>CM063596.1:984865-1012488 GCA_032356905.1 Salix exigua
TTACATCTTTTGATTACTAGTGCATTTGAGAAATTTTCTTGGACAGCTATAATAATATCAATATCTTGGATGTCAAATCGCGAGCTCACATGTTTTTTGGTACGTGTTTCAGAATCACACTGATTTTTTTATTTTTGTTTCAAATACAGCAGCCTGTTCACAAATTCAAACTGGTTTGCATTCCAAGACGATAGAATCGGCGATGCACCTGTGAGCACATCACCTGGAGAGATGATGGATCAGATTAACTTAAATGGAAACACAAATGCAAATGGTGGTAACAGTGATGATGAGGTGGTGGTGGGAGAGGAAGATGAGTTGAGTGAAAGCAAGGATTCTGTCAATGGCACATCCACTTCCAACACAAATCTCCTCGATCAATTTCCTGGGATTGGTCTGGTTTCACAAAGTAGTGACGCAAATGCTCCTGATACCAGCTTCTTCAAATTTGAGACACCAGACAATGAAGACCTGTTTGCTGATAGGCCTTTACCTGAATGGGTAGGATGGGGAGAGTCATCAGATTTGCAAGCAGGGGGATCAACTGTGAATCCATTTGAAGATCATAACAGCTCTGATGTCAATCTTTCCAGCCAAGCTGAAGCAGCAACACCTGATGCTAGTTCCCCATCAAGCGGAGAGTCCAAACTTCCAAATGGGTTATCACCCACCAAGGGCTCTTGTGATGGATCAGTTAGCAGTGATTCAAGCCAAAAATCTCCCACCTCAGCTTCTTTGTTTGAAGAGGATGTTGAATTTGTTGGTGTTGAATTAGAAGGGACCGAGAAGGCAATGGATCAAGCTCTCAAGGAGGGGATAGTTGGTGAAGCAGGGCCTCTGAAGAGGAATATTGCACCGAAGGTGCCAGAGGAGAAGTCCGATGATGCCGAGACAGAGAATAAGGAGTTCAATGATGCGAACTATTGGAGGATTGATCAATAGGTTTGCGGTTGTGGAAGGATGATTGATCCTGTTTAGTTTTTCTGAACCTGAAAAACTTGGATCTTAAAAGCCACAGACCCCATTTTTGGTTGGCAAGGGATGATGCAGCAGATATATGTACAGTATTTTTGTTTCCAAATGGGGATTGGATGGCAGGTCGTGCTATGGCTTTACTGTTTGTTTAGTCGTCATTGTTACTCTAATTGGTTTATTATTCAACAGGTCTTTTGTTTCTTCCTCATAAATATCCCTCGCAATGCTAGTGTCATTCAGCTCTGGTTGGTCTTAGCAATCTTAGAATATTGGTGAAAAATAATGCAAGTGTCGGGTTTAATTTCCTGAAAGTTTCTTCTACTAGTAGCAGCTTCTCCGAGGGTAGATCTGTCTAGATCAGTTCTTAAGTTGGAGAGCCCAGGGGAGGGAATGGTTGGTTCTTTGTAGCCTATAGACATTTTTATCATGGAAAATAAATTGACATCTACTTTCAGATGTCAAGAAACTATGCCCGAACCAAACCCGTGATGCTCCGGTGCTTCGGACATTCTCTTCTTTTCCTTTGGCGCCCCCGCCTCCCGCCGCCGCCACACCCATTATACGTCATGGGGCAAACAGCCTAGGGTTTGGATATATTGCATGAATATTTTTATTGATTAAAAGAATTGAACAACGTATTGCATATAGAAAAGCAATATCCAAAGTACAACCGCATGGATTGTACACGAGTACCAATTGAACTTTGATTACATATTTATATAAACTTTATTTTAGGTTTATTTAGGTCAAAGAAAATAGAAATTTTATTTTTATTGTGGGTAATAGGTTTTCTAAGAGGATACATTTCATTGCATGTTATAAAACAAATGATGCATTTTATATATTAGACTTGTTTGGCAGGGAAATTGTTTTTTTTTTTTATGACATTTCTATATTTAGATGGTGATATAAAGTTTCTTAGCTATTTTTGAAGATTTTGTAGGGAATGTTAGGTGCTAAATTTATATTTGATAATTTTTCAACCTTAAACAGATAGCTAAATTGATATAGTAAATAGAAAATTGTCACAACTTTTATGTGTTTTATTCAAACGAATATGAGAAGGTAAAATGAATGTTCGACTTTCATTGAATTTGTTTATAATAGAAATTATGCATTCTACTATTGACATTTCTCATTTTGAATGGTTTTAATCTACTAACTTCTATGAACTAAATCCATTTTCTTATAAAAGAGATAGTAAGTTTAGATGGTGGAAATAAGGAAAAATTAATAAGACAACACCTCGAAAGAGTTCGACTACAGATTGAGAAAACGAATAAATTGCATGCCTCCAAAGCAAATACTCACAAGTAGTTATTCAACCAATTAATTGTGTTTGGGCATATGCATAAGAAATATTTTATAACCAAAGAAAATCAAAATTACAGTTTTGTGGTGATGTTCCATTCCAAGTTGTAGAGAGTATCAATGGATACAATATTGATTTTCAATGTGAATATGATGTTGGTATTACCTTGAATACTGTTAATCTTACTTTGTTTAACAAAGATCTTAATTTAAGGTATAATTCTTTTAAGAAGGGGGATCATGTTGATTAGCTTATGAAAATCGACAAAGATCCATTACATATACTAGCATTAAAGGGAGAGTATTTTAGCAACTTTAATTAAAACAAGACTACAATTAATAATAAAAATAAGACTACAATTAAAAATATTTTCTATCTTGGAAAAAATAGGGGCAACAACTACTATCACGTCAATCTTCATTGGATTATGAAATGGCCAAGGATTAAAGAATCAAAGATTTTGTTGGGTAAACGGTGCACTATAGCGTTTTATGCTAAAATGACATTCCAAACTAGAGGAGCAAACTGGCTGAAACCTTGGATTTTTTCTGTATAAGCAGCAGATTGCAACCAATGGTGGCAATGATGTTTTGGTCACCAAATGTTCCGCGATGATCAATTCCACCAAACCTCTAAACACAGAATCTAGGGTTTTAAATTCTGTTTTGGTTTATGCTTTGTTTTTTTAATTGAAATAAAATGTCTTGGTTTTGAAATGTTTAGGCGTGCTGTTTCGAAGTTATATTGTTTATATGTGTGTTTGTGTATATATAATTAAATATATTAATTCAATTTGTTTTTAGTTCGAATCCAAAAATAAAATTATTTACAATTGTACAATTTAATCTAAAAAAGAAAATATAATGATTTTTCTGAACCAAATTATGAACATGTATAATATTACGAGAATACCATCATCAATCTCGCAAGGTCATCACAATTTCTCTGAAATTTTAACATGATATATATAAAAATGTCAAGAGGTTCCTTGTAAAATTTTATCTCACTCTAACGGTCGGATTAAGAGATATGATTGATATTGTAAAATTATTCATTATTTAAAAAAAAAATTTGGCCAAAATGGAATGGACAAAACAAAACTGGAATGTTTCGACCGGTATTTGGAAAAAAAACTCTACAATGAGCAAGAATTAAACCAAGATATAAACAATACTATTTTATCTTATGTTTTGAATCGTTTCGGCAAAACTAGAACAAGATTGACATCCTCACACCAAATAGAATGTCAAGGGACTGAATCACCTTGCACACAGAGTGATTACACGCGAAACTATGTTTATATTTTCTGAAATTTTTGCCCTCTAACATTAATTTATTTTTAAAGATAATATATTTTTAAGCTGAAATCATAATATTTCAAATATTTAAAAATTAAAATCTAACAATAATGAAATTAACTTTTTTTATTTGGTTTTACAAACTTCTAATAGTTATTACAACTATTTAATGTTTTAACAACTGTCTTTTTATTAGCTTTTGTAGCAACTCATTAATTGTGTAATAATTTTAAACTAACTTCTACATAATGATTGTCTATAAAAACCATGCACTTATGCTATCAACTCTCTCTCTCTCTCTCTCTCTCTCTCTCTCTCTCTCTCTCTCTCTCTCTCTCTCTCTCTCTCTCTCTCTCTCTCTCTCTCTCTCTCTCTCTCTCTCTCTGTTCTTGTTTTAGTTGTTTTTATTCTCCTCTTTGTTAAGGAATAACTTATTGAATTTGAAAAAATATCAATTTGAAAAAAAAATGATTTTTTTATTTTTATATTAAATTAATTTTTTTTATTTTTTTATTAAATTATTTTTTTTTGGTTTTTTAAAATTATTTTGATATGTTGATGTCAAAAATAATTTATAAAATATATATTTTTGATACATTTACAAATGAAAAATACTTTCATATGCAACCTCATCCACACTCCCGTTCACTTGGCACTCGTTTAAATTCTGAATTAGAAAAATTTCATAGCAATGATTTACTTTTTTTTTTAGATTTAGTTTTTATTTTTTTACTTGTGATTTTTTTATTTTAATAAATTATTCTTTATTTTTTTATCTCTAAAATTGGCTCGAGACTCCTTTGATTGCTAATGAGGTTAGTCATGGTTGAATCAAGGTTATAAAAATCTAATTTTATCTAAGGGTTTAAGGGACATTGAAGCAAACAAAAACAATATTTTATACATTTTAATTTAAATGAAAATTTATGGTGAGAAGACTAATTTAAGAAAACCTTATCAAGAAAAACAATACCAACACTAATTTATATGTTTGTTTGGTATTGTTGTTTTAGCGAAATGGATTAAAAAAGCTGAAACAGTTGCATAGGACCACAAATTATAATCTGCACTATCTAATTCATTTTTGAATATTGTAATCCGGGCTGGCTCTCCCTAATAGCTCATTAAAGGCTTTGACAAGATGAATTATGAGTTATTTCTTAATTTTATAAAATAAATTACATATTTTTTTAGGTTTAAAATTTATTTATTTAATTACTCTTTTGATTATGTTTAAATTAATATTATTTTATTTTCTCATCAAACTTTTTATATTATCTACCTTTTTTATTTTCTTAAAGAAAAAAATCCTAACCATTTTTTTTTAGTTTGGAGATTTTATTATTTTTATTTTTCATACTATATTTTTAATTCCTTATTTAAAGGGATTTTTTTATCTTCTTATTCTATATTAAATTTTAAACTCAATCACAGTTTTAATAAATATTTTAAAATTTATTTTGAATCGTAAATTAAATAATTTTCATGAAAATAGTTTTTTTAAATTAATAAATAACAATACCAAACATACTTTTAAAACTAGAAATGATGGAAGTATTAGAAGGATTCAACTATGGAGTGGGCGGTGGGTGGGTTGGATAGGGTGGAGTCAAATCCAAGCTAGATGGGACCCTCCAAAATGGAAGCCACATGTGGACTGGGTCCCACCTCCACGTATGTTATTTATTATTTATCATCTAATGATGTCCTGTCAAGAAGTTTGTTCTCTCTCCTTTTGTTTTATTTTATTCCCGCCTACAAGAAGGAACACACACCGTACACACTAATTAATTATTTTTCTAAATCATAGTTGTAAATATCAGTCGTTTTGTTTTTTATTAGAACGGTATGTTCCAGCGTGTTGTTTCGGTATTGTACTGTTTATATATAATTAATTATATATATATGAAAAATAAAATATTAATTTCACAAGCATAATTAAAATTTAAATTTTTTTTTATTTTAAATATTTTGGTGTTTTTAAATTATTTTGATGTATAGATGTTAAAAAATATTTTTTTTAAAAAAATAAAAAAATAGATTTTGAACCCGGAACGACACGCCTTGAACGGAACTGGAGCGTTCCGACCGGAATTAAAACCGAGACAAAAATGACACTGTTTTGTCTCGGTTTGTTTGAACGAAACGGAACGTTCCGGCCGAAACAGAACGAAATTAATAACTATACGTTAAATTGGTAATATAAAATAAAAAAATCAAGATAATAAAAATAAAAAGCAGACCAAACTACTCATACCTTCATATTAATGTCTGGAAGTGTGGTTTAACATGATTTATAATTTTGTTTTTTGGGGGAGGGGATTTCCATAGAACTGTGTGTCTGTAATCCCTTAGATATGATTCAACTACCTGGATTATGCATAGTTTCCTCACTCCAATTGCATGCCATGCCTACCATGCCCAAAAAAACTCACTACATGATAACGTTGTCAATTTTATTTCTATTGATATTTTATTTTTTCAATTGAAATGATTCAAATTTGGATTTTTTTTAAATTGCACAGTTTAATTTAAAAAGACACAATAGAATAATTTTTCTAAACAAAATTATGAACTTGTATAATATTATAATAATATCATCATCAATCTCATAAATTCATTATATTCTCTAATTACTTTGAAATTTTAACATAATATATATAAATATATCAAGAGACTCGTAAAATTTCATCTAAATCTAACAGTTGGATAAAAAAAAATGATTGATATTGTAAAATTATTTATTATTTAAAAAATAACACTATTTATCTGAAACGAAATAGACGGAACAAAATCAAACATTCTAGCACGGACCAAAATTTTAATTGAGGTAAAACTATGCTGTTCTATCTCGTTTTTTAACTGGTAAGAAACGTTTCGTTAAACACTTCTCAAGACTCATAAGATGCAACAATCAAAACATATACATGCAATGAAAACTCAGGGTGTCACGAGTACAACATAGTCACTTCACATTTAATTAAGAAACATAATTTTCAGACACCAGCTTTAATAAAAGATGGGAGTTCTATGTTCTGCTGAAAACTCGAAAGCACATTCATGCTTGCTTTTACAGCAACTACTCTCAAATCCTACACTGCGTTATGCTAAAAAGCTCAAGGGAGCTGTCTTATTTGGAGCCTCTTGTCCATTCTCAGAATCTTGCATCTCTGTGATCCTTGCCCTACAAGACAATCAACTCGATCAAGTCAAAAACGTTCAACTGACTCGTAAATCTAACGAAGAACTCTGTTTGAGTTTTCTTAAGATTCAAAGAATTCCCTAAGCTGAAAACTAAAAAGGCATGCATTGGAGAGGGAAAAAAACAAGCATACACATCTAAATTGCCTTTCATTTCCTCTTTCAAAATGAAAACCACTTCTTTTCTCCTCTTAGTCTTACCTCCCACCATTCTGTGCTCGGTTCATCAAAATTGTCAACCTTTTTGCAGTTTTCATAAAAACACTGCATAACCAAAGAGCAAAAAAACAGGATATTTAAATACACAGAATCTGAATCCAGAATTGCAAAGTCAGGAGTCAAGTAGGTATTGTCAACCCAAAAGACTAGGTCTGCAAATGAAAAGACAACTAATGATGAAAGAAATTGTCTTTTTCCTTACAGCAGATACCTGAATGGTTCATCTCTAATCTGTTTAACAGCTCCTGTCGCATCTTGGTAGAGCACATGGCTCGACATTTCTGATCTCTCTATACCAAACATGTTGGCCAGTTTTCCATGCAGCTCCTCGTAAGAACAAAGAGCAGAGAGATCAAGGGTCCATCCCACATCCTCTGACTCCAAAGAAACCTTGCAGGAACCAGTATCCTTGCAAATTTCACTAGCACTGTGAAGACTCTGGTGCCATGAAAACCCAGCACCACACGACTTTAATTGTGAAATCTTGTTTTCAGGTGCAGACAGTAATACATCAGAAATCTTTTCCTTGTTGGGAGACTCGTCAGATGAATTAGTCTCATTAATAACTTGAGAGACTGCTTCAGTTGAGCAGCTGTGAGATATATGTTGCTCAATAAGTATTGGTTGACCAAAGAGCAGAAACTGGTGTTTCTTTACATTATCAGATTTATCCAGATTTGGGTTGCTGTTCCCCATTGTTAACAAGCAAGCTATATTCTCATTGCTGTTTGTGTTACCTGTCAGGTAAGTTTCAGAATTTCTAGAATGTGGATTGAACCGCTGGAGACTGGATAGAAACTTCCCTGGCTGCAGTTTGTTGTTAAACTGGATATCGGATAATGAAATTCCAAATTGAGCATGCCTGGCTCCCTGTATGCCTGCAGGAGTGTTATCGGATAGACAACTCAAAGGGCTGCTGGGCCCATGGGGGTTGCCTGAAAATGGTGGCAATTGAAATTGGAGGTCAAGTGAAAAGTCTAATTGTTGCGGGAACCGCAACTTCTTTCTTGGTGGTGAGAAGGGTGACAGGTGGATAACTGGCATGTTCGACACTAATTCAACCAGCCATGGATTGACACGCATGACATTTTGTAGCAAATCTGGCTCATCCCATGTCACCTGCAACACAATTTGGTAGAGGCTATAGGAATAAGATGCTATAGCAGTGGCGTGTGAATTTAGATTTAAGCTAATAGCAATTTAAAACATTTTTCAAATGCAAGAACAATCAGAAATAAAGTTTCAGGATTAAACTGATACTGAAGCTAATAATTATCAGCAGAGAATCCATCAGATGCCAAACTCAAGTCATAATTATCTAAAGCTAATTAATTCGGTAGACCGTATACAAAGAGTTCCATTTCTGGAGCAACAATTTGCACATCATTTAATGAATAAATCATGCCGGAGACCATTAACTATTTCTGCAGACAGTAAAATAATGCTGCCACCCTCAACAAGTAAAAAATTAGCAGTACTCTGTATCGAAGTGTTAAGGACGATAAAATGCTGTAGACCTTGTAAATTGAGTTGGTACTCCACATATATTACGGTCTGTTTTCACTCATCAGCAACTTCAATTATGATAACAAATATTCCACCATTGATTTACATATATTTTTCATGTACTGCCGTGTGTTACTGCCATTAGGACATTTAATTATATAGAGTACTCCTAAAATGGCTTCCACAAAAATTACACCGTAAACTTGTCTAGAACTAACAGATAACTTGTGTTTTTTCGGGGATCAAACACAGCCATATCATCGAATAGTTGGAAGTTAGAGGTGGGTTTGGGAAGTGGCAGAATATCTTTGGTAGAAGAGCAAATAACTAATTCCAGAAAAAAAGAAAAAGAAAATGAAACGAGAACAAACCTGGGCAAACGAAATGTTTAAAAGCAAGCCTGAGGAGAATGGCATCTAAAAACTAATCCTTGAAGAATTGAAAGACATAGGGAAGCATGTAATTTAGAAAGGAAGAGGCCTTGAACAAGTTACTGCACCTAATGTATAACCCCATCTCTAAGCTCAACTCACATCTCAAGGAAACTCGTTCAAGGTTTAGATTCGAAGCAAAATACGGGCAGTAGAAGAGAGATTAGAAAAGCCTCTGGAATTTGAGAAAAACTTGCAAAACCACATAAATTAGTACGAGGAAGAGAGCAGTTAGTGCCAACTGAGCAACAGGAGCAATCAAACAATCTTACACAAGAAACAACAGCAGAGATAAGACAAAGTGGAGAACCTGGAGTAGCCGCCATGGAGAATTAGGCCATCGGACGGGATCAGCAACCTGAATAGAGGTAACAGTCCCCATAAACCAGCTAATCCGTGAAGAGTCCTCTGTTTCAAAAGCCATCTTGAACCTCATCCCAGAGCACCAACCGATCGCCATTGCCGCCCTCACTGAAGAGGCCTTGACACAAAACTCTGGGGTGCTTGCTCGCGGATAATAAACGACTTGAAAAGGCTTTCCATTAGCAGCTAGACCAGCAGCCTCCAAAACCTCTTCAGGCCTCACCCTTCCCCTTCCCTTCATTCTCCCATTTCGCATCTCATCTTCCTTGACAAATAGTGAGAATCCATCATATGGTATAGCACAGGTAGCATTGTTGGAATTCCACCCAATGGTTAATGATGATTCAGGTCCACTTCCACTTCCAATCCCCCTCCTGGAGCGGCGGATTCCAACACAAAGATCGCCATTTTCAGCCCTCAAGAACACGATTGAATCCCCAGCAACCAATTTCTTCTGGTTAACAAAAGTGCTCCATCCAGTAGTCAACAAGTGCCTCCTTGGTGTCCCTCTATAAATATGCCTAAACTTCCACACCTCACCGTGCACATCTTTAGCGATCACGGTCTGCAAGGGAGGATCCGCAGAGTAATCCAGCCTTGGAAAAATCGTCTCTGCACAATATCTAGGCACAGAGAAACCCCCGCCATTGTTAGCATCAGATTGAGTTAGTGTTTTTGCAAAAGAGGCCGGCTTGTCTGGGCAACTGTCACCGTCGTTCCCATTACCACGAAGTCCCCTATCGTGAGCTAAATCAAGGTCGGTGTTTGGCAAAGGGACGAAGCCGATCTTGGCGTAGACCTCATCAGTGTCAGGGTCAGCAAGGAATTTGACAGTGGCAACGCGGCAGAGGATGAGAGAAGGGATTTTTTGAGGGAAATTGACAGGGGATTGAGAGTGCTCGGCATGACCTTGTGGAAAATAAAAGACTATACTGTTGGGTGGAGGGATTTGAACCATGCTTCCTGCACAGGCTTGCCACAGTTGTGGATCCAAACTCTTCTTCTCTGTCTCTTTCATAGCAAGCTGCTTGTTTTTTTTAAAGGACTGAATTTGCTAAATTTGAAGAAAACCCAGTTCATTCATTAAATTAAACTGAAAACCATCTTTGACTTCACCTGTTCTTGAAGGGCAAATAAAGGGGCACACAGGGCCTTTATAAACAAAGAACAGGAGCTTTATTAACAAACCACATTATCTACTCTTCTACTGCTACCAGCACTACTACTAATTTGGAATGAAATTATAAATCATCAATTCTTGAAGGGTTGAGTTGGGAATTAAAGGAGACATTTCCCATGGCAGAAAAACAGATGCAGCGCGAGTGAGACCGTGACAAAGACACAGACAGAGAACATAAGACAGAGGACAGGGACAGACATTAAAATCGTCGATGCTTATTGCCTCGCACCGGCTTGACTGCTCAGCTTTCTAAAGAATTGGATACATTAACAGAAGACAACCCCAACTCAATTCCTTCCTTCTTCCTTCATTCGTGTGATTTTAGCAACCGGGTGAGTGCAGACATTCCTATAAAAGTATATTTAATGTGATTTTTATAGATAATTTTTAATATCTAGTTTTATCTTTGAAAATCCTTTAAAAAACATAAGACAAAATGATATCAACAATGAAACTCCAAAACAATACTCTCCCTGGTCCAAGCCCTCATCCTAGACCGTTGCTTCCTTACTATATACAAGCACTTGCATGCCGTCATCGTCTCCTCTCCCTCTCGCACTTGGAATTTTTGTTTTTGATTTCACTCTTCTTTTATCTATCGAGAGATTGGATCTCTGTCTCACAGTCCTGTTTTTTTTTTTAAAAAACAAATAGCTTTGGAGGGTAATAAATTATATTTTAAAATATTATCTAACATTTAAAACTCCTAAAAATCCAAAATTAGATTCTGAAGCGGCCACTCTCTCAGCCCTCACCCCTCCACAGCAACACAGGCACGCGCGCGAGTATCGGCCGGCGCTCTATCATGGTTTGAACTCATCTTTTTAAATATAAAAAACACTAGCAATGGTGAAGAAACTTTCTGACAACATTATTAGAATAAGTCAGTTTTTAAATATACTTCATCTCATTTAAATTTTTTATTGGACAATACAAATGTTACCCCTATTAATTTTATGGGTTAAAATATATTTTAGTTCTCTGTCTTTCAATTTAATTATTTTTTGAAGAAAAAAATGCAATTAAGTGTTAATTAAGGCTAATAAGGGCTCAATTGTGTAAAAAAAAGTTTGAGATGAAATGAAGTATTATTTATCTAGTTTTTTTTTCTATGTTTTATATATATAATGTATTGACATTCTTTGTGTTATGTTTTGAAAGCATTTTTGGATTAAAGATTAAAAAATGAGTAAATTAGAGATAATTGATAGATTTGACCATGAGTCGATGTTGTGTAGTGCTTAAGCTATAGATGTCAAAATGAAGTGATTCCAATGATATTAGAAAGATAACATCCATATTCTTTTGTAAATCTATGGAAAGAAAAATAAATAAATAAATAAATAAATAAAGAGCATGAAATCGCAACCTTCATTACATTTTTCGACCATTCTGACTTGAATATCTTGAGCTATAACAATCCATTTGATGCAAACATAATTGTCTTGGATTCCTGACTCAAAGCCTTATCATACTACCAAATTGCAACAAACAACGATCTCATATAAGAGAGATATGATTTTTCTAAGATGACATATGGATATTGTAACTAATTTATGATTATTTATTAGGGCTTGGAAAAAATACATGTTATTTTTCCATTATATGTATTTGTATTCTAATTATAATTTTAGAAATTCAATGAAACAAATAAATTTATAATATTAGGTGGCGTGCTATTAAAGTATTTGATAATAATTCAACACATGTTTTGTTATGCGATTAGAGCGAGCTAGATAGGCAAATCTAGGTATTCTTTGAACCATTTGTTAAAAAAAACTTAACTTCATTGAATTATTGATATAATTGTTAAGATACTTTTATTTTATAGGTCATATAAACATGTTATGAGAATAAGATATGGCCAATTGCTATAACTATTTGCATTAGTAAGATGAATATATTGATATTATTAGTCCAATTAATTTTTTTAGATGATTGAGATATATAGCCTACATAGCATGCCATAATGCAACGTTTTAGTTACAAATAACACATTCTAATGGATATATATTGCATGTCATATATCATTAGGGTAAATTAGAGAGCTTATATATCATAACAGGATGTATAGAGAAATGAGATATTTACAAATATGCATTTTGTGATTACAATAAATGAGTACATAATTTGGTACATGAATATCACATGTTTGATAATTACATCAGATCTTGATGTACATGCAATATAAGCAACATGTTTAACAAATTCAAAGTACTGTTAGTGATCAATCATTTTAGAATTAATATATGTTAAACGATGAGTTTTGTTTATTGATATTCCAATTTAACTTTAATGTTTTATTAAATTAGGTTGGTTTGTTGCAACAAGATGGTTGAGAGATCACATTTCTGCTTGTAATATTGATAAAGAACATGAAGGATAAAAATATACGTCTTGGTGGTTCAATATTTGTAACAATGAATTTGATATAACATTAAAGAGAGATTAACTTTTGATGATGTTATGGCATAGGATAAAGTCGCTTGAGCAAGAGCAAGAACAAGATCTAGTCGTGTTATTGATGAGCCCAAATCATTTAATAAAAGACGTAGATGTAGATAGATATATGGGTTATATTGACATATTTTAGGATTTCAATTACTTGATTCTTGTATTATTTAAGTATTCCATATTCCTTTTGCATGGATATATGTTTATTTATATTCATTCTGATGCGACCATATTATTTGATAATTTCATCCATATTTACGCAGTGTTTTGCACATGTTTTGTGTATAAAATGCTTTGATATTCTTTGTTTTATATTTTGAAGACATTTTCGGATGAAAGATACAAAAAGGAGGTAATTGGAGGTGATTGACAGATTTGACCTTCAATCGATGTTTTGTGCAGAGTGGAAGCTCTAGAGATCGAAATGAAGTGATTCCAGTGATATTCAAAAGCTAACATCCATAAATTTATGAAAAGCTAAGGAAAAAGAAATAAAATAAGGAAGATCATGGAAATCGTAGCCTTCAAAGTCAAATCTTGCAATCTGCCAATATCGACCTTTGTCCATTCCAACTTCAATATCTCGAGCTACAAAAGTACGATTGATGCAAACTCAATTGACGTGGATTCAGGACCAAAGACCTATAAATGCTCTAAATTTCAGCTCAAAATGATGTCATATGAAGGAGATATGAATTTTACAAGGGACAACTAAATTCTACCAACTTAAGGAAGGGCTATTTTGTAAAATAGACATTAGGGTTTCTAAGCATATATAAAGGAGAAGAGGAGCAAGGAAGTGGCAGCCAGCACAAAAGAAAACATAAAATCTTCCTCCTCCAATTCCTAAATTATGTGTTCTTCCATCTTTTTATTTAGTTGTTCAATAGTTATGCAAGGCTAAGCTCTTTTCTTGGTTGCAAGGACACAAAAATCTTCGGATTTTAAGAACTGTGAGATCTATTTTTACCTCAATTTTTTAGTTTATATGATGACTATGTTTGTTCTCCTATGCTTATTTTCCTATGATTGTTGTTGATGATTGCTAGAGCGGACTGTAAGTTATTGTTGTGAATAATCTATTACTAGGTTTAATATCAAAACCGGAGTTGTGATATATGAACTTGTGAAGCAACTAAGATTGATAATTATGGCGGAACTACATTATTGAACTTAGGGAGAATATTTGAATAAATTGACACAAGTTGCGGACAACTTGTATGTTAATCTTGATGAAATTATCTACTTCTTAAAGCTACCATTAAATTGAATCATTAGTGCGGACACTTTGATTGTTTGTTGGTTAGGATTAGTTATACGGCAGATCCGTTAACTAATCACGTTAAGAAAAGATAAAATTTCAGAACATAAACTGCATTTCTTTGTTTCAAGGATTGGTTCTAATTTTCATAGGTGGATGTATGCTTGTGACCAAGGTTTATTTTCTTGATAAGTTTCGGTTTTAATTGATTTTGTTTGCTAGTTTAATTGTTGCCATGTTTAGATAACCACAAACTAAATCCCCCCAATCACATAACGTACAACATAAAAATCTGACTTGAAACTTCCTCGTGGGATCGACCCCTTGCTTACTCTATACTATCTTGTGTGTTTTAAGCTAGGGTAATTAATTTGTGCGACCGCGACATCGCAACACATTCCTAAGGCTACATGTAATTATGATAATAATAATAATAATTTGTTAAGAGGGGTATTTGGGAGTGCTTTTTAAAAAAATTGAAAATTTTTTATTTTTATTTTTAAGTTTAAATTAACAAAATTTGGTGTTTTTAGATCATTTTGATGTGCTGATGTCAAAAATAATTTTTAAAAAATAAAAACAACATAATTTTAATGTATTTTTGAATGAAAAGAACTTTCAAAAGCAACTGCAATCACACTCCGAAACTGACACTATGTTTGGTTAGTATGGGTTTTTTTTTTAAGATATTTGTAAGTGTGATAAACTTTTGGTAAAAATCCTAAATAAGGGAGACTTTACCTAAATTTTGTTAAAATTGAAAGTTCTAAAATTGAAAGTTCTTACATTTTAAAATGACTAATTAAATTAAATGTAAAATTAACAAAGTAAGCAATAAATCTCATAAAAACCACTTTTTGTTAGATTTATATATAGAAGATTTTTGTTATTGGATTTTCATGGAATGGTTGAGATTGCTACAATAACTGAATTAATTTTATGGTTTTGGATTACGATGTTAAAAAATGTCACGGTTCAAAACATTGACATTCAAAATTATATTATTTCATTAATTTTTTTGTGTTAACATGTTAATTTGCTCTTTCTTTTTTCTATTCTCTATGTCAATTGTCCAATTTCTCCTAACAAACACATGATATGATAGTAGAAACAAAATAAAGTTATATATATTGATTATCCAATTTTTCCCAACAAACACTTTCTATGTTAATTGTCTCATTTCTCCCAACAAACACATTATGGTTAAGATTTGATTTGAGAGGGAATTGATGATTAGATTGGATTTGAGAAGAGGGTGACTAGGCATCATTTTTTTATTGTTGGTATCACGGCCTACCATTGTTTGTACTAGTAAATTACTAATGATGATGGTCAACATTATTTATTTGTATTGAAATTTTTTTTTATCTTTTTATGTTGAAAAGAAATATTTTCAACAAAAGTGTGTTTTTCATCCATGTTCTTAACCAATGACCTGTTAATTCAGGTCATCACTAAGTCAAAGTTTTAAATTAAAATGAAAAGAACTAATCAATTGAGATTTGGACCAATTTGGATTGGAAAAAAAAACACAGTTTAAAAATTTAAGCTAACAAGGTCAAAAGTTGGCCTAGAGCAATTAACTTATTTTTAATCCAAACAATATGATTTTAATATTTTTTTTAAATACTTAGTTGGCTTAAGTCAACCCTCTCAACTCATAATCCAAGTCTTGTTTTAAATTGATCCCAAGTCAAGTTTTAAAATCATAACATGACCTAATTGACCTAGTAGACAATCCCTGTCATTGTCAACCTAGTAAAAATTCTTATATATATTTTTTTTTCAAAAATAACATCATTATCAATTTAAATTCACTTGAATCAATGAGATAATTTTGTCATGGTCAACCTAGTAAAAATTCTTATATATTGTTTTTCAAAAATAACATCATTATCAATTTAAATTCACTTGAATCAATATGAGATAATTTACTTAATCCATAACCTAAACTTCGAGAGGTTTAGGTCAAATCATGAGTCAATCTGAAATAATCGACTTACATATTCAAATGAAATAATCTACTTACACAATCAATCATCAAAGAGTGTTAATGTCAAATTTAGAATTTGCTAAGTACACTTATTTAAAGGGAATTTATAAATATAATAATTATTTTTCAAAATAATTTTCATTTAAAAATACATTTTTATTATTTTTTAAAATTATTTTAGACATCAACACATTAAAATAATCTCAAACACCCAAAATAATAATTTAAAGCATAAAAATGTTTTTGAAACATAAAAATAAATAGACCTTATGCTTGAACATTCGATGATAATAATAACAAAAGACAAGATGAACAATACTATCAAGGTATTAGATTATGAGGAAATAAAAAAAGGGAGTTGGATAAAACAAAATTTATAACACCTCATCAGCAAGTCATCCCTATCAAAAAAATGAGCCGATCGATCATTGATCGAGCTTCAAGTAACCGAGAGGCATAGGAACGAAACCTACTTTCCTGTCCAGTGTAGAGGAGCTTCTATTTCTCCTTTTTTTTTTTTTGTTTTTTTTTCCCTTTAGGCCAATGGATATCTTCTATTTCTAAACAAGTAGCGAGTGATGTTTTATATCTTAACTTTCGACATTCTTCTTGCATTTACAAATAGGAAAACGAGTGCAAGAAAGACAATGCACATGGCTAACCAGAGGAATTTCCACATCGTGATCCCATCAGGGTTGTTGAACATGCTCTCCAAATCATCCTGCAGTAGAAGAAAACAACACGACATATAAGGCACCTCACCCATAAGCAGTTTAAAGATGACCATGAAAAACAAAGAAAAATGTCAGAATAACACAAAATCATAAGTTTTTAAACTGTTAGTAACCGAACAGTTTAAGCCTGTTTGGAGGTGTTCTTAATATGCTGTTCCTCAAAATGTGATTATAAGATAATGACAACTAGTTTTTCATGCAAAGAATATATTGATACTGTTAACCATCCCTGCTCCATGGGTGGCAAAAAGCTTTAGAGACTCGATTTTGGTGTTTCTCTAATGTTCTATGCCTTTAATTAACTGTCAGATGCATGTCCAGAGCATGGAATGAGATTGCATTTTGAAGTACAGAAAATAATATATGTTGTCCAGTACCAAGAACTGAAAACTATCTTCAAAAGCTTGTTCAAAAGGGGCCATGAGTAGCTGAAATAGCAATACTCTTCATGAATACCACAGGACAGGGTAACATTAAAAAAGGTCAGGAGAAATGAACAACTGAAAGAGTATTGTTGGGGATTTTCGTTCACAAAACTAAAACAGGAGTTACCGCATCCAGATTGGTCATCACTTATTTAAAACCTTTAACAGAGAGGATATTGGCATTACAAGAAGATGAGAAAAGAAAAGAAATAATAAGTGTTGATGAGCATGTGTTAGAGACTAGGAGCATCAAGAAGAGAGCACTGAGAGTGTTAAAACACGCATCACAATATTATAGAAGTTTCATCAGTCAATATTTTCTTTGGTGATGCAATAACCAGTATGATTAAGTGTGAATGACAGCAGAAACATGGAATGGATTACATTTCTGTAAGAGTGACAGCAGAAACATGGAATAGATAACATTTCTGAAAGAGATGCTTACCGTACTAGACAGCTTTTCCACCACATGCTTGTGTTGCTTTGCAAAGATCTCCTGAGCATATTTATAAAGCTCCAAATCAAGGTGGTTTAGTGATCTTATCTGCTCAGTAACCACTTCAGAAACCCTACTACGATCCTGTGAAATTTCATCGAGGAAGGGTTGGTGAGTAATAACAGTGTGGATTCTTCCATAATCAAATCATCAGCAGTGAATCATAACAGTTCGAAAGGGCAGTCTACAAACTTACAAAATGTTTCAACATGCAAACCACATGCATAAACAAGTGGAACAGAAAACATTCAGCATAAACTTTAAAATGCAATACATTGAATGAAGATGTCTGGAAATAAACAAATGTATAAATACTACAAGGCAAGAAGAAAAGGAGGGGAAACAATCTGGAAAATGGAAAAGAAGCATTCCAGACCAAACCAATTCAGCTAAATGTCCACCAGAAACACCCTTAAAATTTGCATCAGCATCACCACGTGGAAGCAAGGTTAGTATCGCTGTCCTGTCCCCCATGACCAAAAAATATTCTTAAGAGAAATGTTCCTTGAAATTTTAGCATTTCTCTTTATCCTAACATGATCACTGCTACAACAGCATAGCACCAAAAAATCTTCAAAGCCACGTGGTACTACAAAAACAAATATGCATCGATGTGGTCTTCAAGTGATTAATGCTAGACTTGTTGAGAGCCTCTGACTACACAGCTTAAACTATGGAGTACCTTTCAGAGTCCACATAAATTTGCTAGAGGATCAGAGGTTTGGGAAAGATTGAAAATGACTTGAAGAACACCCCCCTACCCCCTGGTACTATTGTCCCATAGGAAAAAACAAAAGTAGGGATAGGATATGGTGACAAAAGAACCTATGTTTCCCTCCCATCTAGGTTTCTGAAAAAATATAACCACTCATTCCTCATTTCCAAATGTTTGATGCGTTCCACAATTCAAATTGAATTTATATATTAGCTTCAGCTAGACTTCGAATATTAGACTACCCAAAACAAAGCATGACAGTAAGCATCATTTTGGCTGCAGTCTGATCTATCACACAATAACAAATTCCTGTCACCTGTTAATAAAAAAAAAAACTTCAAGAAGCATTGAAAATGTCAAAGTTCATAGAATTTTGACAGATTATAGAATGATTGGTGAAAGAAAATCTTGAGAAGTGCACCTCCTTCGAAAAGTTTGCAGGAGAGATTCTCTTCAAAGAAGCCTTGCGGCGACGTGACTGGGTCTTCCGTAGACTAGAAATGCAGCCTTCATAAGCTTCCATGAGTTTGCCCACACTCATCTAATGTGTTGGAAAGATGATCCAAGTTACTTTTAGCCTTTAAAAGGAGAGACAATTCATTATATATGTATACAATGTGCCTTACAGTTTCTTTCTTCTCTTTGAGATCCTCTGTGGAACCAGTTTCATCTGCATTGTGGTCTGCATTGCTATCCTGTTATGAAGTAATAGCAAGAATACATGCTACTCTGGTTAGTATTCAGTGTCACATATACCAAATGAACTACCTTAATTACCAAGTATCACTAGCACCAAGTGCAAAGAGTTCACTGCTGCTCACCTGATGATCATCATTGTCAGGCTCTGATTCAGAATGTGAAGAACCCTGCTCTGTAACTGAAGCAAAGAATAAAAAACATATATCTGACTTAGAAGTGATGAAACCACTTGAGGGAAGGGTTAAAGTGGAAATGGAATTCCTTCCCAGACCAACCTTTTTTGCTATTACCAGCACCCTCCATGCTAGAATTTTCTGTTAATGCCTGGGAAATCACCTGTGCCCCGACTACATTTGCAAACATAGTTGCAGACTCTCTGTGGTCCTCAGTGAGGCCAACATATAGCATATCATCCAACCTCTTCTGCAAGATTTACAAGTATCTACCATGAAAACAACCATAGAGGGAAAAATATCAGAGGAACAATATTGTGACACAGCATTGTCCAAATCGCATAGACCTATTGTAATTACCTTTGCAACTTCAAGAACATGTTCAC
Organism: Salix exigua; assembly: GCA_032356905.1. Lineage (NCBI taxonomy): Eukaryota > Viridiplantae > Streptophyta > Magnoliopsida > Malpighiales > Salicaceae > Salix > Salix exigua. The sequence continues at coordinate 1,004,687 of CM063596.1, forward strand.
CAAGAATCTTATGCTTCTGCACACAACGACGCACTTCATGTGATTCCACAAAGTAAGAGTTGTTTGTCAATCCTGCAACCTTTTAATTAAAGCAGTTGGTAAGACTCCAAGAATTCAATGACTGCAACCTAGATAGTGAGATTGTATAAAGAAAAAAGATGGAAGTGCTGCATTATGTGAGATTTAACAGGGCAAGTACCTGGAATGTCTCTCCATTGTGTATAAGCTCATGGGCTCTAGGGTCATTGATATATTCCTGTAAAGGGATCACCATTTCCTCCATGTTGTATGGGTCATTCCTCTTAATGTCAATTGAGCCCATCAGTTTTCTAGCATCCCTCTGTCCTTGAGAATAAAACATACAAACATAATATGCAGCTCAACAAAGAAAAAGTCTAGTCTTTCAATAAATTATTGCATTGTCATGACAAATTTTAGTGGTCATGCAGAATTGACCCTGGTCATTTTGTCTTCAAAGTGGTCAGATATAATTAGAACTTAATTAAGTCTTGTTTTGAGTTGTATTGGAAGGGCATTCATGATAAGAGCATATGTACAAACAGTTATGAACAATGAAACAAAAGAAACAAGAAGAGAGGAAGTGAGAAATCCAACAGGTAGCAGCAGATTATATGAGAAACATACCCGAGCAAAAAGGTCTTCCCTCATCCACGGGACCAAATATTTCCATGGCCATATATCCAATGTACTAACTCCAGTAGCTCCAGGGCGCAAGCGGCCAACCATTTTTGTAGCAGAAGTTAAGTTAGGATGCACCAAAAACCTAGCTGCAACTTCAATTGAGAATTCATAGGTGCTAAAGATGCGATCAACAGGATTTCTAAGAATGGTCACCACTGAGGTTTTCTCCCTGGGAAGTTTGGACATCATGCTATAGTCATCATGAGTTGCCAACAACCTGCATTCCTGCTTGCTGCACAAGATGCAAACTACACCAATCAAAATGTCATAAATCAATAGATAGCCTTTGTCCCTTTTTATAATGTTACAGTATTTAAAATACTGCTATATGGTCGCAGCAATCAAGCCTTCCATTCTTCCTATCTCTGCACTTGAAAAATTATAGACAGCAAGAACTCGTTTGATTAGAGGTGAATCTAGAGATGAGATGAGTTAGAGTGATACTCGATAGATAGAGAAAACAGACCCGTTAGGATTACCCATTGCATGTGATATATATATATATATATATATATATATATATATATATATATATATATATATAAAAGTGTTGTCAATTCAGCCTCCAAAAGAGATTTAAAAATTAAAAACTGGACATTTGGTTGAGCAAAAAGATGGAAAATCAGTATCATAAGAAATAAAGAGTTGCTGTATAGGAAAGTTGGTACCTCGGATCAAACCGTAGCTTGTCATAAGAACGGGGGCATTCTTGAGCATTAGAGTACAACCTCTTCAAGAAACTGCAAGCACAAAAAATAATGGTAGTAGAGCTGTAAGTAAGGCCCCAAATTTGATCAAAATCTGATGTTCCATGGAGGAAATACCAGTGAAAATACGTGCGGCCACCAGTTCTGGGGACATGAAGGAAAAACAACAAATCTCGAAGTGTATGCTCGTTGTCCTCTTTAACTCGTTCTTGAAGAGAAGAGAATGCCCAATTTTTAACAACCTTTTCACAGTGTCTAAAATCACTCTTGATGGGACAGATATTGGCTAACACGGAAACAAACAAACAAACAAGAGGTAAATGCAGAGTGGCCAGCCAACAAACAATATGTGAAAAGCTTTTTTAAAAGAAAAAAAAAACATACCCAAAACAAGAATCAGGAAGACGAGCAGCTTCAGAGTAGGATCCATCCAGTTAAAGAAAAGGAAAAAACCCTCTACTCCTCCAACCACTGCCAGAAAAGACTAGGGTTTAGAAAGAATGACAGAAATGGAGAAAACTATCAAACAAGAAGCATTAGTTCACCTGTATCGAGTTGAGGGATCTTGTGCTCATAAACTTTTTAACCCAGCCCAAGCCTCTGCCTTTTCTTTTTTGATGGGTTGGTTGGGATTCACTCCAGCTTCCGATTTTTCTTTTCACGACTCAAGACCGGACAGAGTTTGTGTTTTCCAATTAGAACTGGTGAATCAGGCGATGGTCTTCCCTTGTCGTGTCCCAAGAACAACAGAGAGCTTGCTCTGAATTGATGGGCGGAAGACAGTACAAAGCAAACCGATTAAAAATACATGATCTTGGTGGGAGTTCCCTTTTTGTTTCACAGGGGGCATTTCGTCAAAACGAGAAACAGCTTAAATCACTGTCAATTAACTAATTAACTGTAAAATGTTGAACTGGTCAAATGAGCTGTTTTTTTATAAGGGTTTTGATTTATTTAAAAAAAAACTATATATTTTATTAATTTTTTATTTATAATTAAAAGTATAGACAATTAAAATAAATTTTTGGAAAGGAAAAGGTGTACATTTTATTTCTTTTTTTATAATGAAAAATATTTGTTTTAATAAAAAAAACATTAAAACAAAGAATTATCATGCTCTCAAAAAATAACTTTTGATAAATAAAAAAAACATTGAAAATCATGTCTCCACAAATGCATTTAAGTAAATTCTGTAAGAAAACTAATAAAAAAATATATAATTTTTTTTCGCTAAATATTTGTGATTGTAATTTTTAAAAAATATTTTGCATGTTAGTTCCATATATAATCATTAACAAAATAAATGTTAATATAAACCAACAAATCTATATTTGCAAGATTGAATGATACTTGATGAAATAATATTTTATTTATATTAAACTTGAAGAAAAATAATTTTAAAATAAAAAATCAGATGTCTAGTTTCAGATTTAAAGAAAAAAAGTAATATTTTAACTTTACTATAAAAAAATATAAAATATTATGTTAATATATGTTAAATAAATAATAATAAACTCTACTTTGAGTTTTATTTTATATTAATGCCTGATTTCCTTCCAAATAAAAGTAAATGATATTTTATATTTTTTTAATTATTTTTCAATATTTAACTTAACATTGAAATCATCTTCATAAATGATCTCAAATTGCTTATTTTATAAAATTAATACAATCTCAAACAAATATTATGATATTTAGTTTGTAGTTAATTTGTACTTTATTTTACAAGAATTTAATTCTCTTATCATACAATAAAATAACATATGGTTAAGAAATAAAATAAAACTCTTAAATCTAATAGATTTTATGACCAAATAATAATTTTGACCGGTTAAGTTGTGAGAGCTCGAATCAATTTAATGTATAATGATTTCAATACTAACAAAATATTTTCTAAGAAACAAATCATTTTTTAATTGGTCATTCAAATTGTTTTTAAACCTTTTAAATTAAATAAATTATATGAAGGTAACTCCTATAAAAATAATTAATGGGAAATGAGGCGGCAAGTGTCAAAACTCGTGACAACACCCTCAACAAATAACAAAAACAAATAAAAGAATAAAGTTTAGGAGCGCGTGTTATCCCAACCCTACAGCCAGCAGTACCATACAAAAACTCTTAGAATATCGTGGTGGTGGGGTCGTCCACCTCCGCCGCAGTATGCTCGCCACTACCAAGATCAGGGGACTGGTGAAGTGGACAGCTGAGCTTGGACCCTGCAACCCCCGCTCAAATCAAGAAATTGTGATTCCTGATACAATAGATTATGCGATCGGTATACAGTGTGATGCAACGATTTTTTTTTTATATAGAAAATTTATTGTTTTTATATATATTGTATTTTATTAGTTTAATATTTATTTAGTATAATTATAATTGATAAAATTTATGTAATTAAAATAGAAAGTGACGCGTATATTTTTTAATTGCAGATAACCTACGTAAATCTGTATTTTTTTTTAGTTTAATTTTTTCCCCAACAATATTATATTTAAAATATTAAAAATGAAAATATTGTAAATTTGTTTTTAAGAAATAAATCTAAACAAAAGAGCACCAAATTTCAATATTAATTTTAAAATGATATTATTATTTTTTATTCCAAAAAGCCTAGGTCATGTTTTCTTTTCCCTATATATATATATATATATATTCATATGAGATAACATCCAATAAATATTAGAACATATAATTAATGAAAGACTAAAAATATCCTAGAAACTTTAAGAAAATTAAAAAAAAATATCATTGTCATCACTGTCAAAACAATAAAAAATATTAGATTATATGGAGAGAAAAAAACAATAACAAAAGAGTAAACAAGAAAAACAATTAAATTATTATTATTATCATTATTATTGTTGTTGTTGTTGTTGTTATTGTGTATGTACAAAATTAAAATTCGAAGACATTTTTTTTTTATGTTATCCGATTTATTCATTACATGATTATAGTAAATGTATTTAAGAATACTGATATTAATTTTTTTTATTCATAAAATCCAAGGTCATGTTTTTTTATCCCTATATATATTCGTATGAGATAATATCCAATAAATATTAGAACATATAATTAATGAAAGATTAAAAATATCCTAGAAACTTTAACAAAACAAAAATATAATTGTCATTACTGTCAAAACAATAAAAATTATTAAATTATACGGAGAAAAAAAAACATCAACAAAAGAGTAAGCAAGAAAAACAATTAAATTATTATTATTATTATTATTATTATTATTGTGTTAAGTACAAAATTAAAATTTGAAGGCAATTTTTTTTTTGTGTTACCCGATTTATTAATTGTATGATTATATTAAATGTATTTAAGAATACCGATATTAATTTTTTTTATTCAAAAAATCCTAGGTTATGTTTTCTTCTCCTTATATATATTCTTATGAGATAATATTCAATAAATATCAGAACATATAATTAATGAAAGACTAAGAATATCCTAGAAACTTTAACAAAACAAAAATAAATAAATATCATTGCCATTACTGTCAAAACAATAAAAATTATTAAATTATACAGAGAAAAAAAACATTAACAAAAGAGCAAGCAAGAAAAATAATTTAAATTATTATTATTATTATTATTAATGAAAGACTAAGAATATCCTAGAAACTTTAACAAAAAAAATAAATATCATTGCCATTTCTGTAAAAACAATTAAAATTATTAAATTATACGGATATTATTATTATTACTATTACTATTATTATTATTATTAAATTAAAGGACAAAATTGAAACAAATCAAAATTTATATAATTATAATAAATAACTTTCAAAGGACAAAATTGAAACAAATCAAAACTTATATAATTATAATAAATAACAAATAAATATATATAAGTCGAAAAAGAAAAAAAATATAACCAGAAAAAAATATTTTATGGGAAAATATGAAAAACATAATTAGAAAAAACACAATAACAAAAAAAAGGCAAGAAAGAAAAAAAAAGGAAAAAAATAATCATGAATATAAGTCGAAAAAGAAAAAAAATATAACCAGAAAAAAATATTTTATGGGAAAATATGAAAAAAATAGTTAGAAAAAACACAATAAAAAAATGGCAAGAAAAAAAAAGGAAAAAAATCATCATAAAAAAAAAGCAAGAATACAATGAAAAAAAAGAGAAAAATGTAAAGTAAAAAAAAAGAAATAGAAACCCGAAAAAAAAAACACCAAAGAGCACATACACATGAGAAGTAGGGAGGACAAATGTCCAATGAATAGTGAAATAGGCTGATGGGTATTATTAATTGTATGATTATATTAAATGTATTTAAGAATACCGATATTAATTTTTTTAATTCAAAAAATCCTAGGTTATGTTTTCTTCTCCTTGTATATATTCCTATGAGATAATATTCAATAAATATCAAAACATATAATTAATGAAAGACTAAGAATATCCTAGAAACTTTAACAAAACAAAAATAAATAATTATCATTGCCATTACTGTCAAAACAATAAAAATTATTAAATTATACAGAGAAAAAAAACATTAACAAAAGAGCAAGCAAGAAAAATAATTAAATTATTATTATTATTATTATTAATGAAAGACTAAGAATATCCTAGAAACTTTAACAAAAAAAATAAATATCATTGCCATTTCTGTAAAAACAATTAAAATTATTAAATTATACGGATATTATTATTATTATTATTATTATTATTATTATTACTATTATTATTATTATTATTATTAAATTAAAGGACAAAATTGAAACAAATCAAAACTTATATAATTATAATAAATAAAAAATAAATATATATAATTCGAAAAAGAAAAAAAAATATAACCAGAAAAAAATATTTTATGGGAAAATATGAAAAACATAATTAGAAAAAATACAATAACAAAAAAAAAAGCAAGAAAGAAAAAAAAAAGGAAAAAAAATAATCATAAATATAAGTCGAAAAAGAAAAAAAATATAACCAGAAAAAAAATATTTTATGGGAAAATATGAAAAAAATAGTTAGAAAAAACACAATAAAAAAATGGCAAGAAAGAAAAAAAAAGGAAAAAAATCATCATAAAAAAAGCAAGAATACAATGAAAAAAAAGAGAAAAATGTAAAGTAAAAAAAAATAGAAAACCCGAAAAAAAAAACACCAAAGAGCACATACACATGAGAAGTAGGGAGGACAAATGTCTAATGAATAGTGAAATAGGTTGATCCCTTTTAGGTTATTAGATAATATATATATATATCCTATCCAACCCGTGCCTTTTTAGGGGTGGGATCATATTTTTTTCTAACATAAAAAAAATTTAATTGTTTTTTATAATATATATTTTAGTTAAAATAATAAATTTATATAGAATTCCTATGACGTACAAGTTTTCTATAAAATATCATAATCATTAAAAAGAAAGAAAATTATCATAATTATTAAAAACACAATCATATTTTTAAATAAAATAGAAATATATCAAGAGTGGACTTGGACAAATGTCCAATGAATAGTGAAATAGGTTGATCCCTTTTAGGTTATTAGATAATATATATATATATCCTATCCAACCCGTGCCTTTTTAGGGGTGGGATCATATTTTTTTCTAACATAAAAAAAATTTAATTGTTTTTTATAATATATATTTTAGTTAAAATAATAAATTTATATAGAATTCCTATGACGTACAAGTTTTCTATAAAATATCATAATCATTAAAAAAGAAAGAAAATTATCATAATTATTAAAAAACACAATCATATTTTTAAATAAAATAGAAATATATCAAGAGTGGACTTGAACCCCCAATCTCTCGAACATAATTTTTGTCACCTCAACATTTGTTCATCTTTCTCAAAAATATATATTAAATCTAATTTTAATGTGGATTCACTAAAAAGAAATGTGTTGAGAGTGAGATTTAAACTCGTGCCCTCGGAGAGGATCTTAATCTGACGCTCTTTAGACCATCTCAGCTACCTTAATAACTGTTTGTCTTTCACAAAAATATATATTAACAGTAGGTGTTACTGTGGATTAGCACAGTAAAACCGAGACGTGTTTTATTGTATAGTTAATATATATATATATATATATATATATATATATTCTTTTATCATAACACAGAAAAACACTGTAGCAATCTACAATGTTTTTTGAGAAGAGAAAATAATAATAAAAAATTTAAAAATAAAATATAATGTAACCGACATAAATTAAAATTTCAGAACGATAAGTACACAAAATAAATGAAAAAAATAAAAACAAAATCTAATAACACAAATACATAAAATATGGATTCTTTTTGTCCGAAAAGAACAAAAATACCAAAAGAATATATATATATATATATATATATATATATATATATATATATTAGGCGTGAAAACACTGTTGCAATGTTTTCCACGCCTATTA
>CM063596.1:1012988-1079201 GCA_032356905.1 Salix exigua
TACGTGTGTGTATATATATATATATATATATATATATATATATATATATATATATATTAACTATACAAAAAAACACGTCCGATTTTACTTTGCTAATCTATAATAACACCTACTATTAATATATATTTTCGTGAAAGACAAATGGTTGTTAAAGTAGCCAAGATGGTTTAAAGAGCGTCAGATTAAGATCCTCTCTGAGGACATGAGTTTGAATCTCATTCTCAATACATTTTTATAAGCGAATCCATATTAAAATTAGATTTAATATATATTTTTGAGAAAGATGAATGAATGTTGAGGTGACCGATCAGTGTTTATGAGACGGAAAACAAAAATTATGTTTGAGAGATTGGGGTTCGAGTCCACTCTCGACATATTTCTATTTTACTTAAAAATATGATTATTTTTTAATGATTATGATAATTTTTTTTTTTAATGATTATGATAATTTTATATTGGTTATTTCGTTGAAAACTATTAAACAAATAAATTTATATCGATTTAAAATTCATATATTTTATAGAAAACTTGCACGTCACAGGAATTCTACATAAATTTATTATTTTAACCAAAAAATATTATAAAAAAATAATTATTTTTTTATGTTGAAAAAAATATGGTACCACCTACAACGACGCTATTAGTGTATATATATATATATTATATATATATATATATATATATATAATATCTTGTATATATATATATATAATATCTTGTATCAGGAATCACAATTTCTTGATTTGATATATATATATATATAATCTCTTGTATCAGGAATCACAATTTCTTGATTTGAGCGGGGGTTGCAGGGTCCAAGCTCAGCTGTCCACTTCACCAGTCCCCTGATCTTGGTAGTGGCGAGCATACTGCGGCGGAGGTGGACGACCCCACCACCACGATTTTCTAAGAGTTTTTGTGTATGGTACTGCTGGCTGTAGGGTTGGGCCAACACGCGCTCCTAAACTTTATTCTTTTTTTTTTTGTTGTTGAGGGTGTTGTCACGAATTTTGACACTTGCCGCCTCATTTCCCATTAATTATTTTTATAGGAGTTACCTTCTTCATATAATTTAATTAATTTAAAAGGTTTAAAAACAATTTGAATGACCAATTAAAAAAATGATTTTTTTCTTAAAAAATATTTTTTTAATATTGAAATCATTATATATTAAATTGATTCGAGCTCTCACAACTTAACCGGTCAAAATTAGTATTTGGTCATAAAATCTATTAGATTTAAGAGTTTTATTTTATTTCTTAACCATATGTTATTTTATTGTATGATAAGAGAATTAAATTCTTGTAAAATAAAGTACAAATTAACTACAAACTAAATATCATAATATTTGTTTGAGATTGTATTAATTTTATAAAATAAGCAATTTGAGATCATTTATGAAGATGAATTCAATGTTAAGTTAAATATTGAAAAATAATTAAAAAAATATAAAATATCATTTACTTTTATTTGGAAGGAAATCAGGCATTAATATAAAATAAAACTCAAAGTAGAGTTTATTATTATTTATTTAACATATATTAACATAATATTTTATATTTTTTTATAGTAAAGTTAAAATATTACTTTTTTTCTTTAAATCTGAAACTAGACATCTGATTTTTTATTTTAAAATTATTTTTCTTCAAGTTTAATATAAATAAAATATTATTTCATCAAGTATCATTCAATCTTGCAAATATAGATTTGTTGGTTTATATTAACATTTATTTTGTTAATGATTATATATGGAACTAACATGCAAAATATTTTTTAAAAATTACAATCACAAATATTTAGCGAAAAAAAATTATATATTTTTTTATTAGTTTTCTTACAGAATTTACTTAAATGCATTTGTTTTTCAACTGCATAAAAAATGTGGAGACATGATTTTCAATGGTTTTTTAATTTATTAACAGTTATTTTTGAGAGCATGATAATTCTTTATTTTAATGTTTTTATTAAAAAAATATTTTTCAGTATAAAAAAGAAATAAAATGTACTTAAATTCATTTGTGGAGACATGATTTTCAATGGTTTATTTTATTTATCAAAAGTTATTTTTGAGAGCATGATTATTCTTTGTTTTAATGTTTTTATTAAAACAAATATTTTTCATTATAAAAGAGAAATAAAATGTACACTTTTTCCTTTCTAAAAATTTATTTTAATTGTCTTTACTTTTAATTATAAATAAAAAATTAATTAAATATATAGTTTTTTTAAAATAAATCAAAACCCTTATAAAAAAACAGCTCATTTGAGTTCAACATTTTACAGTTAATTAGTTAATTGACAGTGATTTAAGCTGTTTCTCGTTTTGACGAAATGCCCCCTGTGAAACAACAAGGGAACTCCCACCAAGATCAGGTATTTTTAATCGGTTTGCTTTGTACTGTGTTCCGCCCATCAATTCAGAGCAAGCTCTCTGTTGTTCTTGGGACACGACAAGGGAAGACCATAGCCTGATTCACCAGTTCTAACTGGAAAACACAAACTCTGTCCGGTCTTGAGTCGTGAAAAGAAAAATCGGAAGCTGGAGTGAATCTTAACCAACCCATCAAAAAAGAAAAGGCAGAGGCTTGGGCTGGGTTAAAAAGTTTATGAGCACAAGATCCCTCAACTCGATACAGGTGAATTAATGCTTCTTGTTTGATAGTTTTCTCCATTTCTGTCATTCTTTCTAAACCCTAGTCTTTTCTGGCAGTGGTTGGAGGAGTAGAGGGTTTTTCCTTTTCTTTAACTGGATGGATCCTACTCTGAAGCTGCTCGTCTTCCTGATTCTTGTTTTGGGTATTTTTTTCTTTTAAAAAGTTTTTCACATATTGTTTGTTGGCTGGCCACTCTGCATTTACCTCTTGTTTGTTTGTTTGTTTCCGTGTTAGCCAATATCTGTCCCATCAAAAGTGATTTTAGACACTGTGAAAAGGTTGTTAAAAATTGGGCATTATCTTCTCTTCAAGAACGAGTTAAAGAGGACAACGAGCATACACTTCGAGATTTGTTGTTTTTCCTTCATGTCCCCAGAACAGGTGGCCGCACGTATTTTCAATGGTATTTACTCCATGGAACATCAGATTTTGATCAAATTTGGGGCCTTACTTACAGCTCTACTACCATTATTTTTTGTGCTTGCAGTTTCTTGAAGAGGTTGTACTCTAATGCTCAAGAATGCCCCCGTTCTTATGACAAGCTACGGTTTGATCCGAGGTACCAACTTTCCTATACAGCAACTCTTTATTTCTTATGATACTGATTTTCCATCTTTTTGCTCAACCAAATGTCCAGTTTTTAATTTTTAAATCTCTTTTGGAGGCTGAATTGACAACACTTTTATATATATATATAACACATGCAATGGGTAATCCTAACGGGTCTGTTTTCTCTATCTATCGAGTATCACTCTAACTCATCTCATCTCTAGATTCACCTCTAATCAAACGAGTTCTTGCTGTCTATAATTTTTCAAGTGCAGAGATAGGAAGAATAGAAGGCTTGATTGCTGCGACCATATAGCAGTATTTTAAATACTGTAACACTATAAAAAGGGACAAAGGCTATCTATTGATTTATGACATTTTGATTGGTGTAGTTTGCATCTTGTGCAGCAAGCAGGAATGCAGGTTGTTGGCAACTCATGATGACTATAGCATGATGTCCAAACTTCCCAGGAGAAAACCTCAGTGGTGACCGTTCTTAGAAATCCTGTTGATCGCATCTTTAGCACCTATGAATTCTCAATTGAAGTTGCAGCTAGGTTTTGGTGCATCCTAACTTAACTTCTGCTACAAAAATGGTTGGCGCTTGCGCCCTGGAGCTACTGGAGTTAGTACATTGGATATATGGCCATGGAAATATTTGGTCCCGTGGATGAGGGAAGACCTTTTTGCTCGGGTATGTTTCTCATATAATCTGCTGCTACCTGTTGGATTTCTCACTTCCTCTCTTCTTGTTTCATTGTTCATAACTGTTTGTACATATGCTCTTATCATGAATGCCCTTCCAATACAACTCAAAACAAGACTTAATTAAGTTCTAATTATATCTGACCACTTTGAAGACGAAATGACCAGGGTCAATTCTGCATGACCACTAAAACTTGTCATGACAATGCAATAATTTATTGAAAGACTAGACTTTTTCTTTGTTGAGCTGCATATTATGTTTGTATGTTTTATTCTCAAGGACAGAGGGATGCTAGAAAACTGATGGGCTCAATTGACATTAAGAGGAATGACCCATACAACATGGAGGAAATGGTGATCCCTTTACAGGAATATATCAATGACCCTAGAGCCCATGAGCTTATACACAATGGAGAGACATTCCAGGTACTTGCCCTGTTAAATCTCACATAATGCAGCACTTCCATCTTTTTTCTTTATACAATCTCACTATCTAGGTTGCAGTCATTGATTTCTTGGAGTCTTACCAACTGCTTTAATTAAAAGGTTGCAGGATTGACAAACAACTCTTACTTTGTGGAATCACATGAAGTGCGTCGTTGTGTGCAGAAGCATAAGATTCTTGGTGAACATGTTCTTGAAGTTGCAAAGGTAATTACAATAGGTCTCTGCGATTTGGACAATGCTGTGTCACAATATTGTTCCTCTGATATTTTTCCCTCTATGGTTGTTTTCATGGTAGATACTTGTAAATCTTGCAGAAGAGGTTGGATGATATGCTATATGTTGGCCTCACTGAGGACCACAGAGAGTCTGCAACTATGTTTGCAAATGTAGTCGGGGCACAGGTGATTTCCCAGGCATTAACAGAAAATTCTAGCATGGAGGGTGCTGGTAATAGCAAAAAAGGTTGGTCTGGGAAGGAATTCCATTTCCACTTTAACCCTTCCCTCAAGTGGTTTCATCACTTCTAAGTCAGATATATGTTTTTTATTCTTTGCTTCAGTTACAGAGCAGGGTTCTTCACATTCTGAATCAGAGCCTGACAATGATGATCATCAGGTGAGCAGCAGTGAACTCTTTGCACTTGGTGCTAGTGATACTTGGTAATTAAGGTAGTTCATTTGGTATATGTGACACTGAATACTAACCAGAATAGCATGTATTCTTGCTATTACTTCATAACAGGATAGCAATGCAGACCACAATGCAGATGAAACTGGTTCCACAGAGGATCTCAAAGAGAAGAAAGAAACTGTAAGGCACATTGTATACATATATAATGAATTTTCTCTCCTTTTAAAGGCTAAAAGTTAACTTGGATCATCTTTCCAACACATGAGATGAGTGTGGGCAAACTCATGGAAGCTTATGACGGCTGCATTTCTAGTCTACGGAAGACCCAGTCACGTCGCCGCAAGGCTTCTTTGAAGAGAATCTCTCCTGCAAACTTTTCGAAGGAGGTGCACTTCTCAAGATTTTCTTTCACCAATCATTCTATAATCTGTCAAAATTCTATGAACTTTGACATTTTCAATGCTTCTTGAAGTTTTTTTCTTATTAACAGGTGACAGGACTTTGTTATTGTGTTATAGATCAGACTGCAGCCAAAATGATGCTTACTGTCATGCTTTGTTCTGGGTAGTCTAATATTTGAAGTCTAGCTGAAGCTAATATATAAATTCAATTTGAAATGTGGAATGCATCAAACATTTGGAAATGAGGAATGAGTGGTTATATTTTTTCAGAAACCTAGATGGGAGGGAAACATAGGTTCTTTTGTCACCATATCCTATCCCTACTTTTGTTTTTTCCTATGGGACAATAGTACCAGGGGGTAGGGGGGTGTTCTTCAAGTCATTTTCAATCTTTCCCAAACCTCTGATCCTCTAGCAAATTTATGTGGACTCTGAAAGGTACTCCATAGTATAAGCTGTGTAGTCAGAGGCTCTCAACAAGTCTAGCATTAATCACTTGAAGACCACATTGATGCATATTTGTTTTTGTAGTACCACGTGGCTTTGAATATTTTTTGGTGCTATGCTGTTGTAGCAGTGATCATGTTAGTATACAGAGAAATGCTAAAATTTCAAGGAACATTTCTCTTAAGAATATTTTTTGTTCATGGGGGACAGGACAGCTATACTAACCTTGCTTCCATGTGGTGATGTTGTTGCAAATTTTAAGGGTGTGTCTGGTGGACATTTAGCTGAATTGGTTTGGTCTGGAATGCTTCTTTTCCATTTTCCAGATTGTTTCCCTCCTTTTCTTCTTGCCTCGTAGTATTTATACATTTGTTTATTTCCAGACATCTTCATTCAATGTATTGCATTTTAAAGTTTATGCTGAATGTTTTCTGTTTCACTTGTTTATGCATGTGGTTTGCATGTTGAAACATTTTGTAAGTTTGTAGACTGCCCTTTCGAACTGATATGATTCACTGCTGATGATTTGATTATGGAAGAATCCACACTGTTATTACTCACCAACCCTTCCTCGATGAAATTTCACAGGATCGTAGTAGGGTTTCTGAAGTGGTTACTGAGCAGATAAGATCACTAAACCACCTTGATTTGGAGCTTTATAAATATGCTCAGGAGATCTTTGCAAAGCAACACAAGCATGTGGTGGAAAAGTTGTCTAGTACGGTAAGCATCTCTTTCAGAAATGTAATCTAATCCATGTTTCTGCTGTCATTCACACTTAATCATACTGGTTATTGCATCACAAAAGAAATTATTGACTGATGAAACTTCTATACTATTGTGATGCGTGTTTTAACACTCTCAGTGCTCTCTTCTTGATGCTCTCCCAGTCTCTAACACATGCTCATCAACACTTATTATTTTTTCTTTTCTCATCTTCTTGTGATGCCAATATCCTCTCTGTTAAAGGTTTTAAATAAGTGATGACCAATCTGGATGCGGTAACTCCTGTTTTAGTTTTGTGAACGAAAATCCCCAACAATACTCTTTTAGTTGTAAATTTCTCCTGACCCTTTTAATGTTACCCTGTCCTGTGGTATTCATGAAGAGTATTGCTATTTCAGCTACTCATGGCCCCTTTTGAACAAGCTTTTGAAGATAGTTTTCAGTTCTTGGTACTGGACAACATATATTATTTTCTGTACTTCAAAATGCAATCTCATTCCATGCTCTGGACATGCATCTGGCAGTTAATTAAAGGCATAGAACATTAGAGAAACACCAAAATCGAGTCTCTAAAGCTTTTTGCCACCCATGGAGCAGGGATGGTTAACAGTATCAATATATTCTTTGCATGAAAAACTAGTTGTCATTATCTTATAATCACATTTTGAGGAACAGCATATTAAGAACACCTCCAAACAGGCTTAAACTGTTCGGTTACTAACAGTTTAAAAACTTATGATTTTGTGTTTTCTGGTGTTATTCTGACATTTTTCTTTGTTTTTCATGGTCATCTTTAAACTGCTTATGGGTCGAGGTGCCTTATATGTCGTGTTGTTTTCTTCTACTGCAGGATGATTTGGAGAGCATGTTCAACAACCCTGATGGGATTACGATGTGGAAATTCCTCTGGTTAGCCATGTGCATTGTCTTTCTTGCACTCGTTTTCCTATTTGTAAATGCAAGAAGAAGAATGTCGAAAGTTAAGATATAAAACATCACTCGCTACTTGTTTAGAAATAGAAGATATCCATTGGCCTGAAGGGAAAAAAAAAAAGAGAAATAGAAGCTACTCTACACTGAACAGGAAACCTACACTGAACAGGAAAGTAGGTTTCGTTCCTATGCCTCTCGGTTACTTGAAGCTCGATCAATGATCGATCGGCTCATTTTTTGATAGGGATGACTTGCTGATGAGGTGTTATAAATTTTGTTTTATCCAACTCACTTTTTTATTTCCTCATAATCTAATACCTTGATAGTATTGTTCATCTTGTCTTTTGTTATTATTATCGAATGTTCAAGCATAAGGTCTATATATTTTTATGTTTCAAAACATTTTGAAAAAAATTCTATGCTTTAAATTATTATTTTGGGTGTTTGAGATTATTTTAGTGTGTTGATGTCTAAAATAATTTTAAAAATAATAAAATTATTATTATTTTGATATGTTTTTAAGCGAAAATCATTTTGAAAAATAATTATTGTATTTTCAAATTCCCTTTAAATAAGTTTAATTAGCAAATTCTAAATTTGACATTAACACTCTTTGATGATTGATTGTGTAAGTAGATTATTTCATTTGAATATGGAAGTGGATTATTTTAGATTGACTCATGATTTGACCTAAACCTCTCGAACTTTTAGGTTATGGATTAAGTAAATTATCTCATGTTGATTCAAGTGAATTTAAATTGATAATGATGTTATTTTTAAAAAATTATAAGAATTTTTACTAGGTTGACCATGATTGTCTGTTTAGGTCAATATCATGTTATGATTTTAAAACTTGGGATCAATTTAAAACAAGACTTGGATTATGAGTTGAGAGGGTTGACTTAAGTCAACTAAGTATTTTAAAAAATATTAAAATCTTATTGTTAGGATTAAAAATAAGTTAATTGCTCTAGGCCGACTTTTGACCTTGTCGATTAAATGATTAGTTGGGTCAATCCAAACTTAAAATAATGACTATCGTATCTCGAGTAATATTCAACTTAAAAATACTTCTTGCATATCGTATAAAAAGAGAGGTGTAATTCACCTACCCGCTCTACTTCTAGGTTGTTCTTGTCCGATCAATGGTTCAATCCCGATCGCACCGCCTACTGACATCAATGTCCATAAGAAATATCGAGTATATTTCTATTTTCAATTTCACATTCGTCACCATAAACATGCATAAAATTCAACAAATTTCAAATTTCAGCCGAAACATGCATAAAATTCTCCGTAAAAATACACATCTATTATCATCACAAACCCACAAATTTTAGCATATAATCCTTCAATAAAATCCCAACAAAAGCACACATTGAAACCATAATTTCAACATATAATCCATCAACAAAATCCCAACAAAATCATCATTTAAACCATAAATTTCAACACATAATTTATCAACAAGATTTCCAACCGAAACACACATTAAACCCAAAAATTTCAGCACCTATTCCTTCAATAAAATCCCAACAAACCACACATTTAAACCCTAAATTTCAGCATATAATCTACCAACAAAATCACACATTTAAACCATAAATTTCAACACATAATTTATCAACAAAATTTCCAACCGAAACACACATTAAACCTAAACATTTCAGCACCTATTCCTTCAATAAAATCCCAACAAACCACACATTGAATGTCGGCCAGCCCTTTAACAAAATCAGCCCCCCTTCACATGATTTGTTAATCTCATTTTTCATATATTTTAGAGAAAAAGAAGAGAGTTTTATAATTCTTACCTCTTGTTTCTCACAATTTTTTTTGAAAGATTTGAAACACTTCTTTCTTTTCTCTTGTTGATTTCTTCTTTCTCTCGGCAAAGGTCCTTTTTTTTCTTTCTAAGTCTCAATTTTTCATACACATTCACCCAAATCCTCTCCCTTATTTCAGCCTAAGTTTCGATCTGGTCGTGAGGAGTGGAGGTGGGGTCTGGTTCGATTGGGAAGAAGGAGAGTTGGGAAGGAAAGAGATGGAGATGGTTCGACTGGGAGAGAAGGAAAAGGGAAGGGGTTCTAGCTGGGAGAGAAGGAAAGAGGAAAGGAGTTCGGCTGGGAGAGAAGGAAAGAAGAAGGGGGTCTAGCTGGGAAGGGAAGAAAAGAAGGGGGTTCAGCTGGGAAGGGAAGAAAAGGAAGGGGTTCGACTGGGAGAGAAGGAAAAATCCCCCACTCCCTCTCTCCTCGTATTTATATTCATGAACCAGATTTTTGTTCTCTTCTTATTTTTGTTCTTTTTCTTCATTTAGGTGTTTATAGCTAGCATGACTTATATTACCGGCATACTCGAGCAAGCATCGAAATGATTCCTGTAAGAGTCTTTAAGAAAGAAATGCACTCGAGTTGGAAAATTAAGTTTGCTTTCATAATTGCTCTTTGTTTGGTCATGTCCACATGTCATGTATCGGTTTCAACTTGCTTTGACTTGTTGACAATTTTGGATGCATACACCACAAATATCTTTTGTTGTCAAGCAAACCTTTCTTTTCAATGATTATATATTTTCTTGCTTTTTGGTCTAAGTAACACAAATACTCCATATACTCTTTCATCCAAAGTATACATGATTACATGATTTCATAAAGATTTTTGGCAAATCAAAGTCTAGTATGAAAAGGAATGTCAATTTGATGTTTATTTAACAAATATATTCTAGGAATTCAAAGGATTTCATGAAAGGTAATCTCATACCACGAAAACCCACATAATAAAGTTAATTTCTTAGCTAAACAAATAATCCAAGAAAATCAATAACTTGTTTCACATAGAAAAGCAAAGTTTGTTGATTTAGATTGCATGTCTGTTGAAATGAGGAAAGGCCATCTTTGATATCCTTTCACAAAGTCTCAAATTTCCCATTGCAATCCTTATTTGAGCCTAATAATTATTTCTTGATAATTAATCTTGACTAGGATCACACCCTACACTCGAAGGGCAAGTACAAAAAAAGACTTTTTCAATCTATAAAATAACTCTCAATGACAAGTGATGTCCGAGCAAAGCCGGTGGGCATTTCAGTGATAAAAGCCCAAACAAAATATTTGGGGGCATCTCAAGTCAACACAACGTTAATGCCAAAAACCATGAAAAATCCAAACAAAATACTTGAGGGGCATGTTAAGTCATCACAATGTTAATGCCAAATAGCAATGAAAAAGCTCAAACAAATACTAGGGGCATATCAAGATGAAAGCCCAAACAAATATTGGGGGCATGCTAGGTCAATATGAAAATCAATCATGAGGGCTAAATGGAGTTCTAAGAGTAAGCACTAAGTGATCTTATGTCTAAAAACTCTTAAATACTTTTTGAGCTTACAAATATCTTTTCTCGTAGCTAGTAACCTCAGCCTACATTACAAGCATGATAAAGCCTTTTTACGATAAAAAGAGTGATATGGATCAATAAGCAATGTTTTTCTATTTGAAACAAGCTTTATGCTTCACAGGACTTGATCGAAACCTTTTGACACGCAAGACATGCATATATCATTTCACATTCTTGTCAAAATGACATAAAACCCGACAGTGAGATCACTTGAATTCTTTTGAGAATAAGTTTGTTAAACAAACATCAAAATGGTTTTTGTGCTTGGAATGACTTTGAAATTCCAAAAATTTTACATGAAAACAATTTTTGCAAATAACCAAGCCTTTTCATGCAAACACTATTCTTCAAGCCTAAAACACTTTTGGGGCATGACCAAACTAGGAGGCCATCCAAAAATGCGATTGAAGCTAGCTTTATCATTTCTTTTCAAAGAATGTTGATCAAACTCAAGGGGCATGTTGATATGAAAATTTAACATCCCTAATGGTCAAAATCACCAAGGTAACTTCATCATTCCTTTTCAAAGAATATTGATCAAACTTAGGGAGCATGTTGATATGGAAAATATATAATCTCTAATGATCAAAATTTTAAATTATAGCTCGAGTAAGGCTGAAAAGCCAGTCAAAATCTGAGATCCAAACCCCAGGAAAGGAAGGCCAGGAAGAAGAAAGGGGAACCTATATCTTTCAGGTAAGTATACATGCATCATCATGCATTACATCCCCATCAAGAATCTAGGAAATGTTTTGAAGGGACCGTAATTTATGAACCTTCATTTATCATTTTGTTCATGCTTTCAAGCTCTCACCTTTTCCATTTACTCGAGCTTGTTCCTGATTTTGGGTTTTATCATAAATTTCTCCCCACCGATAATTTATACGATGTTTATAAGGATTTGTAATTTACAAACCTTCATCATTTTTGTGTGCGCTTCAAGCCCTTATCATTTTCACTTCCCTAAGTGCGCTTACGAGCCTTTCATTCGATAGATAGGGCATTTTTCAACCCTATTCCTTTCCTTATTTGAGTGCGCTTGCTAGCCATCAACCAACTTAGATAGTGCACATTTTAAGTCCTATCTCTTTCCGAACTTGGTGAGCTTACCGACCACCATCAATTCTCATCGTCGAGTGTGTTTTTCAAACCTCGACCACCATCAATCTTCATCTTTGAGTGCGTTTTCCAATCCTCGACCATTAATTTAAAATTATGTTCTTTTCAACCCTATTTCCCCTCATTTTCAGGTGTGTTTTCCAACACTCGACCATCAATTTAAAATAGTGCTCTTTCCATCCCTATTTTCCCTCATAGAGTTTGTTTTCCAACCCTCGATCATCAATGTGAATAGTGCACTTTCCATCCCTATTTTCCCTTCATCTTTGAGTGCATTTTCTAACCCTTAATCATCAACTAAGATAGTGCGCTTTCTAGCCTTATCTTTCATCCCATGAAATCTTCACCATTTTCAATTGGGCGAGTCGCCCATGACCACAATACCATCTCTTTGTTTTTAGCATCTACATCATATTTCTAGGTAGATCACCCATTACAAGGAGATCACCTTCACCATTTTCACCTGAGTAGGTCACCCATAACAATGAGACCATCTTCACCATTTTTCACTTGGGTAGGTCACCCACTACAATGAGACCGTCTTCACCATTTGTCTCTCGGGTAGGTCACCCATTACAATGAGATCATCTTTATCATTTTCACTGGGTAGGTCACTCGTCAGGTGCTTCACGAGAGGAAGACACGTGGGCATGGGGATTTGGTAAGTGAAGGAGAGGAAGACACGCAGCTGGTGGGATTGTGTGCAGAGGGAGATCGAGGCAAGATGGATGAATGACACAAGGCATTCTGGATGGTTGACAAGTGGCAGCTCATGTTATTTAATTATTGCTTTTTTATTATTCAGTTAGTTCTTGTTTATGTATTAGTCACGTTCCAGTTCAGATGGAACCAGTAAGTTTACTGGGAGTTACAATTAGTAGTTATTTACGCAATCATGTATTTAAAGACTATTTTTTTCATTAATGAAGGTTAAGCTTGAAAATCAAATATTGCTTTTAGCAAAGGAGGCCTGGAACCTCAGTATTCCAGAATAGTTTGTAATTATAGATTCAATTAATTTTATAACAAGTGGTATCGAGCCTAACGTTCCTTGGATGACCCAAGTAGTCGAAGCCATTGCTACTCGAGAGAGGAAAACAATGTGTTGAAAGAGGAGCAAGCTCGACAAGGGGTTCTTATGGGGAATTATTACAGCAACTTAATCACCTTGCATCAAGTTATGATAACTTGGTCTAATTGACAACCAGATTAAGTGCGGGTGAAGGTACTTCAGTAAATCCAAGTGTAATTGTTAATCCACCGGTTGAAGGGTTAGGGGATTCAAGCAAGAACCTTACGTCTAGATTTTCCCCATTTTGATGGAGGAGATCCACATGATTGGATTCTTAAAGCCCAACAGTTCTTTTCTTATTGTCATACACCAGAAGATCATAAATTACAAATTGCATCGTTTCATATGGAAAGGAAGGCGTTATCTTGGTTTTATTGGTTGATGGATTCCAGCCCACTAGCTAATTGGGAGGAATTTTTGGTTGCTCTATGTGTCAGATTCGGTCCTTCAGCTTATGAGGATCCAGTGGGGGCGTTCACCAAATTGAAGCAAACTAGAAGTGTGTGTGTGTGGAGGGGGGGGTATCAATCTGCATTTGAAGTCCTGTCCAACAAGATAACTGGGGTAAGTGAAGAATTTTGCACCAGTACATTTTTGAGTGGATTACGTGATGAACTAAGAATTATAGTTACCATGTTTAAGCCCAATACCCTCTCTGCTGCTTTTGGCCTGGCCCGTTTGCAAGAAGAAGAAGTGGGCCGAAGGCATCTACCTACACGCACCACAAACACCCAATACACCCAATATAAACCAAACCCAAATTATCCAAAACAGACTACCCTTCGATTACCGAGTTCAAGCCCATTACCCAAATTTCCAGCACCTTTAGCCCTACCCCAGCCCACTCACAACCCATAAAGAAAATTCCCACTTCACATTAAATGACTTAGTGCTAGTCAGATGCAGGAAAGGAGAGAAAAAGGTTTATGCTTTAATTGTGATGAAAAATATCAGTTTGGACACAAATGCAGTCGGCCTAGTTTGTATGTGTTAGAAGGATTAGAATTGGATGCAAGTAGTTATGAGCTTGAGGAGGATACTGACCATTATGAACAAACTCAACAAACAACAGAATTATTGGTGATATCATTGAATGCTATAATTGGGGTTCTCTCCCCTAAAACCATGCGATTGGTGGGACGCATTGGTAAACATTCATTGATTATTTTGATTGATACGGGTAGTACCCATAGTTTTGTAGATGTGAATGTAGCAAGGAAACTCAACCTATCAGTGGAGGATAGACACTTGGCAGTGTAGGTTGTTGATGGAGCAAGGTTTCCGTGCCAAGGTTGTTGTAAGGCGCTTTATTGAAAATACAGAATTGTGATGTGTGTGTGAGTTTATACTTATTGACTTTGGGAGGTTGTGATGTGGTGTTAGGGTGTATTGGTTGAGGAGCCTATGAACTATTTAATGGAATTTTCGTTGAACCGAGTATGAAATTCTCAATTAATGGCAAACCCATTGTTCGCAAGGTTTAAAACCACCTACTTATTCCTTGGAAGAGGAGCCAAAGTTGACTAAGACCACCATGTCCGAGGGAAGAGGTTTTTGGCTGCAATTGATAGAGGCAAAAGAATCACCTTATGTTCCAGCTTCAACAAAGGTGATACAAGAGGTTTTGAATCATTTCCAGGAGGTTTTTCAGGAACCTCACAGGGCTCCCTCCTACAAGGAGTCATGACCACCGGATCGGATCCATGCGACAAGCAACACCTACGTGTGTACGACCATATCACTTACCTTTATTATCGAAAGAGGAGATTGAGAAGCTGGTCATAAAAATGCTACAAGATGGAATTGTGCAGACCAGTCAAAGCCCCTATTTCCTCACTAGTTTTGTTAGTGAGGAAAGCTGATGGCAGTTGGCGAATGTGTGTGGACTACCGTGCTCTTAACAAAGAGACTATCAAAGATAAGTTCCCTATTCCGAATATTGATGAATTATTGGATGAGTTACATGGAGCTGAAATGTTTTCTAAGCTTGATTTACGATCAGGCTATCATCAAATCAGGATGAACCTTGATGATATACCCAAAGCGCCTTTAGGACTCATGAGGGACACTACGAGTTCTTAGTTATGCCTTTTGGGTTAACTAATGCTCCATCTACTTTTCAGGGTTTAATGAATGAGATTTTTAGGTCTCAGCTGCGAAAGTTTGTATTGGTGTTTTTTGATGATATACTCATATATAGTAAAACCTTGACTCAGCATGTGACACATCTAAATACTATTTTAAACATCTTAAAACGTCACCAATTTTATGCTAAAATTTCCAAGTGTGTGTTTGGTTCTCGGGAAGTTGAATATTCGGGGTATGTTATCTCACATGAGGGAGTAAAGGCTGATCCTTTAAAGATTGCAGCCATGGTGAATTGGCCTATTCCAAAAACTCCTAAGACTTTAAGGGGGTTCCTAGGTCTCACTGGATACTACAGGAAGTTCGTAAAGGGTTATGGCAGTATTGCAGCTCCTTTAACAACCTTGTTAAAGAAGAATTCATTCAGGTGGACCCAAGAAGCTATTGTAGCTTTTGAAGCTTTAAAAACGATTATGGTAAACCCCCGGTTCTCGACTTACCTAACTTTTCTATACCATTTGTGGTTGAATGTGATGCCTTGGGGTGTGGTGTTGGGGTTGTGTTAATGCAGGAGGGAAAGCCTTTGGCATACTTGAGCCAAGCTTTATAGGGGAAAAACCTTCTTCTTTTCTACCTATGAGAAAGAGTTTTTGGCATTGGTACTAGCTATCAGGAAATGGAGGCATTACTTGTTAGGGCACCAATTCAGGGGCAGAACAGACCAGCAGACCCTCAAGTATTTGTTGGAGCAAAGGGTAGGTACACCCTTCCAACAAAAATAGGTGGCTAAGTTATTGGGGTTTGATTTCACAGTGGAGTATAGATGTGGAAAGGAGAATAGAGCTGCTGATGCTCTGTCCAGATAAATGGTGGAGGACAATGATTCATTTATGCAGGAATATCAAGCTGACTTGCAGGCTTTAAGTGTGGTGCAGGCTAATTGGTGGGAGGACCTCAAACAAGAATACACCCAAGACCCACAGCTACAACAACTACTTATTCGCTACAAACAAGGGAGCTGGATTCAGAGAAGTACAAGCTACAGGGTACCTTATTGTTCTACAAGGGCAGGTTACATTTGGGGACTCTAAAAGCCTATCAAGATCTAGTGCTCAAGCAGTATCATGGGAGTTCTATAGGAGGACATGTTGGTACATTTAAAACATATGCCAGAATCAAAAGGGAATTTTTCTAAAATGGAATGCGAAATGCAATCAGAAATTTTATCAAAGCATGTGATGTATGTCAGCGCAACAAAACAGAAAACCTCAAGCCTGTAGGTCTGCTACAGCCACTACCCATACTAGAAGGTGCATGGAAAGATATTAGCATGAATTTTATTGATGGTCTACCTAAGTCCAGGGGATATGATGTGATTATGGTGGTCATTGACAGGTTCAAAAAATATAGCCATTTCATACCATTATCTCACCCATACACAACAATCAGCATAGCACAGAAATTCATGGAAAATATTTTCAGA
The DNA here is from genome assembly GCA_032356905.1 of Salix exigua. Classification (NCBI taxonomy): domain Eukaryota; kingdom Viridiplantae; phylum Streptophyta; class Magnoliopsida; order Malpighiales; family Salicaceae; genus Salix; species Salix exigua. Next base: position 1,029,635 of record CM063596.1, read on the forward strand.
TTACATGGTATTCCACGAAGTATTGTGAGCGACAGGGATAAAGTTTTCACCAGCACATTTTGGCAAGAGATATATTTTGGTTGAATGGGACTAACTTGTTGTTAAGCTTAGCCTATCACCCACAAACCAATGGCAAGATAGAGGCAATGAACAAACGATTAGAAAATTACCTACGGTGCTTCACCAATGACGAACCAAAGGACTGGGCCAAATGACTGTCACTAGCCGATTGGTCCTACAATACCTCAACCCACACATCAACGGGTCTGTCCCCATTTGAAGTAGTGTATGGAGAAGCCCCTCCCAGGCTCCAACCATATGAACCGCACTCAACAACAGTTCAGGCCGTGGAAGAGGAGATGAAGAGCCGTGACTTTATTTTGACTCTTGTTCGGGAAAACCTGCAGGAAACACAAGCTTGAATGAAGTTTTTGCAAATAAAAATCGCACTGATCGAGAATTTCGGTGGGAGATTGGGTCTATTTAAGGTTAAGACCTTACCGACAAGTCACGGTGGCTGTCCGACGCAACCTTAAGCTCTGCCGAAGTATTTTGGGCCGTTTTAGGTGGTTAAGCGGGTGGGACAGGTTGCTTATAAACTTCTTTGTCTTCACTTGCTTGCATCTTGGACTTCTTGGAATGATTTCTTCGTGTACTCCATTATGCTTGTTGATGTATTCTTTGTATAATACCTGTTTATCGCTTAATCTCATCCAAGCATATTATTAGTCCATTTTCTTTTATTATTATCATCAAAATATATAAAACATATAAGTGTGACATTATATGTCAACAACCATCTCCATCACTCTCACCCGGGTAGGTCACCCATTACAATAAGACCATTTTCTTGTCATTCACAAACATCATCCTCTTCCATCCTTTGAGTATCCTACTTAGGCCTAAATTCTTAGGTAGTACGCTTTCTAGCCCTATCTTACCATTCCCTTCTGAGTGCGCTTTATAGCCCTCATTCTCACTTTTAGATTTATTAAATGATTCTTGGTGCAGTAAAATTCACTTTTCTTTTTTTATAACGCTTATTATTTAAAGTCTTTTACAAGAATTTAGTCATAAGCATTGTAAAGAGGGAGCAACTGTAGTAACCCAATTTTGGGTTACTCAAAATAAAAATAAAAATAAAATAAAAGGGTTTTGGCATCGGTGAAAAATCATGGTGAAAATTTTGAATATTTTCTAAGTTGAATCATATCCCTTTTGTGCCAAAATGAGACAAAATACAAGTTCAAGGTAAAATTCGAGGAATCACATTACAAGGAAGAAGACGAAGACACGCAGCGAAGCAACCACCTATTTTCTTCCCCAACTCTGGCGTTAACAACTCTCTCTCTCCTCTTGGTCCGCAAGTTCCTCTCTCTCTAAACCATCAGCTGCAGCTCTCTCTCTCCTCAAGCATTGCAACTCCTTTTCTCTTGATTTGATAGCTTTAACGACCTTTCATCCTCTTCCTTCTCCACGTCATTAGCTCCCCAACCTTCACCCTTCTTCCAGCGGTAATGAGTAACAAAAACAAAGGGCAAACGATAGCACGAGTCAGCCCTTCCGAGCGCACCTACCGGTCACTACTGAGACCACCATTTTCGACGCCACCACGACAAGGGAGAACCACCTTGACATCCTCTACCCGGTGCCAATGGCAGGTGACCCTTTCACGGTGGTCGGTCCACCACCATAACATTGTTCACGTGACAGTGTAGTGGATTAATTCACTGCACTGTGCATGTATTTTTTTGGCCTTTGGGTCAACCTCTCTCTGCCCAGCCTAAATGGTTGGGTTGGGCCCAAGCCCAACAGGCTTGGACTCTTGGCGACCTCTGCTGGCAGACTCATTTAGTTGGGTTAGGCTCAACCCAATTTTTTATTTTTAAAATAAAAAAATGCATTTTAAAGAAAAAAACAAAAAATATTTTGTTTTCGTGTATACGGTCGGATTCCAAAGTTTTTCCATAATATTCTTCATAAAAAATATGTTGCATCTTTTACCATGTTTTTAAAACAAAAATTTAGATATCGTAACTAGTTTACTATTATCCATTGTTATTCGGCCAAAATGTCAAAAATAATTTAATAATTATTTTATTTTAGCTTTCGTGGTGTAAATTTACATTGTAAAGTACACCCGCAAATAAAAAATACTCTTAATACTATGAAAAATTACTTTGTATAATACATCCGTAGATAAAAAAGAATTTTAACTACGGTATAAAATTACACTTAGTAAAGTACATTCGTAGATAAGAAAAAGGTCTTTAAATGTGGTGTAAAATTACATTGTAAATTATACCGGAGACAAAAAAATTTTTGAAAATGCAGTAAAAATTAAACATAAAAAACAATCAAATAACAATACAATTTACCTTAGCTAGGGTACACTAAGGGTGATGCGTTTTCTAATTGCACAACAAGTCCCCTTACCCAAGACTCTTGCAGACCATTAGGTCTTTTGTCTTGTTCATCCAAAATTTCTGTTCAAGAATCCACTACGAGCTGCTACTAGTTCTTGTCTAAAGCTTTTTCTCAAAACATTAATCTTCTCACGGATAAGTACTGTTTCAGCAAATATCTACGATATTAAAAGGAAATGAGTCCACCAGGTTCTCCTAACGGGTCATGATACTGATCGTTTTATAAAAATTAAATTTTTGATAAATTAAATAATAAATAATAAATTTGAGCAATTAAAATAAATAATATATTATAAGATGGTGCACAATAAATATGCAAATAACTAGACTAGCCAAGTGGTTCGGTATTAGAGTAAATATATTATTTCTCATATGACATGCATTATACTATTAAATAATGTTTGATTCCATTCTCTGAATTGTTATTTTTTTATAAAAATAAACATCTTTTTCCTGTTTTAAAAAAAACAAGAATTCATTTCAAAATTGTTATTTTATATCCTCGTACCCTACACAACAGGATCATCAGCAGATGCATTAGGGTATCTAGATTCGAGGGTAACACCACAGCTTACACTTTGATGCAATTAGGCCATTATAAATGCGTGATCAAACGACAATTTTTATACCTGCATCACCATAGTCAATTTATTATACCAAATTGAACAGTCCAGAGATGAAAGTAATTTACCAGGGCAGTAGTAGTAATTTCAGGCAGTTTGTCAAAGGGTTTCCTGTCATTGTAAATATACCTGCATCACCATAGTCAATTTATTATACCAAATCCTGTTCATTTAGCTTTCAAATGCTCAAACCAGCAAGAAATAAAAGAAAAAAGGAAAATAAATAATACCCGCAATCTCTACAGATGTAGGCTTGCTTGGTTGCAGCACGCATGGAGAATCTTGGTGCAGCAGATGCAAGAGACTGCTTCTGATTGTAAGAAGCTAGCGATCAAGAGGTGGAGTGGAGGAGAAAAGAAAGATGATTTCAGAGCAAAACGATCAGCTGGTCCCTTAAGGCCAACATTGTTGCCATTAGGAGCTAAAAGAGAAGGAAGTAGCAACGTTTTTGTGGATTGGAGCCTTGTTGGTGCATCCAACTGCACCGCCATTTTTGCAGGACTTCTTCCTTTTCTCTTCTTCTTAGTCTGTCGTCGTTTAACAGTGATGATGAGAGAAGAAGATATAGAGGGAGTGTAGAGAGGTAAATAATGTAGGATTAAAGGAAGTTTGGAGAGCGAATGGAAGCGTGGCTTTCATGCTCCCCACACAAGCTTCTTCTACCCGCTTCTTTTGGGCTTTTCCTTATCTTGGTCGCACGATGTCGTGGGACAATTTGGTGCCTATAGTTTCTTTAATTTTCTTTTAAGTTCATATATGCAAAGATTTTTTGACACTAGAGGTCAATGATTCTAATTTCCTAAATAATCAATCTTTGTTTGTTTTTCTTTATTTTTATACATAATTAAAATTTTATTTTAAAACCCAATGAAAAATATTAATAAAGAGTGAACTTTATGTAAAAATGAAAATACAAAAATCAAAACTTTCATGAAAAATATAATAAAAACTATATATTTACCACCATCATATATATTTCATCGACATATTCATCACTATATCCTTCATAATATATTATTATGATTAACTTTTAATGTCTGTTTAGGAGTATGGTTAAAATTGCTTTTGAAAATAATTTTCGTTTAGAAATGCGACAAAATGATATGTTTTTATTTTTTAAAATTATTTTTGATATCAACACATAAAAATGATCTGAAAAAATAAAAAAATAAATATTTTTTCAAATATAAATATAAATAAAATTTCAAAAATGTTTTTTAAATGTAATACCAAACAAAACCTTAATCTATAATACTCATATAATTTGTATGATATTTGCTAATCGATTGATAATAGGAAATTGAATAGAGTATGAACAAAAACTTTTTCCATCATATCTTATTTTCCTTTTGATTATAAACTATTTTTTTCTTTATTGTGTAATAAAAATATAGTTAGTGTAAGTACATTAAAATTAGTAAAATAATTTTTAAACTATTTTAGATCTTTATAGTTTTACCATTAGCATAAGCTTTTGGGATGAATAAGGATTAATTTATCAGTATTTTTCAAAACAAAAACTTTACTATCATCAAATATGTTTCAGTGAACACATCCATCATCTTATCCTTTATTGTATATATTAGTTTATCTTTTATTTATAGAACCACATGATTATTATCATTTTAGCTAAAAGTTTTGTTAGCTATTTAAAAACAAAATGGAAACCTTTTAAAAACTTTGTTCTTTGTTCTTTTGAGAGTGTGGTAACTTTTGTTAATTTCAGTTATTAGTTTTTAGTATTTTATGATAATAATGTTCACCCATTATTTAAAAAAGAAAGATAAATGTCATTTTATGGCTTAACAACAAAGCAATACTAAATTGATAGTTTCAATTCATATGCATACTATAAGGGAACCCACATAAATCAACCATGATTTCCTCTGTTGCAATTTGTGTTGATTGCCTTTGTTAATATCCCATTGTTTGATTCTCGTATTTATATGCATTAGTGTGTATTGATATTATTTCCTTTAATCTCACTGCCATTGTAATATATATAAGCAGACGAGATGTAATACAATTCATTCATTTAAAACACCAAATCATTGTGTAAATCTTTTATGGTATCGAGTGTTCTTCTCCTACGAGAACGAAGCATCCAACGCCATGTCATCTACTGAAAATTCATCGAGTAGCAAATTTTGCAACCACTCTTTCTCTAATCACCATAAACACTTCCGACCAATTACCCGACAAACTCACATCATCAAACTATCCCTCCTGGCGTGCAACCTTTCTCACCATTCTCATCGGTTATGACTGATGAAATATCCGGATGGCACCTTCCGTGTCCTCCTTCACTGTTGTGGATTCTTCAACAACTGCTATAGCACTCTATATGCACTCGGTGTCGAAAAGGATCGATTGCTACTAAATGCTATATTTGCTTCGTTTCCAAAGCGATTATGCCCCTTATAGCCATGATTAATACAAGTCGTGATGCCTGGCAACATCTCTCACGATTGTTTGCTAGCAAATCAAGGGCACGAATTATGCAGTTAAAGGAAGATCTTACCCTTATTCAAAGAGGTAACCGCACAGTGACTGAGTTCCTTCATGCAGTAAAAGCAATTGCAGATGAACTCTCATTGATTGATGCACCAGTTTCGGATGATGACTTGACATTATATGTGTTGAATGGTCTTGGCATGGAATTTAGAGATATGGTAGCACCTATTCGCACAAGAGAAACTACCCTCTCCTTTGCGAATTACATGATCTATTATTTGGCCATGAACACTACATCAAACGCATGGATGGCCATTCTTCCCCACTAGTTGTTACTCGCCAATTCCTCACAAAGGAAAACCTTAAACCAAAGATTCAAAAACAACAAAAATCGTGCCAAACGAATCCCAACAACATACCTCAAACTTAGAAGTCCTCTGTTGTATGTCAATTCGTGACAAGCCTAGACACACCTGCTAAGCGAGTGCTTCAAAATGCTGATCTCGACCTGCTGCCAATCTGCACTACTTGGCCTCATCCAATAGCAAATGGCTCCTTGATTCCGCTGCTTCACATAACATTACATTTGATTTGGCAAATCTCTCAATTCACTTAGAATATGATGGACAAGATGAGGTTATACTTGGAAACGGTACAGGTTTGCAAGTTGCCAACATTGGTTCTACCTCAATCTCTTCCCCTCTCGGACCCTTGATTTAAAAGAAACACCTGCATGTGCCATCTATTCACACAAATTTGATATTTGTTCACAAGTTCACTCTTCACAATAATGTTACTATTGAATTTCATCCATATTTTTATCTTGTGAAGGATAGGATGAGAACCATGCTTATGCGCGGCGAGTGTGAAGATGGTGTTTATCCCATGGATCTTCTATTCTCCTTTCCTCAAATTCATACTCATTACGTTGGCTGGAACTCGTGCTTCATTTGATCGTTGGCATCATAGATTGGGTCACCCCACTCCAAAGCTTCTATCATCACTTTTAAATTCCTTTAATTTACCTCTGTCTTCACCGAAATCTCAATTATCATGTATTTCTTGCAAGTGCAATAAATCCCAAAATTTACCCTTCAGTGTCACTTCCCTCAAAAGTCATGCTCCACTAGAATACATATATGCAGATGTTTGGGGACCATCCCCGGTTTCTTCCATTGATGGATACCGCTATTATATTCTACTTGTTGATCATTTCACCAAGTATTGTTGGTTCTATCCCATGAAAAATAAATCAAATGTTTCCACCATTTTTGTGCAATTCACCTCTATGGTTGAAAATCAATTTTCTGTCAAGATTAAAAACTTCTACTCGACAACGGGGGAATTCATAGCACTTAGATCCTTTCTTACTAATCATGGCATCAGTCATTTTACCATCGCACCACATACTCCTCAACAAAATGGTACTGTGGAGCGTCGTCATCGCAATATTGTTGACATGGGAATGACTTTTTACATAATGCATCTGTGCCTTCAAATTCATCGGACTTATGCATTATCCACGGCGATCTATCTTCTTAATCGTCTACCCTCCCTTTTACTTTCAAATCGAAGCCCTTTTGAAGCATAGTTTAAATGCACTCGACTATCACAAATTGTGTACCTTTGGTTGCAGTGTTATCCTTGGCTTGTTCCTTATCGCTCAAATAAGCTTCAATCCAAGTCAACACCTTGTGTCTTTTCGGGTAATCTCTTACTCAACATGCTTTCAAATGTCTCGATCTACACACTCGGTAAACTCTATCATTCTTGTCACGTTACATTTGATGAAAATCTATTTCCATTCACCAAAACATCTCCATCTGTTCCACTACCTGTTCTTTGCATTGTGCCCAGTTCCCCTTCCACCTTCTCCAGTTCCTCCAGTAACCATTGATGAACACACCACCACACCTGCTCGCTCGAAGTCACAGCTCTTGTCATTTCAGTCACCTTTACTAGGTATGTCCTCTCCTATTCCATCTAGCAATTCGATTCGAATCTGTTCTACCTATAACACCTACTCCTCCTACTAGAACTCATCCCATGGTTACAAGGGCCTAGAACAATATTTTTGTCCTAAGCAAATTTACGCCACTACTAAACATCCTATTGCAACTCCTTTAGTACCAACTTGTGCTTCACAGGCTTTAAAAGATCCACATTGGCATAAGGTAATGGCGGATGAATTCACAACATTAACTTCACATGGAACATGGAAGCTGGTTCCCAAATCCACAACTTCCAATATTATTGGTTGCAAGTGGGTTTTAGGATCAGCGACATCTAGATGGTACTGATGGACCGGTTTAAGGCACGTCTTGTTGCTAAAGGCTTCAATCGGCGCCTGGTGTTGATTACACCGAGACTTTCGATCCGATTATAAACCGACCATCATTCGCCTCATTTTATCCATGGCTTTTTCCAATGGATGGCAACTCAAGCAACTTGATGTTAATAATGCCTTTCTCCATAGAAACTTAATCGAGCAAGTTTTTATGCAGCGACCGATGAGGCTTCCTGGACTCATCTCGACCTCACCACGTCTGCTCTCTTCAAAAGTCCATTTATGGACTCAAGCAGCGCCTAGAACCTGGTTTAATGCATTGTGCTTTGGCCTCCTTGCACTTGGGATTTTTAATTCCAAATCGATAGCTCCCTATTTATCTTTAATAAAGTCGGGATTCTATTTTATGTACTCGTATATGTGGACAATCTAATTCTTATCGGCAACAACCCTCGGTTTATGCGAGCATGTTGTTCACTCATTAGGTGAACAATTCTCACTAAAGGAGCTAAGTGATCTACACTACTTCCTAGGGTGAAAGTCATCCCTGTTCAGCAAGGATTTTTCCTCTCTCGAAGCAGTATGTGCATGATCTCCTTACAAGGTTGAAGATGGATGGTGCCAAGGAAGTTCAAACACCCATGTCTGCATCTCGCTAAATTGCAGCTAGAAGATGGATCATTGCTGTGATGCCTTGGAATACAGATGCACCATTGGTTCTCTTCAATTCCTCTCCCTCACTCGTCCGGATCTTGGTTTTGCGATCAATCGTTTGGCTCGGTTCATGCACAAACCAACCATTACTCATTGGCAACATGTTAAGCGGCTCCTACAATATGTCAAGCAAACCATTCATTTTGGTCTCCTACTGCGACGTCAAACAAATCCGAGTGCTTAGGGATTTTCCGATGACTGGGTGGTGATATTGATGATCGAAAATCAACTACAGCCTATATCATTTTTCTAAGCAACAATCCTATAAGTTGGAGCACTCGCATGAACAAAAGCAGTGGCCTGTTCCTCTACGAAGTTGATTACCGTGCACTAGCTACTGCAGCCTTCGATGTTGCTTGGATTCGATCTACGCTTGATGAACTTGGCGTTAAATTACGTGAACCACCACTACGCTATGTGATAATGTGGGTGTCACACAGCTCGATCTCAACCCTGTTATGCATTCTCGGATGAAACACATTGACATAGACCTTCATTTTGTTCGTGACTTTGTTCGCGAGGGTAAATTACATGTAGCTCATGTTCACATTGGCGACCAGCTTGCAGATCTTCTCACAAGCCCCTTGCTCGCACTCGTTTTTCCTTACTGCGGGGCAAAATCAACGTTGCTGATGGCACGTCAATTTTGAGGGGTCGTATAAGGGAACCCACATAAATCAGCCATGATTTACTCTGTTGCAATCTGTGTTGATTGCCTCTATTAATATCCCATTGATTGATTTTGTATTTATATGCATTAGTGTGTATTGATATTATTTCCTTTAATATTGTTGCCATTGTAATATATATACATGCAGTCGAGATGTAATACAATTCATTCATTTAAAACACCAAATCATTGTGTAAATCTTTTACATACAAATGAGTGAAGATAAGTTGATAATATAAAAATTAAATTTCTAATTCTTTCTCTCACTCTCATTTTTAAATTTGAACTCACATATTTTCAGAAAAATAAAATAATAAAATGTTATTTATATGTTTTTTTATATATCAAATCATTATCATCCAATTTAATAAGATGATAATGTTATCCTAAGATATATTTCTCATTATCTCTTACAAATAACAATAACAATATCAATAACAATTACATTTCATTACTTTTAAAAACAAAATCTATAATTATTGCGTCGTGATTTAAGTACTTGAAAAAAATATTCATGTGTTATTGTAAATCAAAACATGATGTTGCATTGTGCAATACAAAAATAAATAGATAATAAAATAAAATTGATATCGTACCTTACCAAGATTTGGACTTGCATTTATTTGCAAATATTTGTCTCTAGCCACATACTCCTCCACCTTTTTGTTTTTGTTGAAAATTGCGGTGAAATATAATTCAATTTATTATTAAAAAAACCAAGTAATTATCATTTAATAATAGAAAATATCTAATATTAATAATTTATTCCAATTTTTTCTTAGTCACAGAGGCATGGATATTGACTAACTCGTTTACATTTCGAGGATCATATATGAAAATCCTTTTAAGTTCTTTCACCTCCTTCGAAATAGCAATGTTAGAAATCAGAATTTGTACTTAATGAATATTTGATTAATCTACGCAAATTATTCTTATGTAAAATTTAAAATTAGCACTCATGAATTTTAAATTAATATCTTATTTCAATAAATAGAGGTGCTTTGACTAATTTCATGATATTAATTGACTAAAAATGTTACCCAAATTAAATCTAATCTTGTTTATATGCATATTTGAAGTACACAATTTAAGTCATCGAGGTAGATATTAAACTTTCAATTATTTCATCTCATTCTTATTAATAAATTAGAAAAGTGATATTTTTATTAATTATATTTTAAATTTAATAATTTATTTTGAATTTAATAATTTGAATTAAATGGGATAAAAAAAACAATTTCTAATTACTGTTAGAATAAAAATTCTATAATTCTTGCCTCATGATTTAAGAACTTGACAGACCATTCATGTATTATTGTAAAACAAACCTGAACTAAGAAAATAGTGGAAAAAACTTTCAATGCCTTGCAAATATTGTTTTACAGCCTGCTTATAGTAATTTTTCTCCTCCTCCTTCAAAGTAGTGTCAGCAATTCAAGTAATCAATTTTTAATAAAATCAAATATCTAATATTAATAATTTATTCTAGATTTGTTTTAGACACAGAGGCATCAATATTGACTAATTTCCTTATATCAATTGATTAAAGTTTCCTGGAAAAATTAAGTACAATCTTGTTTTTATTTACATGTTGTTCGAACTATGCAACTTAAGTGGAATAAAGGATGTGCAAAGTAAAAATTATGAAAAAAAGAAAAATATATCTAAAAATATAACATCAAAAATTGATTATTAGGTAAACATTCAGTTAGACTATTAAAGGTGTTGGTCATTGAATATGGTGGAAGCAAAGAGTATTGTTGTCGAGAGAAGGGCACTATGGAACATGATTTAAAGACTGGAATAATGTATTATTTGTCTTCATTTGAAAGTGAGGTAAAGTTTATTGAAAATATATTTGATTTTTTATTAATTTATTGAAACAATCCAAAAATAAAAATATAATTTGAAGTAAGATGTATTTTTCTAAACAGATGTTGGAGCTATGTTCCAAACGCTACCTTCATACCAACAAAAGCATGATTAAACAATAAAACATGAAAAAAATCAAAAGTCTTGAATTTTTCTCTTGCTTTGAAGAAAAAGATAGAAAATGATGTGGACGAGTTAAAAAATAATACTAAATTAATTTATCAATTGTAAGAAATCAACAAGACTAGTCTACCTTTCATTTGTCATGGGTGACTTTTTTAGCAACTAATGCAATTTAAATGATCCGGATATCAAAATAAATAGAATATTAAATGATATATATATATATATATATATATGAATTTACATATATAAATAATTTATTATATGTATTTTTAATTTTATCAATATCTATCAAACAAAATTTGTGTAGTTTTATATATTTTAATATTACTTAAGATTAATTTTGTGAGGTGAATGTAAAGTATTTTAGTTTTTATTTAAACTGATGATGAATCTTCATTTTAAAGGTCCAACTCCAATAACAATAAGTTGGAGAATTTATGAATAACTTTGATGTGTGGAAGCAAGTATAGAATTTAGAAGCAATCATGCAAGGTGTCTCTAATGATATATTATCCATATAATTTGCCCTAAAATAAATACTTTATTTTAAAATGAATAATTTATTTTGTATAGAGGCTTAAAATCAACATTGAATAACAAATATGATACAGAAAAATATTATTTGGAAAATTTTATTCTTGTCACTATAGATTAATTATTGTTCTTTCTCTACTCCTATAGTTTAAGCTTTTCCAATATTATTTGTCTACTTTTTTTAAAGTTACCCTAACCGTTAAAAAGTTGACTACTTGTTTTTGAGTTTTTTTTTTCTTGGGAATGTTTTTACATGTTATTATGACATAAACTAACATATATGAGAATTTGTAGAGGAAGTAAAAGAGATACAAAAGGAAAATTTAAAGTCGTTTTAGTTAAATAAAAAAAAGAAAAAAATGGAAACTTTTTTTTTAAAAAAAAAACTATAGAGTAAATTCGAAGATTTTAAATTATTGAGATGGAAGTGGAACATTCCTAATTTATAAGGGTAAAAATAATATTCACCCAATATTCAAAACAATAGGTCAATTAAATTTCACAATAAAAGGAAAAATCTTATTTTTAAATTTAATGATTTGAATCAAGTGATAGAAATAAAATAATAAGAAGTTCTTTATTCCTACATCAAATCATTATCATCCAATTTGATTTGAATGTTTTAAATTTAATAAAAATGATAATAATTTTTATCAAGAACTTTTTTCCATGATGTTTTACAAATAAAAAAATATCTAATTACTTTTAGAAAAAAGTTTCTATAATTTTTGCCTCAGGACTTTACAAATCATTCATGCATTATTATCAAACAAAAACTTGTGATGTACTTGTTCTATGTACAAACAAAAGACAATGAAACAAAATTGATACATACCACTTCAGAATACATCAATGCCTCATCCTTTTTGTTTTTTGTTGAAAATTGCACGGAAACATGAAGTTCAAGTAGTCAAAAACAATATCTAATATTAACAATTCTTTCTAAATTTTTATTAATATGTTAGTTGAGAATAAGTGAGTAAGATAGAAAAAATATTAACTTTATGTATACAAATCATTAGCCAACTATTTAAATTAAATGACATTAAATCAATTGAAAGTACTTTATTTATAAAATTAAGAAAATGGAATAAAAATTTCAAATGGAATTTCTAAAATAATACATCTAAATTGAAATGATTTGATTTATTATTTTGTTCTCATACTTTAAAAATGTAGTATCTATCTACCATTGTACTTGAGAAATGTTTTGGTATACTTACACGGGATGGTCTTCAAATGCTCGAGTATTGATACTTGTTGGCTCGGACCAAGATGTAGCATAAGAAAGCGGACATGAGTGAGTAACTCTCCACCTCTTCTCGAGTGCATGAGCAATTGAGCATGTTCTTTCCATGGGCAATGAGCTGCTGCGTGAGTTAGCATTTCCATCCAAACTTCTTCTATCATCTCCCATCGCTTACTTCTCCGATATTGACTCCAATAATTGTCTGCAGCGAGCACGCGAGGACCATTTAATGTTGACTTGATTCTTTTCCATTCCCTTTGAAAGTCTGTATCATCATACCCAGGTGCTTCACTATAGGACTGAATTATATCCTTGTAACGCTCACCTCTAAAAGTACATAGAGATGTCTCGTCAAAGAAATCCTCTAGAGAGCATATTTGGTCTTATCACTAAAAGATACATCATGTACTCGAGATAAGCATCTTTCTCATTACTAGAACAAATCTCTGTTGTGAGATACCAAACAACAATGCTCATTGAATTCTACCTCAGTTGTGCACCACTTGAAGTGCTTTAATAGTCCCTCTCTTTCTAGCACACCATCTCCCATCCGACCAATTATTTTACTTCTCAAATTTTTATCAAAAAATTAAAATCTTCCTTAATCTTCTCGACTTTCTTTCGAAGATGTAAATAAATTCACGTAGTCCAACATTCAAGTCTTTCCGATTCACATGCATCCGCCTCATCATTTCATCAATTCCCATAAATTCCAAACATTTAAGTGGCTTGTTTTAGTGCAACCCCTTATGAGCTTATAATGTGATATGGATCTCGACCATCACTTGCTTGTAGTTAACTTCCTTACCCAATAATAAATTGCACTAGCCCAGGCGTTCCCTCCTTCATAAACCAACCAAATCAATGTCTAGTGAGAGAACACAACGCATAAAAAGAATAAAGCTCAAGAAAAGCAATGCCACAAACAATAAATACGTGATTGCAACGTCGATCGATGAGTAAGCATGCTTCTCAATCTTGGCATGGAAGATGATAAACGCAGTAATAGAGAGTAGAAAGCTCATACAACGAAGAATGATTCCGAACAGGAGTAAATCGGGGTGCTTTAGTATAAAGCATATTATATATTAATCGAACTCAACTTCTACCACCATAAAGGAGCCGTTTGTTGGGATTTTTGAAACCCTAGAATGGCTCGAGCATTAGATCCTCATAGCTAGGGAAAGATCCTACATTGTAAACTTGGATATATGAATAAAAGAGTAAGCTTGACGAAGATATTCTCCTCGATGATCACTTTCTGGATTTCTCCTATGACAGAAGACCTCCAGAATCCTAAGATAGAAGAGTTTTTCTTAAACTCTTAGAGCATGAAGACCAGAGCACCCGGGTCCTCTCCGAGTACTTTATAAAGCCAACAATGAACATCGGGATTGCTATGAATAGTAACAATGTTTAAGAATGGTTGTAATCCTCAATGATGTCTTGAGGTGATTGATTGTCAATATATAGAGTATATACAGTTAGCGGATCCTATATAATAGGAAGCAAATAAACATAACGTATATCTTACAAGATAACAATAAATCAGCTAAAATTAAGGGATAGGATCTGATTCCTTATCACCCCCATCAAGCTGAGCATGGAAGAAGGAACCACGTGAAGCTTGTGACGAAAAAGGAGGAACTGGGTTTTGAGACTCCTTTCAGTAAATGAATCGACAAGTTGAAGATGGGAGGGAGCGAAAGAGACTTTTAAAGAACCATTGGCAACGAGTTCACGAACAAAATGATAGTCAATTGCAATATGCTTGGATCGAGGTCGAGTGACCGGATTGATCGCCATAAAGATAGCACTTTTGTTGTCGCAAAGCATCTTCGGGGTGAAGGCAGGGATAGATGGAGATCACGAAGTAGTTGAACAATCCAAGCTACTTCGCAGGTGGCTACAGCTAAGGATCGATATTCGCTTCAAGACTCGGAGCGGAAACGAGTGGATTGTTTCTTGGAGCACCAGGAGACAAGATTTGGACCGAAGAAAATAAGATAACCCGTGGTAGATCGACGAGTATCGGGACAACCAGCCCGATCGAGCATCGAGTAAGCAATCAAGTCACGCGAATGGGTTCGATGAAGTTGAAGGCCATGATGGACCGTCCCTTTAACATAACGCAATATGCGTTTGAGTGCACGAAAGTGATCTTCGATCGGAGCATGCATATATTGGCAAATGGAATTGACATTGAATGAGAGATCGAGGCGAGTAATGGTCAAGTATTGTAGAGCACCTGCAAGAGACCGAAATAGAGTGGGATCGGAAAATAGCTTTCCTTCGATGGAGAGATGTTGGCCGACCACATAAGGAGTGGTAATGGGTTTGGCCTCAATCATGTCGACGACGATGGAGTAGATCAAGAGCATACTTGGTTTGGCTAAGAAATAAGCCATCTGAATTATGTTGGACCTCGACACCAAGGAAATAATGGAGAGACCCCAAGTCTTTCATGGCAAATTCACTAGACAATCTGTGTGATAAGAGTCTTGATCGGGCATGGATTGCTACCAGTAAGAACCATATCATCTACATATAGCAAGAGATAAACGATGCCAGCTGTGGATTGATGGACAAACAAAGAGGAATCGCCTTCTTGAGAAGAAAACCCAGTTGAAGTAAAAATGAGCTAAAGCGTTGGAACCAAGCACGAGGGGCTTGTTTGAGGCCATACAGAGCACGCTTTAGTCGACATACATGGTTAGGGAACCAGGGGTCTATGTAGCCAGGTGGTTGATCCATATAGACCAATTCGGAGAGATGACCATGAAAAATGCATTTTGTACATCTAATTGATGTAAGGGCCATCCGGAAGAGGCGCCAAGGATAAAATAATCTGAGCAGTAGCGGGGCACACCACGAGGCTGAATGTGTCTTCAAAATCAAGGCCATGAATTTGAGAAAAGCCTTTAGCCACAAGACGGGCCTTATGACGTTCAATGGATCCATCGTAGCGAAGCTTGGTTTTAAAGATCCAGCGACAACCAACCACATTATGATGTGTAGGACGCGGGATAAGGTCCCATGTATCATTGGTCTTTAAGGTTTGTATTTCAGCATCCATAGCCGAAAGCCATGTAGGGTGTTTGGCGATGAGATTTGAAACCCGAGGCTCATTGAGAGCAAGAAGTACCGAAAAACCGAGAAGATGGTGAAATATTTAACGCATGATATGCCTTAGGTTTAGATATACCAGACTTTCCTTCTAGTGACCATTGGGTGAAGGTTGGAAGAAGTCGTCAAGAGAGGAGTTGGAATGGATGAGGACGGACTAGTGCATGGTATAGTAGTAGCAACAGGAGACGTCCGAGAACAGATGTCGACAAGATTATCACCTGCATGGCAAACAAGTAGGAGTCGAAATAGGAGAAGACAATAAAGAATTTGGAGAGTCGGAGCCACTCGTGATTCGGGAGTCCAAAAATCAGAGAAAGTGATATATGGTGTGGAATTATGAGATTGGGGAACAATATCACCTGCATAAGGAAATGTAGTTTCATAAAATTGGACATGACACGAGACATAAAGACGTTGTGTCTTGCGGTCAAAACAACGAAAACCCATGTGAAGGGGCTATAACCTAGAAAAACACAAGGATCTGGATTTGGGAGACAATTTGTTAGGAGCATAATCTCAGTAAATAAGGAAAGCATAAACATCCAAAGGTGCGAAGCATAGTGTAGTCGGGATATTTACCAAACAGGAGCTCGTATGGAGTTTTGCAAGCAAGAGTTTGTGAGGGAGTCGGTTGATGAGATAAACGGCTGTCAAGAAGGCCTCAACCCAAAGAGACAATGGAACACATGCATGAAACATAAGAGTGAGGCCCGTTTCGGTGACATGTCGGTGTTTACGTTCAGCAATTCCATTTTGACTGGGTGTATAAGGACGAGCAATTCAGTAACACAATACCACAAGATGTTAGGTGAGAGCGAAATTTATTATTAGTAAATTCGGTTCCACCATCACATTGGAAAGACTTAATTTGAGATGAAAATTGAGTCTTAATATACTTTGAAAATTGATAAATGTATCAAAAAATCAGATTTATGTTTTAGTGGAAAACACCAACTGAATCTAGTATGAGTCATCAATTAACACCGCATAATATCGAAAACCAAGTAATGGAACAAACGGGTGAAGGACCCCATAAATCACGAGTGTATACTATCAAAAGGCAAATCACAACGAGTATTATTGAGTGAAAAGGGTAAACGATGACTTTTGCCAAGGTTACATCCAACACATAAACTAGAGTTCAAAGCATTTATTTTATCACTACAGGAAATAAAACCTGACTTGATAAGAGAATCCACAAGATCTGAAAACTAGGATGACCTAGACGAGCATGCAACAAATGAGAAGACACGTGTGTTTTATTGGAAAGGATTATGGAAGCAAGGGCATGATGATGTTGTTGGAGCACGTATAAGCCATTTTCACATCTGCCGACCCCAGACACTACTCCCGTGGTCCGGTCTCGTATTATAAAACCATAGTCAAAAAGATAACTTTACAATTATTCTCCTTTGTAAGTTGACTGATGGAAATAAGCTTTTGGTAATACCAGGAACAACTAAGACATTAGATAAAAGTAATGGACTGTGTGGAACAAGAGAGGAAACGGAGCCAGTGTGAGAGATTGAAAGAGACTGACCATTACCAACCATCACCCTTTCATTACCAGAATAAAGTAAAGGTGTATCAACCCCTCGGATCATTTGTCATGTGAGAGGTGGCGCCGTAATCGGGATACCAAGCGGAGTCGGAGGAGGTCGGGAGAGAACAAGCAGAGAATGCTTCGACAAGATTGGCGATTGCTTTTCTTTAAATTAAGGTATGTCCAACAACGTTTAGCCAAGTGTCCTTCTTTGTCGCAAAGTTGGCAATAAATCGAAGAAAAATTGGATTTTGAAGCGGCAGGCGATGGCAATCTGGGCTTTCCTCCGTAAGAGGATCTCGGATGTTGTTCGACGCCTAATTAGAAGACTCGACTCGGGCATAAAAGGTTGTGGGATGCGATTGTTGATTAACGGATCTTTCAAAGATTTCATGACTCAAGGCCTTCGAATGATATCTGCAAAGGAAGGTAATGGAAACCGGGAAAGCATTGTTGTGGAGAAGATTTTAAAATCTGGACCCAAAGCTCTCAAGAACCAGATGCACTTTGTCTAAATCATCGATGGGTCGACCAATGGTCGCCAGTTGATCGCAGAGTCCTTTGAAGAGGCGAAAAATTCAGCCATCGATTTGGACCCTCGTTGCATCAATTGAAGTTTGTCCTTGATTTGAAGCTCTCGTGTCTTTGATCCGTGAGAGAAGGAGGATTCAAGGGCGATCCAGGCTTCATGAGCATGTTGCGGACCAAGTACCTCACTCATAGATTCCTCCGTGAGGGAAGAATAGAGGAGACTTAGTAAAGTCCGATCTGTATTCAGCCAAGAAGTATAGGCGGGATTCACCTGGTAGAGCCATCAGCACCAGTAATCTTAGGAGAAGGGACTCGGATACTACCATCCAGAAATCCAAGGAGATCATGGCTTGTTAACGATGGTATAAACCGATTTCTCCATAACAAATAATTTGAGGAGGTCAGTTTGATGGTAAGCATATGCACCATCGTGTTCAGCTGAAGAGAAGGTGATGAGGACGACGTAGCCATGAAAGTAAAAAAAGAAGGCAAAAAGTAAGGTAAAAGAAAAACTTAAACCTCGCTTCGATACCATAACAATGTTTAAGAATGGTTGTAATCCTCAATGATGTCTTGAGGTGATTGATTGTCAATATATAGAGTATATACAATTGGCGGATCCTATATAATAGGAAGCAAATAAACATAACGTATATCTTACAAGATGACAATAAATCAGCTAAAATTAAGGGATAGGATCTGATTCCTTATCAAATAGGAGGATACCGCTACCCCAAGACCTTGAGAAGACATAAAAGGCCACTCCGACCTTGACTACAAGACCAAGTAAAAGCGTTAACCATAACTTGTTATCTTCAATCGAGTATGCAATGATTGTGTCTCGGGCCACCAAGATGCAGGAGCGAAAAGGTGTCCAAAATGCCTGGATGGAATTGTTGGTTATCTTTGAACCGTCACCGATGAATATTCCTTCGCTCCTGGCTAGATTACCCAAGTGTAACAGCTTCCCACAATGTCTGCCGAGAGGTAGGTAGACCAAACGAGAATCTTGATCCGAATTTGGCATTGGTCTTTCGCAGAGAACCGGATATGATGAGGATGGTTTAAAGTAAAAGACTAAGCAAAACCATTCCTCGAATCTCCCAACTGCTCCATAAATTTAAGACTTCTTCATGTAAGTTTTTGAGCATCGTTATCTTTTCCTCAACTATGGAAACTAGTTTTCTCGATCAACCCTTGAAAAACTATTTTGTAAGATGGAAATGTAAAAGGGGATATCTTTGAAACAATTTGTTAAAAATTAATTGTCTTTCTCCCTTTTCTTTCTCGAATACAATAGACAAAGCATTTTGGACATTTCAAGGAATTCGAATATCAATATGAATATGATGTTAGAGAACTAAAAATCCCGATAAGTTCTCGCCTTGCATTAATGGAATTTTGCATCTTCGTAACACGAGAAATTCTAGAAATTTGGCTAGTCATCCTCTTGATGATTAAAACAATAGGTTTATCCATTATCTTTTCATTATCAAGAGATTGATTTCCTTATCATTGCATGAAGGACAGAGATTCCTTAAAGGTGCACTAGCTTGGGTACCAAGCAAAGTAGAGATGCCAAATAGTCAAAAGATGCAGTTATGGAGCACTCGAACTCCTGAGAGTTTTTTTAATTTTCTTGAAAGACAGAAAACTATATCTTCTAATTGATTTTCCGGCAATACGATGTGAGAGCTGAAGGAAATGAAGTCCACGGGTGGAAGATGAGAACAAAGGAGTACACAGGAAGAGGATGAGAAGAGAGGGGTTGAGATAAATTGCAGCTTTTTCACTCTTTTATTATATTATTGTTTGCCGTATATATAGAGATACAAGTGTATATACTCAGTGTATATTAAGGACTTAATTGTCCTGTTTTACATATGGAAAGGTAATTAACACAAAGTAGCCGTTGCTTGGAATTAAATCAAATAGTGTCGTTGCTTGGTTTAAGTGTGAGCATGGGAATCAGCAACATGCATGGGATCAGATTGCATGGGATCATTAATATCCTCTTTACCCCCCCTCAAGCTTAACGGAGCAACGCGAAGATTCAGCTTGAACATAAGAAGATGGAAACGGTCACGGCTGAGGCCTTTGGTGAATATATCAGCTAGCTGATGAGAAGATGGAACATGGATGGGACGAAGTACGTTGCTGGCAACTAATTCCCTGACAAAGTGGTAGTCAATCTCAATATGTCGAGTGCGTGCATGGAAGATAGGGTTGGTAGCCATGTGAATAGCGGAGAGATTATCGACATAGATGCAAGGTGTAGATTGAAGAGGTATACCCAGTTCTCGGAATAAGAATCCAAACCAGCGGAGTTCAACGGCCGTGTGAGCAAGTGCACGATATTCAACTTCAGTGCTTGAACGAGAGACAGTGGACTGTTTCTTGGCAGTCCACGTGAGAAGATTTGGCCCAAGGAAAATACAAGCACCTGTGGTGGACCGTCGATCATCTACGGAACCAATTCAATCAAGCATCGTAAAAGCCGCATAACTGAAGTCATTGGATTGGTGAAATACAAGTCCTTGCTCAACTGTACCCTTAATGTAGCGCAGGATACGTTTGACAACCTGAAGATGAGAGGAGCGAGGGTTGTGCATGAATTGACACACTTGATTGACAGCAAATGAGATATCCGGGCGTGATAGGGTAAGGTATTGGAGACCACCCACCATGCTGTGATAGGTAGATGGGTCAGATAGAGGATCGCCATCCAAACAAGACAATCGAGTGTCGAAGGTAATGGTGTGGGACATGGTTTACAGATCGATCATATTAAACGCGTGTGAGTAGATCAACGAGTATATCGAGTTTGAGAGAGGAATAAGTGATCAAGAAACCATGTAATTTCCATGTCGAGGAAAAATGAAGCTCTCCCAACCGACGCATCATCAAATGTGGAGCATAAGAGATCAAGGAACAGTGGATACGCTGTAGGTTAGATCCAAGTGACAATGATGTCATCCACATAGACGAGGACATAGATAGTGCGAGGAAGGAGAATGATGAATGAAAAGCAAGGCATCGATTGATCGTGAGAGAATCCTTGATCAAGGAGGAAACCACTAAGGCGTTGGAACCAAGCTCGAGGAGCCTGCTTTAGTCCGTAAAGGGCTTTATGGAGCTTACATACATCTTGAGGACGTGAGGGATCATGAAAACCAGGGGGTTGTTTCATGTATACAGCTTCTTGTAGGTAACCATTCAGGAATGCATTCCGGACATCAAGTTGCTGAAGAGACCAATTGTAAGCCAGAGCCAGAGATAAAATGGTGCGAATAATGGCTGGTTTAACTACTGGGCTGAAGGTTTCTGCATAATCAAATCCTTCTTGTTGATTAAAGCCTTTGGCTACAAGGCGGGCCTTAGTAGCGATCAATGGTCCCATCGACTTTCCGTTTTATCTTGAAGACCCATTTGCAACCAACGATGTTCATCTCGTGATGAGGCAGAACAAGAGACCATGTTTGATTTTTCACCGAGCATCATATTCATCCTCGTATAGCGGTCCGCCAATGACTCGTATTTGGAGGCTCGGGTGAAACTCGTGGGTTCTAGAGACATGGGATCAGAGTGAACCGCAAAGAGAGCATGAGGTAAAGGGTGTGGTGTGGTGTGGGATAGGATGGTTTTAAGGCTTTTAAATTTTTGTGGAGGGTTTGGTGTATCAGGTGAGTTAGGAAGGAGAGAGGGGTCAATAGGGGAAGAGGGAGGTGGTGTAATGGTTTGGGAATCAGAGGAAGGGACTACTTCTGTGATACTGGGGTAGAGATGGTGTGTGGGGGTAGATGGTGGTGATGGAGATTGTGGTGGACTAACTAGGGAAGATATAGATTGGGGTTCAAGGTTAATGGGTGTATTCTTGGGTGGGCTTGGGCCTGGACTTGTAGGGTTGTGGATTGGTTGAGAGTGCCGTCCAGGTCTAACATCAGTGTGCTCAGCAGGTGTGGATTGGGCAGCTGGTGGAAGCTGGGGTTGCTGGTAGGGGAAGCTTGCTTCATCAAATACCACATTTCGAGAGATGTAGATCCGACCTGAAACAGGATCAAGACAACAATAGCCTTTATAGTGATCATCATATCCAATAAATACACATGGAACAGATTTAAAAGATAATTTGTGTTTGTTGTATGGAACCATATGTGGGAAGCAGACACAACCAAAGCTTTTGAGGAATGTGTAGTCCAGTGTGCGTTGAAGTAAAATCTCATAGGGAGATTTTTGAGCAAGTGTAGGAGATGGTAGGTGATTTATCAGAAAAAAACGCAGTGGAGAAGGCTTCAACCCAAAAGCTGTGGGGCAAACGAGACTGGGCCAGCAAGCAGAGTCCCATTGCAACAATATGTTGATGTTTCCTTTCTACCACTCCATTTTGTTGAGGGTGTATGGACATGAGATCCGATGAGATATTCCTTGATCACGCAAAAATGTTAGAAAAATTTTGTCTGGTAAATTCACCACCACCATCAATCTACAATTGTTTAATATGAGAGCTAAACCGATTTTCCACCAATTTTTTGAAGTGGATGAATGTAATACGAACATCTGATTTCTTAGCTAAGGGATATAACCAGGTAAACCGAGTGTGATCATCGACAATAGAGAGATAATAACGATAACCAAAATTAGAAGCAATTGGGGCAGGACCCCATAAATCGAGATGTAGTAATGCTAAGGGAAATTGAGCATGAGATTGTCTGTTAGCAAATGGTAAGCAGGATTTTCCCAACGGACAAATATGACAATTTTTATTAGAAATAATTGTACCATCAATTGGTAAGTGGCACTTATTCAACAAAGTAGAAAATACGGAATGAGAGGGGTGTCCAAGTCTGGCATGCCATACATCTTGTGTTGTGCGCTCTCCGTAACAGGCAATTCGGCGAGCAATGAAGGAAGATGTCTGAATATAATAGAGGCCATCAAAACTACTGCCAGTAAGAAGTACCTTTCCCGTTTTGTTGTCCTTCACAGAAAAACCAATAGCATCCATTTTAAAGTAGCAATCATTATCAAAGTAAAAGCGAAGGATAGAGATTAATTTTTGGCGAATAGCGGTACACACAAAACTTCATTTAGATTTAATGATTTTTGTAACCCGTTTAATTTTGCATTACCCACATGAGTTATTGCTAATTGATTGCCATTACCAGCAATAATTTTATCTGTACCTGTGTATGGATGAGCGTCGGGAAGGGAAGTGGCATTGGTCGTCATGTGGTGAGTGGCACCGAATCAAGACACCAATTAAGGTCCGCCACGCCGCCAGCAGGAGAGGGTGAGTTGGCAAAGTTTGCTGCCACGTAAGCCTGAGGCTTACAGTCTGGACAAAACCGGGCTATGTGTCCCGGTTTGTCACACCTAAAACACATTACTCGCCGTGGGTCGCTGCGCTGTTGGGTGCTCGACCTGGTGGAGTTAGGAGGAGTGGAGAGCGACCGCGGAGAGAATTGCAGATCGTGGGTCGTGCGGTCGAGAGTGTCGGTCTGGAGTTCAAGCTCCTTGAGTTGGCTCCCATTGTCTTGTTCGTCGTGGGTCACGCGACGAGAGTGGCGCTCTGGATTTCCAAGTCTTTGGTTCCACTTTCGCCACGACCTCTTCCAAATCGGTGATTAGGGTTATAATTGGGGTCGGGTAGTCCGGAATTGAAGGTCTGTTCATTGGGCATATTGTAATTGGGGCTGGGTAATCTTGAATTGAACGTGTGGTCGCTCGGCGCCTCGTCGCCAGCCATGGCAACGCCTCGTGGTCAAGGTAAGAGACATTCGCTTTTGTAGATGTTCTTCTCTTAGGGCTAGATCATAGAATTGATCAAAGTCAATGTCGGGATGCAGATGAAGGGTTGTGGCTAGTTCCTTGTATTCAAGTCCCAATCAGTCCAAGACATGGTCGATAAATTCATCATCGTCCATTGTTGCTCGGATTGATTGAGAGAGTCTAAGAGTGATTTGGCATAGTTGAGGTAATCTGCTATCGTTGTGTTGCTATCTTTCTTGAGGGTGCGAATTTGGTCTCTAAGGATCCTTACACGGTGTTGGCGGCTGGTGACAGCGCTAGCCAACATTTTCCAAACTTGATTGGCAGTGGTGCAAGGGATGAAAAGTGTCTTTATGGAGGATGAGGAAGTGGCTTTGATCCAACTCAGGACTAGTTTGTCCTTCGCAAATTCTGGGTGCACAAAACCAACTTCTTGCATTTTTAGTGGTTATGTGTTGTTGATGATTGTTGTAAGGCCATGCATCTCCAGTGATGTCCTCAAATTGAGATTTCCAACTTGCATAGTTGGTGCAGTCCATGGGAACCGTGAACAAAGATGAGATGTTGAAGGAGGTGGGTAAGTGATAGGATAGGATCGAAGGTGAGGAAAGTTTTGACATTTCGAAATTAGCTTTGATATATCAATGTTACTTGATTCTCCTAATTTGGGTGTTTCTTCCATTGTTTGACTAGGATCGAAGGATGAGGGTTAGCTCAAGATAGCTCGATACCATGAAGGAAATGAAGTCCACAGGTGGAAGATGAGAAACAGAGGAGTACACTGGAAGAGGATGAGAAGAGAGGGGTTGAGATGAATTGCAGCTTTTCACTCTTTTATTATATTATTGTTTGTCGTATATATAGAGATACAAGTGTATATACTCAGTGTATATTAAGGACTTAATTGTCCTGTTTTACATAAGGAAAGGTAATTAACACAAAGTAGCCGTTGCTTGGAATTAAATCAAATAGTGTCGTTGCTTGGTTTAAGTGTGAGCATGGGAATCAACGAACTTGCATGGGATCGATTGCATGGGATCATTAATATCCTCTTTAGGAGCATTGAACTCCTGAAAGGTTAGATATGTGCCCGATATCTTCAACTATTGTGTGTCCGCCTTGGATCAATAGATTATATCTTTCTTCTTGGAAGTGAATCAATTCCTTGTTGTGGAGTTGATGAAGCTCGAAATGGCTCAAGCTCAAGCTCAAGCTCTTGCACTTTATTCTTAAACTCTCGATCTATATCCGCTATAATTTCTTCAAGTTGTTTCACTTTATGCTCATGCTCTCGATCTTTATCTCGCTATAATTTCTTCAAGTTGTTTCAATTTATGCTCATGCTCTCGATCTTTATCCGCTATAAATTCTTGAAGTTGTTTCACTTTATGCTCATGCTCTCGATCTTTATCCGCTATAATTTCTTCAAGTTGTTTCACTTGCTAAAAAATAATGATGGAACTTGACATGAGTAATTAACAAATATTTGATTAATATATGCAAATTAGAATTCTCATGAATTTCAAATTAATTTTTTATTTCAATAAATAGAGGTGAATTGACTAATATCCTGATATTAATTTATTAAATTTTGCAACCAAATTAAGTATAATCTTTTTTTATATGCATGTTCGAAGGAGGCAAATTAAGTGCAACCTTTTTTAAATAAAAGAATGTGTGGTGTAAGAACTTACACAATACAAGATAAAACAAATGTACGTGTGAAGAATTTTTATATATACAAAAATTGAATAATATATACAGGAATTCGGTAAACTTTATTTTTGTCTCTATAGATTAGTGAATGTTATGCTTATACTCATATAGTTTAAACATTTTCAATATTATCCCTCTAGTTTTTAAAATTATCAATGTCATCCTAATCATGAAAAAAGCTTACTGTTTAAACTTGATTTTTGAATGTTTTTTGGAATGTTTTTAAGTGTTTTTATGACATATAATAACATATATGGGAATTTGAGAGGAATCAAAAGAGAAATGTAAGGAAAACTGAAACTTTTGTTAGCTATTTAAAAAAGGAAAAAAATGGAAACCTTTTAAAAACTACAAGGTAAATTGGAATACTTTGAAGAACTAAGATGAAAGTCGTACATTATTTTTTTGATAATTATTTTCATCCAATATTTAAAAAAATGTTATTATATGGCTTTACAACAAATCAATACTAAATTGTTAGTTTCGATTAATATGCATACATAGGAGTGAAGATAATTTGATAATAGAAATTAAACTTCTAATTCTTTCTCTCACTCTCATTTTTAAATTTGAACACTCAAATGTTTTTAGCAGTCATACTTTACGTTAATTGATTTAAATTAAATGAGAGAAACAAAATAATAAAAAGTTATTTATACCTTTTTATATATCAAATCATTATCATCCAATTTGATTTGAATAGTTTAAATTTAATAAGATCATAATGTTTTCCAGGGACATTTTTCCCATTATCTTTTACAAATAATAATGACAATAAAATCTTATTACTTCTTGAAAAAAAATTCTATAATTCTTGCCTCATGATTTAAGTACTTGACAAATCATTCATGTATTATTGTAAATCAAAGCATGATGTTGCGCTATGCTATGCAGAAATAAAAAGATAGTAAAAAAAATTGATATCATACCTTATCAAGACTCGAACTTGAAAAGTCTGCATTTACTTGCACATATTTCTCTATAGCCTCCTGTAGCTCCTCCTTTTGTTTTTGGTGAAACATAATTCAATTTATTGTTAAAAAAATCAAGACATTTAATAAAAGAAATTGTCTAATATTAATAATTTAGTCACAAAGGAATGAATATTGACTAGACTCGTTAACAATTCAAGGATCAAATATGATAATCTTTTTAAGTTGTTTCACCTCCTTCAAAATAGCAATGTTAGAAATCAGAATGGGTACTTAGCGAAATTTGATTAATCTATGAAAATTATTCTTATTTAAAAATGGAAATTAGCAGTCTCATGAATTTCAAATTAAATTTTTATTTCAGTAAATAGAATTGATTTGACTAATTTTATGATATTAATTGACCAGAATTTGCACCAAAATTAATATAACCTTGTTTTCTATACATGTTTGAAGTAAACAAATTAAGTCAACAAGATAGAAATTAACTTTCAGTTCTATCTTCATATTCTTCTTATAAATTAGCAAGTCACATATTTTTATCAGTTATATTTTACATATAATCATTAATATTTAATTTAATAATTTGAATTAAGTGAGATAAAACAAAAAATTTCTTTATATCTTTTGCATAGATCAAATTATTATCATCCAATTTGATTTAAATACTTCAAATTTAATAAAAATTATAATGATGTTATTCTTATACTCCTATAGTTTAAACATTTTCAATATTATCCCTCTAGTTTTTAAAATTACCAATTTTATCCTGATCATGAAAAGCTCGCCTTTTTAAATTGATTTTTGAATTTTTCTATTTTTGGGAATGTTTTTAAATGTTTTTGACATATAATAACATATATGGGAATTTGAGAGGCACCAAAAGATAAATATAATGAAAATTGAAAGTTTTGTTAGGTATTTAAAAACAAAATGGAAAAACAAGTTGATATCGTACCTTATTGAGACTTGTACTTGATAAGTTCACAATTACTTGCAAATATTTGTCTCTAGCTTTTTGTAGCTCCTCCTTTTTGTTTTTCTTGAAAATTGCAGTAAAACATTATTCAATTTATTGTTAAAAAACACCAAGTAATAATCATTTAATAAAAGAAATTATCTAATATTAATAATTTATTCCGATTTTTGCTTAGTCACATAGGCATGGATATTGACTAGACTCGTTAATAGTTTGAGGATCATAAATTAATATCTTATTTCAATAAATATATGTGTTTTGACTAATTTCATGATATTAATTGGCTAAAACTTTCACCCAAATTAAATCTAACCTTGTTTATATGCATTTTCAAAGTACGCAAGTTAAGTCATTAAGATAGAAATCAAACCTTCAATTATTTCTTCTCATTCTTATTTATAAATTAGAAAAGTTATATATTTTTATTAGTTATATTTTAAATTTAATCATTAATTTTGAATTTAATAATTTCAATTAAACGAGATCAATGTCTAATTACGTTTAGAATAAAAATTATATAATTCTTGCCTCGTGATTTAAAAACTTGACAAGACATTCATGCATTATTGGAAAACAAACCTTAACTAAAAAATAGTGAAACAAAAGTTGTATCATACCTCATCGGGAGTTGAACTTTCAAAGCCTCGGAAATATTTGTTTATAGCCTCACCATAATATGTCTTCTCCTTCTTTTTGTTTTTGTTGAAAATTGCGGTGAAACATCATTCAAGTATTGTCAAAAATTCAAGCAATCAATTTTTAATAAAATCAAATATATAATATTAATAATTTATTCTAGATTTTTCTTAGACACGGAGGCATCAATATTGACTAATTTCCTTATATCAATTGATTAAAGTTTGGTAGTATAATTAAGTACATGTTGTTCGAACCTATGCAAATTAAGTGGAAAAAAGGATGTGCAAGGTAAAAATTATGCAAAAAAGAAAATGTATCTCTAAAAATATAAGATCAAAAATCGATTATTAGGTAAACATTCAGTTAGACTATTAAAGGCTTTGGTTATTGAATATGGCGGAAGCAAAGAGTATGGTTGTGAGGGAAGGGCACTATGGAACATGATTTAAAGACTGGAATAATGGATTATTTGTCTTCATTTGAAGGTGAGGTAAGGTTTATTGAAAATATATTCATTTTTTAATTATTAATTTATTAAAACAATCCAAAAATATAAAAAATAATTTGAAGTAAGAATTGTTTTTCTTCCAAACGCTACCTTCATGCCAATAAAAGGCATAATTATACAGTAAAACATGAAAATAAATCAAAAGTCTTAAATTTGTCTTTTCCTATGAAGAAAAAGATAGAAAATGATGTGGACATTTAAAAAATGGAATTTCTTTTGTAAAACTATAGAGTAAATTCGAAGATTTTAAATTATTGAGATGGAAGTGGAACATTCCTAATTTATAAGGGTAAAAATAATATTCACCCAATATTCAAAACAATAGGTAAATGTCATTTCACGACAAAAAGAAAACATCTATATGGCTTTACAACAAAGCAATGCTAAATTGTGAAGTTAAATTTCAGTTCTTTATTCTCAATCATATTTTGAAATTTAATGATTTAAATTAAGTGAGAGAAATAAAATAACTTTTTTCAATGATGTTTTACAAATAAAAAAAATCTAATTACTTTTTAGAAAAAAATGTTTCTACAATTTTTGCCTCAGGACTTGAAAAATTATTCATGCATTATTATCAAACAAAAACTTGTGTTATGCTATTCTGTAAAAGAATTAGATAAAGAAAATTGGTACTTACCGAGTCACGAAGCATCTTAGCCTTTTGTTTGTTGTTGAAAAGTGCGGAGAAACATGAGGTTCAGGCAGTCAAGAGCAATATCATCAGTCAAACTATTAATAACTCATTATAATTTTTATTAATATATCAATCAAGGGTAAGTGAGTAAGATAGAAAAAATATTAACTTTATTTCTACAAATTTTCAGTCAATCATTTTAAATTAAATGACATTCAATTAAAAGCACTTTATTTATTAATAAAATGAAGAAAACCAAATAACAACATTCAAATGGAATTTTCAAAATAATATATATATAAATTGAAATGATCTGATTTATTATTGTATTCTAACACTTTAAAAATATAGTCTCTATCTACCATTATACAGAACTTGAGAAATGTTTTTGGTATACTTACATATTGTACCAGACCATCTGGCTGGAATTCATACTGTTCACTTAAACCAAGATGTAGCATAAGAAAGCGGACATGAGTGAGTAACTCTCCACCTCTTCTCAGTGCATGAGCATGTTCTTTCCATGGGCAATGAGCTGCTGCGTGAGTCAGCATTTCCATCCAAACTTCTTCTATCATCTCCCATCGCTTCTTACTTCCCGATATTGACTCCAATAATTGTCTGGCGATCACGCTCCCACCACGTGGCACTGACTTCTTGTCTGTTTTCCATTCCCTTTGAAACGTTTCATTATCATACCTTGGTGCTGTTTCGTAGGACTGAATTATACCCATATCATGCAGGTCTCTCATCAAAGTAATTAGATATCCTGTGGAGAGCATAGTTGGTCTTATCACCAAAAGATACATCATGTACTCAGATAAGCATTTACTTCTGGAGACATAATCACTTGCATCATCATCCTCATTACGAGATAAAATCTCTGTTGCGAGATGCCAAACAAGAATGCTCCGACTGAATTCTACTTCAGTTGTGCACCACTTGAAGTTATGTAACAGTCCCTCTCTTTCTAGCCCACCATCTCCCCTCTGACCAATTATTTTACTTCTCCATTTAGTAGCAAAAAATTAAAATTTTCCTTCATCTTCTCAACTTTCTTTCGAAGATGGTCGAAAATTAATTCATGTAGTTCACCATTCAAGTCTTTCCGAATGACATGCATCTTCCTCATCATTTCACCGATTCCCACCAATTCCAAACATCCAAGTGGCATGTTTTCAGTGCAAACCCTTATTAGGTTATACTGTGGTATGGATCTCGACCATCGGTTGCTTGTAGTTAACTTCCTTAGTTGATAATAAATTGCCAAGGCGTTCCCTCCTTCATCAACCAACCACATCATTGTCCAGTCAGAGAAAACAAGGCATAAAAAAGCATAAAGCTCGAGAAAAACAGCGGTTGCAAGCAATAAATACGTGATTGCAACGTCGATCGATGAGTAGGCATGCTTCTCAATCTTGACGAAGATAATAAACGCAGTAACAGAGAGAAGAAAGTTGATACAGCGAAGAATGATTCCAGATCGGGAGTAAATCAGGGGCGCTTTAGTATAAAGCATATCATATAATAATCCGAGCTCAACCTCTACCACCTTGAAGGCAGTGTCTGCTCGGATTTTGGAAAACCGGGTATAGCTCAGCATTAGATCCAGATAACCAAAGACAAAATCCTGCATTGTAAACTTGGATATATAAAAAAGTGTAAGCTAGACGAAGATATTCTTTCTGTTGATCACTTTCTGGATTTCTCGTACTAAGATAAAAACTCCTGAAAGCTGAGAGAGAAGAGTCTTTTCTTAAACTCTTGGAGCATGAAGACCAGAGAACCCAAGTCCTCTCTAAGTACTTTATAATGCCAACAATGAACATCGGGATCGCTATGAATGGGAGGATACCGCTACCCCAAGACCTTGAGAAGACATAAAAAGCCACTTCGACTTGGACTACTACACCAAGTAAGTGCCTTAACCATAACTCATTATCTTCAATCGAGTATACAGTGATTGTGTCTGGGCCACCAAGATGCAGGAGCAGAAAAGGTGCCCAGAATGCCTGGATGGAATTGTTGGCTTTCTTTGAACCGTCACCTGATGAATCTATTTGGCTTCTGGCTAGAATGGCCAGTGCAACACTTGCCACCATGTCTGCTGAGATGTAGGCAAACCAAATGAGAATCCTGATCCAGAATATGGCATTAGTCTTTCGCAAAGGACCAGATATGATGAGGATGGTTTGTAGTAAGAGACTAAGAAAACCATTCCTCGAATCTCCCAATTGTTCCATAAATTTAAGACTTCTTCAGACAAGTTTTTAGCATCGTTATCTTTTCCTCAACTGTGGAAACTAGTTCTCTCGATCAACCCTTGAAAAACTATTTTGTAAGATGAAAACGTAAATGTGGATATCTTTGAAACAATCTCTTAAAATGAATGGTGAAAAATTTCTTATGAGAAAAGAATTCTGCAGTAGGTTTTGGGTAAGGTATTATAAAATAGGAATTTCTGCAGCATGCAAATAAAAGGTATGGGATGCATTACAAATATATACATGGAAGTGAATACTGGGTTATATCTCTTTTAACTTAGAGCTTGCTTGAATAGCTTTTGCAAACCATAGTTACATGTACAAGCAAGAATTGGGTACTTGGCATGGGTACAAAGCAATGAAGAGATGCCGATGCGGCAAGAATGAAGAGACCTTAAATTAGTTGCTTTTCTCCTTTTTTTCTTTTTTCTTTTCTGGATACAATAGACAAAGCTTTTGGACATTTTATGGAATTCTGAATATCAATATGAATATGATGTTAGAGAACTAAACATCCTGAAGGTTTGAATATGTGACTACCATTTACTACTTAGAAGTTTCTGCCTTGTATCTTCAAAACAAGGGTCCATTATCTTCTTGTTCCTCATAAGAATATGGTAGTAGGCTTGGATACGAAGCAAAGAAGAGATGGTTGATAATAAAGAGAAGCTGCTTGTAAGAATGAAGAAACTTCAAAGCAGTCTCCTTTCCGTTTATTGAAGGACAGATTTTGCCTTCTTTTCTGCGACACTTAATAGGTGCTCTGGCCTCGGGTGCCAAGCTAAGAAGAGATGCTATTTTTTTTTTAGAAAAAAGGAAGAAGAAGAGAGATGCATTTTCCAAGATTGAAAAAACTTCACATTAGTTGACTGTCCTTTTCTCGATGGGAGAGTTTTCTTATACCATTGCATTGAAAAGCTCTAAACGAATCATTACAGTCATTTCTATGGTAAATCGTGGAAAAGAAAAATGTTATAAATATTCAATTAAATACAGCATAATTCAATCACTATATAAGAAAATCTAGTATTCTCATTCCATGCTTAAATTGATCTCATTATTTGTAGGAGGTTGACCAGTCCTTTGATCATCACTTTGTGCTGTCGAACCTCCTGGAAGTGCGCTGATTTCCTTTTAAGTTCTGCCACCTCCAGCTTCAAAAACCCTGTTGAAATATTTCAGTATCAACAATGAACTAATACTTGATTAATAAATGCAATTTATTCTTATTTAAAAATCGAAATTAGGAGTCTCTTAAATTTCAATTTCATTTTTCACTTCAAAACATAGATAGATAGACCAAATTCCAGATATTAATTTGATTAAAGTTTTGTAGCAAATTAAGTACAATCTTGTTTTATTGCATGTTGTTCAAAGAATATAAATTAAGTGCAATAACAAATTAATGAATTTAGCTATAATACATGTAAAGGCAATTATAGAATTTAGAAGCAATAGTGCATGGCATAGGCAGAGCTGTTTGAAAGAAGTCCTGTTCTGCTGATAGCTGGACCAAGACGCGATTCATTCCTTCTTTTTTCTCAAAATTATTCCCATTTCTTTTACATATCAGTACAGCAGATACCAACTGGTCAGTGACAGAGGCTAGCTAATTGTTATTGAAGCAGACTATGATTTTATTTTGCTGCATAAATCATGCATGCATCAGCAAACACTCCTACCCTGAAGTCGCATGCAAAAAATATTAGAGACTCTCAACTGATTTCCCAAAGTTCATGCATCTCTACCTGTCAAATTAGAAGGAAATGAAAGGGATAGGCTAAAATAGCAGCCTTTATTTTCTGTTAAGAAAATATTGCAATGAAACATCTTTCAACTTTCTGTCAGAATTTTAAGTAGTAATCAATTAACAAGAGAGAAAATATCTAATATTTAATCACTTATTCCATAGTTTTCTTAGCAGAAAGACTCTTTATGACAAAAGAATTCTGCAGTTGATTTTGGGTAAGGTATCATAAAAGACGAGTTGCTGCATATTCTTCTTGCAGCATGCAAAGCAAAGGTATGGGGGGCTTTTGCAAGACATAGTCACATGCACAAGTAAGAATTGGGTACTTGGCTTGGGTACAAAGGAATGAAGAGATGCTAAATATAAAAAGCAAAGGATTGACATGTTACAAAGGGATCATATTTATATTGGGGTTGTCCATTAAATGTTCCATCAATCACATTAGCTTGTTCAATGTAATCTTCTTACAATGTTGGGCACATATCTAAAGCATGTCCTTGTATTGCAGTATTAATGATATTACAGTCAGTATACATCAATCCTTCATAGAGATATTGAATGAGAGTTGATCGGGTATTTAATGATGAGGTCATTGAATGCATAATAGCTCAAATCTTTCTCAATACTCAGCAAGTGTCTCTCTATGAGATTTCCGAATCTCACATATCTCTTTCCTTATATTGGCAACTCAAGATACTTGGGAAATACTTTTCAAGAAAGATCTTTTCATGTCATTCCAAGTGTTAGTGGAACCTAGGAGAATATAAAAAAATTCATGTCTTTGGTTCCCTTTTATATAGAAAAGAAAAGCTTTTAACTTAACTATTCCTTGTCAACTCCATTTGGTTTCATGTCAACACAAACTGTATGGAACTCCTTAAAATAAGTATGAGGATCTTATCCTGCAAGAACATTAAATGCTTGATAGCAAATGTATAAAACCAGATTTGAGTTTGAAGTTCACCTTATTGTCTATATGTTTATGTACAATGGTTGGTTTTCTATATTGGTAGCAACAAGCTCCTTGAGTGTTTGTTGTCATGTAACATCCATTATGTTGACGTGAACTTCCTTTCGTAACACGTGTAAAGTATTTTCTATTTTGAGGTCAACCTATATTTACCGAATCTATTTAGTAGAACAGAGTTAAAGACATGAATCATAAAGAAAACTAAGAAAAAACAAGCACACAAGAGATTAAAAACAATGTAAAAGGTATGAGAATCCTACGTTGCACAAATAAAAATGTCCAAAAGCCTTAGAAAACAATGGAATTTGGCCTCGATAAGATGAGGCTAGAGGCCATAGGCCACTAGTTCTACTTAGAACGTTGTTTCTCTTTAGGAAACAAAAGGTCGATACCTAATGCCACCAAAAAATCTATTTTAACATTACCACTGCAAGAAAAAATTGTTCTCTTTTTTAATAGAATACATAACAATCACATCAATTAGAATAAATTACAGCACAACACAAGAATCAATTAAAATCACGTTGTCGATAATGATGCCAAAATTTGTTATGATACCTTGGCTGCATAAATTAATTATCATATCTTAAAACAAATCACACAAGATAGTATAGAACAAGCAAGAGGTCAATCTCACAAGGACATTTTAGTTCAGATTTTTGTGCTATACGTTATGCAATTAGGGGGTTTGGTTTGTGACTATCTAAATTATCTAAACTATGGCTATAATGTAAACAATGAATAAAAACCAGAACTTATCAAGAAAACAATCCTTGGTTGAAGTGATATCCACCTATAGAAATTAGAATCGATCCTTGAAACAAAACTCCAATTCATATTCTCAAATTTTATCCTTCCTTAACATTGGTTAATTAATGGTTTCAGTCATGTAACTAACCCTAACCAACAACAATCACAATATCCGCATTAATATTTAGCTCAATGGTAGTATTAAGAACTAGATAAATTCGTTAATTTTAACACAATCAAGTTGTCCATAGCTTGTAATTTATGTGTTTGAGTGTTCTCCCTAATGTTAATAACATTTATCCGCCACAATTATTAAACTTAGTTACTTCACAAGTCTATATCTCACGACTTAAGTTTTGACATCTAACTTAGCATTAAATTGTTCATAGCAATAGCTTAGAGTCCATTGAAGCAATCAAGATAAACAATTATAGGAAATTTGTATAGGAAAACAAACATACTCATTCATAAAACAAACTGGAAATAAAGGGCGGAATAAATCTCACAATTCTTAAAATCCAAAGGTTTTTGTATCCTTGCAACCAAGAATATGAAGTTAGCCTTGCATATCTAAGGAACAACTACTCCAAAAGATGCAAGAATATATGATTATGGGTTTGGAGGAAGAAGAGTTTTGAGAAAGCATGGAAAAATCGAAGGTCAAAAATGGATTACGACATCTTACATTTTAACTTTTATTGAATTCATTCTTGCTATCATCAATGACAAAATTTTGACGATGATCTTCATTGTCTTGGATGTTCCTGTAGCAAACAACAGAGATGAACTTGAGTTGTTGAACAGGGCATTGAGCAACGTTATATTGTTTTTCCGCTTGTTTTGGAAGCTCGAAACGACAGCACAAGTGGTTATCGATGAAGTTGTTAAGAACCTCCTAAGAATTCATGGTTTTTCGTTAAGAAACCAATTCACCTAAAAACGCTTAAGTTACTAGGTGATGTCGTGGAATATGATTTATAAAAGGAAAACAACTCAGAAAAATAAAAGGAAAAGAACTCGGAAAGAACTTACATGCTTCACCAGTGCTTAATTTTGAAGGAAATTAAGGAAGGAAAACGATCTCAAAATAGCTCACAGTCTAGCTGGGATTCAAGCATATATAGCAAAGCAAAAGAAGATGGCTATGGCGGTTGTCATTGCAAGTTACATGAAGGCAAATTCGATAGGCCATTCAAGTTGAACTGTGTTTCCTTCTCCCGGTTATGAGTGCTTCGTAGATCATAGCATTATGGGTCGCATGAAACTCGCGATGTTTTATACCGCACCGCAACACGAGATAATGAAAGCAAGCGGAATGATTATTAAAAACCCACGGTCACAAATTGAGTTATTATAAAATGTTTTTAAATTAAAGATTTATAATAAAAAAAATACTTTTTATTATATGGTTAACATTAACCTATCGAATCATAGAAAACGGTCCAAAAATTTAATTCAATATTTTTATTAATGAGACTATTTTTGTGCTAGTTCAATCCAAACCATTCAAGTGAAGTATTGTGTATATTACCTCCTACATCATATAAATATATAAAAATAAATGAAATATATAAATTTTAATTGCTATACACAGAAAAAATTAAGAAGAATCAACTATTGCATTAAAAATTTATAATAATAAAAATATTTTAAAAATAGTATCATTGCAACATAACACCTGAGGATGCCACATGCAAAAACCAAGGGTATAAACAAGTTATGTATAGTTCAAAATAAGAAAGCAAGCAAGCAGAGATGCCCAACATTAAGAGAAAAACAAAGAAAATAACATATTATAAAAAGCTAAAAGATGGTCTTTTCACTATCTCAAAGTCATTGTTTACCATCTCGCTTATCATTTATAGATTGAAGTAGTGATTTTTTAAAAATTCTCAATGTTGTGATGTTCTATCTCACGTGGAAGATTTAGTTCAGTTTCATGTTATATGAAATGAAATAGGGAGGGGTTGATTATTATTTATCACAACTCCAGTTTTAATAGCAAACTTAGTAGTAGATTGTCTTGATAACGAATTAGAGATTGCTAATAAGAAAACAAATATATCCATTCATCACATAAACTAGAAATAATTGGAAGAATAAATCTCACAAATCTGAAGGTTTATGTGCTTTTGCAACCAATAAAAAAGTTTAGCCTTGCATATATATTGAACAACTAATCCAAAAGGTGGAAGAATGCTTGAATACCAATTTTTGGGAGAAAGGATTTGTGATTCCTCTCTTTTGGCCACCACCCTCCTTTTCTTTCCTAATACTCTCTTTCTTTTATATCCTAGGTAACCTTAGTCCTTATTTTATAAAATAGTCCTTTTAAGCGGACAATTTACATTTAAGTATTTCAATAACTATTTTCCTAAAAAGAGAAATAGCGTTGCATGAAATCTTCAAGTTTTGACCTAGATGAGCTAAATTGTTGAGATAAAGACTTGTATGTTGGTTTGGATGTTTTAAGATATAATTTGGACTTATTTCTTCACAAAAATTGTTTGTCGATAAACTTCATATGTCATCTTAGAAAAATCATATCTCTTTATATGAGATCGTTGTTTGTTGCAATTCGGTAGTATGATAAGGCTTTGAGTCAGGAATCCAAGACAATTATGTTTGCATCAAATGGATTGTTATAGCTCAAGATATTCAAGTCAGAATGGTCGAAAATCAATACAGGCAGAATGTAATGAAGGTTGCGATTTCATGCTCTTTATTTATTTATTTTTCTTTCCATATATTTACAAAAACTTATGGATATTATCTTTCTAATATCATTGGAATCGCTTCATTTTGACATCTATAGCTTAAGCACTACACAACATCGACTCATGGTCAAATATATCCATTACCTCTAATTTATTCATTTTTAATATTTAATCCAAAAGTGCTTTCAAAACGTAACACAAAGAATGTCAATATTATATATATAAAACATAGACAAAAAACTAGATAAATATGG
This sequence comes from Salix exigua, assembly GCA_032356905.1. Classification (NCBI taxonomy): domain Eukaryota; kingdom Viridiplantae; phylum Streptophyta; class Magnoliopsida; order Malpighiales; family Salicaceae; genus Salix; species Salix exigua. The sequence goes on from CM063596.1 coordinate 1,067,678, forward strand.
ATAAAAACTATCGAATAATACTTCATTTCATCTCAAACTTTTTTACACAATTGAGCCCTTATTAGCCTTAATTAACACTTAATTGCATTTTTTCTTCAAAAGATGATTAAATTGAAAGACAGAGAACTATAATATATTTTAACCCATAAAATTAATAGGGGTTACATTTGTATTGTCCAATAAAAATTTAAATGAGATGAAAAATAAATTATGAGGTTTAAAAACTGACTTATTTTAATAATGTTGTCAGATAGTTTCTTCACCGTTTTTATATTTAAAAAACGAGTTCAAACCATGATAGAGCGCCGGCCGATACTGCGCGCGTGCCTGTGTTGCTGTGGAGGGCGAGGGCTGAGAGAGTGGCCGATTCAGAATCTAATTTTGGATTTTTAGGAATTTTAAATGTTAGATAATATTTTAAAATATAATTTATTACCCTCCAAATCTATTTAAAAGAAAAAAAAAAAAAAACAGGACTGTGAGACAGAGATCCAATCTCTCGATAGATAAAAGAAGAGTGAAATCAAAAACAAAAATTCCAAGTGCGAGAGGGAGAGGAGACGATGAAGGCATGCAAGTGCTTGTATCTAGTAAGGAAGCAACGGTCTAGGATGAGGGCCTGGACCAGGGAGAGTATTGTTTTGGAGTTTCATTGTTGATATCATTTTGTCTTATGTTTTTAAAGGATTTTCAAAGATAACACTAAATATTAAAAATTATCTATAAAAATCACATTAAATATACTTTTATAGGAATGTCTGCACTCACCCGGTTGCTAAACTCACACGAATGAAGGAAGAAGGAAGGAATGGAGTTGGGGTTGTCTTCTGTTAATGTATCCAATTCTTTAGAAAGCTGAGCAGTCAAGCCGGTGCGAGGCAATAAGCATCGACGATTTTAATGTCTGTCCCTGTCCTCTGTCTTTGTCACGGTCTCACTCGCGCTGCATCTGTTTTTCTGCCATGGGAAATGTCTCCTTTAATTCCCAACTCAACCCTTCAAGAATTGATGATTTATAATTTCATTCCAGATTAGAAGTAGTGCTGGTAGCAGTAGAAGAGTAGATGATGTGGTTTGTTAATAAAGCTCCTGTTCTTTGTTTATAAAGGCCCTGTGTGCCCCTTTATTTGCCCTTCAAGAACAGGTGAAGTCAAAGATGGTTTTCAGTTTAATTTAATGAATGAACTGGGTTTTCTTCAAATTTAGCAAATTCAGTCCTTTAAAAAAAACAAGCAGCTAGCTATGAAAGAGACAGAGAAGAAGAGCTCGGATCCACAACTATGGCAAGCCTGAGCAGGAAGCATTGTTCAAATCCCTCCACTCAACAGTGCAGTCTTTTATTTTCCACAAGGTCATGCCGAGCACTCTCAATCCACTGTCAATTTCTCTCAAAGAATCCCTTTTCTCATCCTCTGTCGCGATGCCACTGTCAAATTCCTTTCCGACCCTGACACTGATGAGGTCTACGCCAAGATCGGCTTCGTCCCTTTGCCAAACACCGACCTTGATTTAGCTCACGATAGGGGACTTTGTGGTAATGGGAACGACGGTGACAGTTGCCCAGACAAGCCGGCCTCTTTTGCAAAAACACTAACTCAATCTGATGCTAACAATGGCGGGGTTTCTCTGTGCCTAGATATTGTGCAGAGACGATTTTTCCAAGGCTGGATTACTCTGCGGATCCTCCCTTGCAGACCGTGATCGCTAAAGATGTGCACGGTGAGGTGTGGAAGTTTAGGCATATTTATAGAGGGACACCAAGGAGGCACTTGTTGACTACTGGATGGAGCACTTTTGTTAACCAGAAGAAATTGGTTGCAGGGGATTCAATCGTGTTCTTGAGGGCTGAAAATGGCGATCTTTGTGTTGGAATCCGCCGCTCCAGGAGGGGGATTGGAAGTGGAAGTGGACCTGAATCATCATTAACCATTGGTTGGAATTCCAACAATGCTACCTGTGCTATACCATATGATGGATTCTCACTATTTGTCAAGGAAGATGAGATGCGAAATGGGAGAATGAAGGGAAGGGGAAGGGTGAGGCCTGAAGAGGTTTTGGAGGCTGCTGGTCTAGCTGCTAATGGAAAGCCTTTTCAAGTCGTTTATTATCCGCGAGCAAGCACCCCAGAGTTTTGTGTCAAGGCCTCTTCAGTGAGGGCGGCAATGGCGATCGGTTGGTGCTCTGGGATGAGGTTCAAGATGGCTTTTGAAACAGAGGACTCTTCACGGATTAGCTGGTTTATGGGGACTGTTACCTCTATTCAGGTTGCTGATCCCGTCCGATGGCCTAATTCTCCATGGCGGCTACTCCAGGTTCTCCACTTTGTCTTATCTCTGCTGTTGTTTCTTGTGTAAGATTGTTTGATTGCTCCTGTTGCTCAGTTGGCACTAACTGCTCTCTTCCTCGTACTAATTTATGTGGTTTTGCAAGTTTTTCTCAAATTCCAGAGGCTTTTCTAATCTCTCTTCTACTGCCCGTATTTTGCTTCGAATCTAAACCTTGAACGAGTTTCCTTGACATGTGAGTTGAGCTTAGAGATGGGGTTATACATTAGGTGCAGTAACTTGTTCAAGGCCTCTTCCTTTCTAAATTACATGCTTCCCTATGTCTTTCAATTCTTCAAGGATTAGTTTTTAGATGCCATTCTCCTCAGGCTTGCTTTTAAACATTTCGTTTGCCCAGGTTTGTTCTCGTTTCATTTTCTTTTTCTTTTTTTCTGGAATTAGTTATTTGCTCTTCTACCAAAGATATTCTGCCACTTCCCAAACCCACCTCTAACTTCCAACTATTCGATGATATGGCTGTGTTTGATCCCCGAAAAACACAAGTTATCTGTTAGTTCTAGACAAGTTTACGGTGTAATTTTTGTGGAAACCATTTTAGGATTACTCTATATAATTAAATGTCCTAATGGCAGTAACACACGGCAGTACATGAAAAATATATGTAAATCAATGGTGGAATATTTGTTATCATAATTGAAGTTGCTGATGAGTGAAAACAGACCGTAATATATGTGGAGTACCAACTCAATTTACAAGGTCTACAGCATTTTATCGTCCTTAACACTTCGATACAGAGTACTGCTAATTTTTACTTGTTGAGGGTGGCAGCATTATTTTACTGTCTGCAGAAATAGTTAATGGTCTCCGGCATGATTTATTCATTAAATGATGTGCAAATTGTTGCTCCAGAAATGGAACTCTTGGTATACGGTCTACCAAATTAATTAGCTTTAGATAATTATGACTTGAGTTTGGCATCTGATGGATTCTCAGCTGATAATTATTAGCTTCAGTATCAGTTTAATCCTGAAACTTTATTTCTGATTGTTCTTGCATTTGAAAAATGTTTTAAATTGCTATTAGCTTAAATCTAAATTCACACGCCACTGCTATAGCATCTTATTCCTATAACCTCTACCAAATTGTGTTGCAGGTGACATGGGATGAGCCAGATTTGCTACAAAATGTCATGCGTGTCAATCCATGGCTGGTTGAATTAGTGTCGAACATGCCAGTTATCCACCTGTCACCCTTCTCACCACCAAGAAAGAAGTTGCGGTTCCCGCAACAATTAGACTTTTCACTTGACCTCCAATTTCAATTGCCACCATTTTCAGGCAACCCCCATGGGCCCAGCAGCCCTTTGAGTTGTCTATCCGATAACACTCCTGCAGGCATACAGGGAGCCAGGCATGCTCAATTTGGAATTTCATTATCCGATATCCAGTTTAACAACAAACTGCAGCCAGGGAAGTTTCTATCCAGTCTCCAGCGGTTCAATCCACATTCTAGAAATTCTGAAACTTACCTGACAGGTCACACAAACAGCAATGAGAATATATCTTGCTTGTTAACAATGGGGAACAGCAACCCAAATCTGGATAAATCTGATAATGTAAAGAAACACCAGTTTCTGCTCTTTGGTCAACCAATACTTATTGAGCAACATATATCTCACAGCTGCTCAACTGAAGCAGTCTCTCAAGTTATTAATGAGACTAATTCATCTGACGAGTCTCCCAACAAGGAAAAGATTTCTGATGTATTACTGTCTGCACCTGAAAACAAGATTTCACAATTAAAGTCGTGTGGTGCTGGGTTTTCATGGCACCGAGTCTTCACAGTCGCGAGTGAAATTTGCAAGGATACTGGTTCCTGCAAGGTTTTTTGGAGTCAGAGGATGTGGGACGGACCCTTGATCTCTCTGCTCTTTGTTCTTACGAGGAGCTGCATGGAAAACTGGCCAACATGTTTGGTATAGAGAGATCAGAGATGTCGAGCCATGTGCTCTACCGAGATGCGACAGGAGCTGTTAAACAGATTAGAGATGAACCATTCAGGTATCTGCTGTAAGGAAAAAGACAATTTCTTTCATCATTAGTTGTCTTTTCATTTGCAGACCTAGTCTTTTGGGTTGACAATACCTACTTGACTCCTGACTTTGCAATTCTGGATTCAGATTCTGTGTATTTAAATATCCTGTTTTTTTGCTCTTGTTGGTTATGCAGTGTTTTTATGAAAACTGCAAAAAGGTTGACAATTTTGATGAACCGAGCACAGAATGGTGGGAGGTAAGACTAAGAGGAGAAAAGAAGTGGTTTTCATTTTGAAAGAAGAAATGAAAGGCAATTTAGATGTGTATGCTTGTTTTATCCCTCTCCAATGCATGCCTTTTTAGTTTTCAGCTTAGGGAATTCTTTGAATCTTAAGAAAACTCAAACAGAGTTCTTCGTTAGATTTACGAGTCAGTTGAATGTTTTTGACTTGATCGAGTTGATTGTCTTGTAGGTCAAGGATCACAGAGATGCAAGATTCTGAGAATGGACAAGAGGCTCCAAATAAGACAGCTCCCTTGAGCTTTTTAGCATAACGCAGTGTAGGATTTGAGAGTAGTTGCTGTAAAAGCAAGCATGAATGTGCTTTCGAGTTTTCAGCAGAACATAGAACTCCCATCTTTTATTAAAGCTGGTGTCTGAAAATTATGTTTCTTAATTAAATGTGAAGTGACTATGTTGTACTCGTGACACCCTGAGTTTTCATTGCATGTATATGTTTTGATTGTTGCATCTTATGAGTCTTGAGAAGTGTTTAACGAAACGTTTCTTACCGGTTAAAAAACGAGATAGAACAGTATAGTTTTATCCCAATTAAAATTTTGGTCCGTGCTAGAATGTTTGATTTTGTTCCGTCTATTTCGTTTCAGATAAATAGTGTTATTTTTTAAATAATAAATAATTTTACAATATCAATCATTTTTTTTTATCCAACTGTTAGATTTAGATGAAATTTTACGAGTCTCTTGATATATTTATATATATTATGTTAAAATTTCAAAGTAATTAGAGAATATAATGAATTTATGAGATTGATGATGATATTATTATAATATTATACAAGTTCATAATTTTGTTTAGAAAAATTATTCTATTGTGTCTTTTTAAATTAAACTGTGCAATTTAAAAAAAATCCAAATTTGAATCATTTCAATTGAAAAAATAAAATATCAATAGAAATAAAATTGACAACGTTATCATGTAGTGAGTTTTTTGGGGCATGGTAGGCATGGCATGCAATTGGAGGGAGGAAACTATGCATAATCCAGGTAGTTGAATCATATCTAAGGGATTACAGACACACAGTTCTATGGAAATCCCTCCCCAAAAACAAAATTATAAATCATGTTAAACCACACTTCCAGACATTAATATGAAGGTATGAGTAGTTTGGTCTGTTTTTATTTTTATTATCTTGATTTTTTATTTTATATTACCAATTTAACATATAGTTATTAATTTCGTTCGTTTCGACGTAACGTTTCGCTTCGTTCAAACAAACCGAGACAAAACAAGTGTCATTTTTATCTTGGTTTTAATTCGATCTGTTCTGGAAACAGAGGCGTGCTGTTCAAGGCGTGTCGTTCGGGTTTAAAATCTATTTTTTTATTTTTAAATTTTTGATATCTATATATCAAAATAATTTTAAAATGTCAAAATATTTAAAATAAAAAAGAATTTAAATTTTAATTATATTTATTAAATTAATATTTTATTTTTATATATATAATTAATTATATATTAACAATACTAATACTGAAATAGAACATTCCGTTCTAATAAAAAACAAGAATGACTGATATTTACAAATATGATTTAGAAAAATAATTAATTAGTGTGTACGGTGTGTGTTCCTTCTTGTAGGCGGGAATAAAATAAAACAAAAGGAGAGAGAACAAACTTCTTGACAGGACATCATTAGATAATAAATAATAAATAACATACGTGGAGGTGGCACCCAGTCCACATGTGGCTTCCATTTTGGTGGGTCCCACCTAGCTTGGATTTGACTCCACCCTATCCAACCCACCCACCGCCCACTCCATAGTTGAATCCTTCTAATACTTCCATCATTTCTAGTTTGAAAAGTATGTTTGGTATTGTTATTATCTTTATTAATTTAAAAAAACTATTTTCATGAAAATTATTTAATTTACTATTCAAAATAAATTTTAAAATATTTATTAAAACTGTGATTGAGTTTAAAATTTAATATAGAATAAGAAGATAAAAAAATCCCTTTAAATAAGGAATTAAAAATATAGTATGAAAAATAAAAATAATAAAATCTCCAAACTAAAAAAAATGGTTAGGATTTTTTTCTTTAAGAAAATAAAAAAAGGTAGATAATATAAAAATTTTGATGAGAAAATAAAATAATATTAATTTAAACATAATCAAAAGAGTAATTAAATAAATAAATTTTAAACCTAAAAAAATATGTAATTTATTTTATAAAATTAAGAGCCATTAGGGAGAGCCAGCCCGGATTACAATATTCAAAAATGAATTAGATAGTGCAGATTATAATTTGTGGTCCTATGCAACTGTTTCAGCTTTTTTAATCCATTTCACTAAAACCACAATACCAAACAAACATATAAATTAGTATTGGTATTGTTTTTCTTGTTTTTGTTTGCTTCCATGTCCCTTAAACCCTTAGATAAAATTAGATTTTTATAACCTTGATTCAACCATGACTAACCTCATTAGCAATCAAAGGAGTCTCAAGCCAATTTTAGAGATAAAAAAAATAAAGAATAATTTATTAAAATAAAAAAATCACAAGTAAAAAAATAAAAAATAAATCTAAAAAAAAAAGTAAAGCATTGCTATGAAATTTTTCTAATTCATAATTTAAACGAGTGCCAAGTGAACGAGAGTGTGGATGAGGTTGCATATGAAAGTATTTTTCATTTGTAAATGTATCAAAAATATATATTTTATAAATTATTTTTGACATCAACATATCAAAATAATTTTAAAAAACCAAAAAAAAAATTAATTTAATATAAAAATAAAAAAAAAATCATTTTTTTTTCAAATTGATATTTTTTCAAATTCAATAAGTTATTCCTTAACAAAGAGGAGAATAAAAACAACTAAAACAAGAACAGAGAGAGAGAGAGTTGATAGCATAAGTGCATGGTTTTTATAGACAATCATTGTGTAGAAGTTAGTTTAAAATTATTACACAATTAATGAGTTGCTACAAAAGCTAATAAAAAGATTGTTGTTAAAACATTAAATAGTTGTAATAACTATTAGAAGTTTGTAAAACCAAATAAAAAAAAGTTAATTTCATTATTGTTAGATTTTAATTTTTAAATATTTGAAATATTATGATTTCAGCTTAAAAATAAATTATCATTAAAAATAAATTAATGTTCGAGGGCAAAAATTTCAGAAAATATAAACATAGTTTCGCGTGTAATCACCCTGTGTGCAAGGTGATTCAGTCCCTTGACATTCTATTTGGTGTGAGGATGTCAATCTTGTTCTATTTTTGCCGAAACGATTCAAAACATAAGATAAAATAGTATTGTTTATATCTTGGTTTAATTCCTTCCCATTGTAGAGTTTTTTTTTCCAAATACCGGTCGAAACATTCCAGTTTTGTTTTGTCCATTCCATTTTGGCCAAATATTTTTTTTAAATAATGAATAATTTTACAATATCAATCATATCTCTTAATCCGACCGTTAGAGTGAGATAAAATTTTACAAGGAACCTCTTGACATATTTATATATATCATGTTAAAATTTCAAAGAAATCAGAGACGTGATGACCTTGTGAGATTGATGATGGTATTCTCGTAATATTATACATGTTCATAATTTGGTTCAGAAAAATCATTTTATTTTCTTTTTTAGATTAAATTGTACAATTGTAAATAATTTTATTTTTGGATTCGAACTAAAAACAAATTGAATTAATATATTTAATTATATATACACAAACACACATATAAAATACAACTTCGAAACAGCACGCCTAAACATTTCAAAACCAAGATATTTTATTTCAATTAAAAAAACAAAGCATAAACCAAAACAGAATTTAAAACCCTAGATTTTGTGTTTAGAGGTTTGGTGGAATTGATCATCGCGGAACATTTGGAGACCAAAACATCATTGCCACCACTGGTTGCAATTTGTTGCTTATACAGAAAATCCAAGGTTTCTGCCAATTTGCTCCTCTAGTTTGGAATGTCATTTTAGCACAAAACGCTATAGTGCACCGTTTACCCAACAAAATCTTTGATTCTTTAATCCTTGGCCATTTCGTAATCCAATGAAGATTGACGTGATAGTAGTTGTTGCCCCTATTTTTTCCAAGATAGAAAATATTTTTAATTGTAGTCTTATTTTTATTATTAATTGTAGTCTTGTTTTAATTAAAGTTGCTAAAATACTCTCCTTTTAATGCTATGTAATGGATCTTTGTCGATTTTCACAAGTTAATCAACATGATCCCCTTCTTAAAAAGAATTATACCTCAAATTAAGATCTTTGTTAAACAAAGTAAGATTAACAGTATTCAAGGTAATACCAACATCATATTCACATTGAAAATATCCATTGATACTCTCTGCAACTTGGAATGGAACATCACCACAAAACTATAATTTTGATTTTCTTTGGTTATGAAATATTTCTTATGCATATGCCCAAACACAATTAATTGGTTGAATAACTACTTGTGAGTATTTGCTTTGGAGGCATGCAATTTATTCATTTTCTCAATATGTAGTCGAACTCTTTCGGGGTGTTGTCTTATTAATTTTTCCTTATTTCCACCATCTAAACTTACTATCTCTTTTATAAGAAATTGGATTTAGTTCATAGAAGTTAGTAGATTAAAACCATTCAAAATGAGAAATGTCAATAGTATAATGCATAATTTCTATTATAAACAAATTCAATGAAAGTCGAACATTCATTTTACCTTCTCATATTCGTTTGAATAAAACACATAAAAGTTGTGACAATTTTCTATTTACTATATCAATTTAGCTCTCTGTTTAAGGTTGAAAAATTATCAAATATAAATTTAGCACCTAACATTCCCTACAAAATCTTCAAAAATAGCTCAGAAACTTTATATCACCATCTAAATATATAAATGTCATAAAAAAAAAAAATTCCCTGCCAAACAAGTCTAATATATAAAATGCATCATTTGTTTTATAACATGCAATGAAATGTATCCTCTTAGAAAACCTATTACCCACAATAAAAATAAAATTTCTATTTTCTTTGACCTAAATAAACCTAAAATAAAGTGTATATAAATATATAATCAAAGTTCAATTGGTACTCGTGTACAATCCATGCGGTTGTACTTTGGATATTGCTTTTCTATATGCAATACGTTGTTCAATTCTTTTAATCAATAAAAATATTCATGCAATATATCCAAACCCTAGGCTGTTTGCCCCATGACGTATAATGGGTGTGGCGGCGGCGGGAGGCGGGGGCGCCAAAGGAAAAGAAGAGAATGTCCGAAGCACCGGGGGTTTGGTTCGGGCATAGTTTCTTGACATCTGAAAGTAGATGTCAATTTATTTTCCATGGTAAAAATGTCTTAGGCTACAAATAACCAACCATTCCCTCCCCTGGGCTCTCCAACTTAAGAACTGATCTAGACAGATCTACCCTCGGAGAAGCTGCTACTAGTAGAAGAAACATTCAGGAAATTAAACACCTGACACTTGCATTATCTTTCACCAATATTCTAAGATTGCTAAGACCAACCAGAGCTGAATGACACTAGCATTGCGAGGGATATTTATGAGGAAGAAACAAAAGACCTGTTGAATAATAAACCAATTAGAGCAACAATGACGACTAAACAAACAGTAAAGCCATAGCACGACCTGCCATCCAATCCCCATTTGGAAACAAAAATACTGTACATATATCTGCTGCATCATCCCTTGCCAACCAAAAATGGGGTCTGTGGCTTTTAAGATCCAAGTTTTTCAGGTTCAGAAAACCTAAACAGGATCAATCATCCTTCCACAACCGCAAACCTATTGATCAATCCTCCAATAGTTCGCATCATTGAACTCCTTATTCTCTGTCTCGGCATCATCGGACTTCTCCTCTGGCACCTTCGGTGCAATATTCCTCTTCAGAGGTCCTGCTTCACCAACTATCCCTCCTTGAGAGCTTGATCCATTGCCTTCTCGGTCCCTTCTAATTCAACACCAACAAATTCAACATCCTCTTCAAACAAAGAAGCTGAGGTGGGAGATTTTTGGCTCGAATCACTGCTAACTGATCCATCACAAGAGCCCTTGGTGGGTGATAACCCATTTGGAAGTTTGGACTCTCCGCTTGATGGGGAACTAGCATCAGGTGTTGCTGCTTCAGCTTGGCTGGAAAGATTGACATCAGAGCTGTTATGATCTTCAAATGGATTCACAGTTGATCCCCCTGCTTGCAAATCTGATGACTCTCCCCATCCTACCCATTCAGGTAAAGGCCTATCAGCAAACAGGTCTTCATTGTCTGGTGTCTCAAATTTGAAGAAGCTGGTATCAGGAGCATTTGCGTCACTACTTTGTGAAACCAGACCAATCCCAGGAAATTGATCGAGGAGATTTGTGTTGGAAGTGGATGTGCCATTGACAGAATCCTTGCTTTCACTCAACTCATCTTCCTCTCCCACCACCACCTCATCATCACTGTTACCACCATTTGCATTTGTGTTTCCATTTAAGTTAATCTGATCCATCATCTCTCCAGGTGATGTGCTCACAGGTGCATCGCCGATTCTATCGTCTTGGAATGCAAACCAGTTTGAATTTGTGAACAGGCTGCTGTATTTGACACAAAAATAAAAAATCAGTGTGATTCTGAAACACGTACCAAAAAATATATAGCTTTAACATGTGAGCTCGCGATTTGACATCCAAGATATTGATATTATTATAGCTTTGTCCAAGAAAATTTCTCAAATGCACTAGTAATCAAAAGATGTAAAGACTCAAGTCATAAGCATCAAGAGTTGGCATAGTATTTTAAAACGAAATTCCTACCAGGTATCCAATAAATAGGGTGATAGAAAGGCAGGCATGAACACACTAGAAATTGTTAAAAGTTTGAGCCAAAAGCGTTGAGGCTTCACATTTTCAAGTCTAAAACAGTTTTTGCATACAGTTTCTAGAAAATAGGGTG
>CM063596.1:1079701-1329964 GCA_032356905.1 Salix exigua
CTGGTCTAGCTGCTAATGGAAAGCCTTTTCAAGTCGTTTATTATCCGCGAGCAAGCACCCCAGAGTTTTGTGTCAAGGCCTCTTCAGTGAGGGCGGCAATGGCGATCGGTTGGTGCTCTGGGATGAGGTTCAAGATGGCTTTTGAAACAGAGGACTCTTCACGGATTAGCTGGTTTATGGGGACTGTTACCTCTATTCAGGTTGCTGATCCCGTCCGATGGCCTAATTCTCCATGGCGGCTACTCCAGGTTCTCCACTTTGTCTTATCTCTGCTGTTGTTTCTTGTGTAAGATTGTTTGATTGCTCCTGTTGCTCAGTTGGCACTAACTGCTCTCTTCCTCGTACTAATTTATGTGGTTTTGCAAGTTTTTCTCAAATTCCAGAGGCTTTTCTAATCTCTCTTCTACTGCCCGTATTTTGCTTCGAATCTAAACCTTGAACGAGTTTCCTTGAGATGTGAGTTGAGCTTAGAGATGGGGTTATACATTAGGTGCAGTAACTTGTTCAAGGCCTCTTCCTTTCTAAATTACATGCTTCCCTATGTCTTTCAATTCTTCAAGGATTAGTTTTTAGATGCCATTCTCCTCAGGCTTGCTTTTAAACATTTCGTTTGCCCAGGTTTGTTCTCGTTTCATTTTCTTTTTCTTTTTTTCTGGAATTAGTTATTTGCTCTTCTACCAAAGATATTCTGCCACTTCCCAAACCCACCTCTAACTTCCAACTATTCGATGATATGGCTGTGTTTGATCCCCGAAAAAACACAAGTTATCTGTTAGTTCTAGACAAGTTTACGGTGTAATTTTTGTGGAAGCCATTTTAGGAGTACTCTATATAATTAAATGTCCTAATGGCAGTAACACACGGCAGTACATGAAAAATATATGTAAATCAATGGTGGAATATTTGTTATCATAATTGAAGTTGCTGATGAGTGAAAACAGACCGTAATATATGTGGAGTACCAACTCAATTTACAAGGTCTACAGCATTTTATCGTCCTTAACACTTCGATACAGAGTACTGCTAATTTTTTACTTGTTGAGGGTGGCAGCATTATTTTACTGTCTGCAGAAATAGTTAATGGTCTCCGGCATGATTTATTCATTAAATGATGTGCAAATTGTTGCTCCAGAAATGGAACTCTTTGTATACGGTCTACCGAATTAATTAGCTTTAGATAATTATGACTTGAGTTTGGCATCTGATGGATTCTCTGCTGATAATTATTAGCTTCAGTATCAGTTTAATCCTGAAACTTTATTTCTGATTGTTCTTGCATTTGAAAAATGTTTTAAATTGCTATTAGCTTAAATCTAAATTCACACGCCACTGCTATAGCATCTTATTCCTATAGCCTCTACCAAATTGTGTTGCAGGTGACATGGGATGAGCCAGATTTGCTACAAAATGTCATGCGTGTCAATCCATGGCTGGTTGAATTAGTGTCGAACATGCCAGTTATCCACCTGTCACCCTTCTCACCACCAAGAAAGAAGTTGCGGTTCCCGCAACAATTAGACTTTTCACTTGACCTCCAATTTCAATTGCCACCATTTTCAGGCAACCCCCATGGGCCCAGCAGCCCTTTGAGTTGTCTATCCGATAACACTCCTGCAGGCATACAGGAGCCAGGCATGCTCAATTTGGAATTTCATTATCCGATATCCAGTTTAACAACAAACTGCAGCCAGGGAAGTTTCTATCCAGTCTCCAGCGGTTCAATCCACATTCTAGAAATTCTGAAACTTACCTGACAGGTCACACAAACAGCAATGAGAATATATCTTGCTTGTTAACAATGGGGAACAGCAACCCAAATCTGGATAAATCTGATAATGTAAAGAAACACCAGTTTCTGCTCTTTGGTCAACCAATACTTATTGAGCAACATATATCTCACAGCTGCTCAACTGAAGCAGTCTCTCAAGTTATTAATGAGACTAATTCATCTGACGAGTCTCCCAACAAGGAAAAGATTTCTGATGTATTACTGTCTGCACCTGAAAACAAGATTTCACAATTAAAGTCGTGTGGTGCTGGGTTTTCATGGCACCGGAGTCTTCACAGTGCTAGTGAAATTTGCAAGGATACTGGTTCCTGCAAGGTTTCTTTGGAGTCAGAGGATGTGGGATGGACCCTTGATCTCTCTGCTCTTTGTTCTTACGAGGAGCTGCATGGAAAACTGGCCAACATGTTTGGTATAGAGAGATCAGAAATGTCGAGCCATGTGCTCTACCAAGATGCGACAGGAGCTGTTAAACAGATTAGAGATGAACCATTCAGGTATCTGCTGTAAGGAAAAAGACAATTTCTTTCATCATTAGTTGTCTTTTCATTTGCAGACCTAGTCTTTTGGGTTGACAATACCTACTTGACTCCTGACTTTGCAATTCTGGATTCAGATTCTGTGTATTTAAATATCCTGTTTTTTTGCTCTTTGGTTATGCAGTGTTTTTATGAAAACTGCAAAAAGGTTGACAATTTTGATGAACCCAGCTAGCACAGAATGGTGGGAGGTAAGACTAAGAGGAGAAAAGAAGTGGTTTTCATTTTGAAAGAGGAAATGAAAGGCAATTTAGATGTGTATGCTTGTTTTTTTCCCTCTCCAATGCATGCCTTTTTAGTTTTCAGCTTAGGGAATTCTTTGAATCTTAAGAAAACTCAAACAGAGTTCTTCGTTAGATTTACGAGTCAGTTGAACGTTTTTGACTTGATCGAGTTGATTGTCTTGTAGGGCAAGGATCACAGAGATGCAAGATTCTGAGAATGGACAAGAGGCTCCAAATAAGACAGCTCCCTTGAGCTTTTTAGCATAACGCAGTGTAGGATTTGAGAGTAGTTGCTGTAAAAGCAAGCATGAATTTGCTTTCGAGTTTTCAGCAGAACATAGAACTCCCATCTTTTATTAAAGCTGGTGTCTGAAAATTATGTTTCTTAATTAAATGTGAAGTGACTATGTTGTACTCGTGACACCCTGAGTTTTCATTGCATGTATATGTTTTGATTGTTGCATCTTATGAGTCTTGAGAAGTGTTTAACGAAACGTTTCTTACCAGTTAAAAAACGAGATAGAACAGCATAGTTTTACCTCAATTAAAATTTTGGTCCGTGCTAGAATGTTTGATTTTGTTCCGCCTATTTCGTTTCAGACAAATAGTGTTATTTTTTAAATAATAAATAATTTTACAACATCAATCATTTCTTTTTATCCGACTGTTAGATTTAGATGAAATTTTACGAGGAGTCTCTTGATATATTTATATATATTATGTTAAAATTTCAAGGTAATTAGAGAATATAATGAATTTATGAGATTGACGATGATATTATTATAATATTATACAAGTTCATAATTTTGTTCAGAAAAATCATTCTATTGTATCTTTTTAAATTAAACTGTGCAATTTTAAAAAAAAATCCAAATTTGAATCATTTCAATTGAAAAAATAAAATATCAATAGAAATAAAATTGACAACGTTATCATGTAGTGAGTTTTTTTGGGCATGGTAGGCATGGCATGCAATTGGAGTGAGGAAACTATGCATAATCCAGGTAGTTGAATCATATCTAAGGGATTACAGACACACAGTTCTATGGAAATCTCCCCCCCCCCCAAAAAAAATAAAAACAAAATTATAAATCACTTCCAAACATTAATATGAAGGTAAGAGTAGTTTGGTCTGCTTTTTATTTTTATTATCTTGATTTTTTTATTTTATATTACCAATTTAACGCATAGTTATTAATTTCTTTCTATTTCGACCGGAACGTTTCGTTTCGTTTAAAAAACTGAGACAAAACAGTGTCATTTTCATCTCGGTTTTAATTCGATCGAACGCATCGAGTCCGTTCAGGGCGTGTCGTTCCGGATTCAAAATCTATTTTTTATTTTTAAAAAATTATATTTAACATCTATACATCAAAATAATTTAAAAAAACCAAAATATTATAAATAAAAAAGAATTTAAATTTTAATTATGCTTGTTAAATTAATATTTTTTTTTCATATATATATAATTAATTATATATAAACAGTATAACACCGAAAAACATTCCGTTATAATAAAAGACTACAACGGCTGATATTTACAACTGTGATTTAGGAAAATAATTAATTAGTGTGTACGGTGTGTGTTCCTTCTTGTAGGCGGGAATAAAATAAAACAAAAGGAGAGAGAACAAACTTCTTGACAGGACATCATTAGATAATAAATAATAAATAACATACGTGGAGGTGGCACCCAGTCCATCATGTGGCTTCCATTTTGGAGGGTCCCATCTAGCTTGGATTTGACTCCACCCTATCCAACCCACCCACCGCCCACTCCATAGTTGAATCCTTCTAATACTTCCATCATTTCTAGTTTTAAAAGTATGTTTGGTATTGTTATTTATTAATTTAAAAAAACTATTTTCATGAAAATTATTTAATTTACGATTCAAAATAATTTTTAAAATATTTATTAAAACTGTGATTGAGTTTAAAATTTAATATAGAATAAGAAGATAAAAATCCCTTTAAATAAGGAATTAAAAATATAGTATGAAAAATAAAAATAATAAAATCTCCAAACTAAAAAAAATGGTTAGGATTTTTTTCTTTAAGAAAATAAAAAAAGGTAGATAATATAAAAGTTTGATGAGAAAATAAAATAATATTAATTTAAACATAATCAAAAGAGTAATTAAATAAATAAATTTTAAACCTAAAAAATATGTAATTTATTTTATAAAATTAAGAAATAACTCATAATTCATCTTGTCAAAGCCTTTAATGAGCTATTAGGGAGAGCCAGCCCGGATTACAATATTCAAAAATGAATTAGATAGTGCAGATTATAATTTGTGGTCCTATGCAACTGTTTCAGCTTTTTTAATCCATTTCGCTAAAACAACAATACCAAACAAACATATAAATTAGTGTTGGTATTGTTTTTCTTGATAAGGTTTTCTTAAATTAGTCTTCTCACCATAAATTTTCATTTAAATTAAAATGTATAAAATATTGTTTTGTTTGCTTCAATGTCCCTTAAACCCTTAGATAAAATTAGATTTTTATAACCTTGATTCAACCATGACTAACCTCATTAGCAATCAAAGGAGTCTCGAGCCAATTTTAGAGATAAAAAATAAAGAATAATTTATTAAAATAAAAAATCACAAGTAAAAAATAAAAACTAAATCTAAAAAAAAGTAAATCATTGCTATGAAATTTTTCTAATTCATAATTTAAACGAGTGCCAAGTGAACGGGAGTGTGGATGAGGTTGCATATGAAAGTATTTTTCATTTGTAAATGTATCAAAAATATATATTTTATAAATTATTTTTGACATCAACATATCAAAATAATTTTAAAAAACCAAAAAAAAATAATTTAATAAAAAAATTAATTTAATATAAAAATAAAAAAATCATTTTTTTTTCAAATTGATATTTTTTCAAATTCAATAAGTTATTCCTTAACAAAGAGGAGAATAAAAACAACTAAAACAAGAACAGAGAGAGAGAGAGAGAGAGAGAGAGTTGATAGCATAAGTGCATGGTTTTTATAGACAATCATTATGTAGAAGTTAGTTTAAAATTATTACACAATTAATGAGTTGCTACAAAAGCTAATAAAAGACAGTTGTTAAAACATTAAATAGTTGTAATAACTATTAGAAGTTTGTAAAACCAAATAAAAAAAGTTAATTTCATTATTGTTAGATTTTAATTTTTAAATATTTGAAATATTATGATTTCAGCTTAAAAATATATTATCTTTAAAAATAAATTAATGTTAGAGGGCAAAAATTTCAGAAAATATAAACATAGTTTCGCGTGTAATCACTCTGTGTGCAAGGTGATTCAGTCCCTTGACATTCTATTTGGTGTGAGGATGTCAATCTTGTTCTAGTTTTGCCGAAACGATTCAAAACATAAGATAAAATAGTATTGTTTATATCTTGGTTTAATTCTTGCTCATTGTAGAGTTTTTTTCCAAATACCGGTCAAACATTCCAGCTTTGTTTTGTCCATTCCATTTTGGCTAAATAGTTTTTTTTAAATAATAAATAATTTTACAATATCAATTGTATCTCTTAATCCGACCGTTAGATTGAGATAAAATCTTATGAGGAGTCTCTTGACATATTTATATATATTACGTTAAAATTTTAGAGCAATCAAATAATATAATGACCTTGCAAGATTGATGATATTCTCATAATATTATACATGTTCATAATTTTGTTCGGAAAAATCATTTTACTGTGTCTTTTTTAGATTAAACTGTACAATTCTAAATAATTTTATTTTTGGATTCGAACTAAAAACAAATTGAATTAATATATTTAATTATATATACACAAACACACATATAAACAATATAACTTCAAACAAAGACGCCTAAACATTTCAAAACCAAGACATTTTATTTCAATTAAAAAAACAAAGCATAAACCAAAACAGAATTTAAAACCCTAGATTCTGTGTTTAGAGGTTTGGTGGAATTGATCATCGCGGAACATTTGGTGACCAAAACATCATTGCCACCATTGGTTGCAATCTGCTGCTTATACAGAAAAAATCCAAGGTTTCAGCCAGTTTGCTCCTCTAGTTTGGAATGTCATTTTAGCATAAAACGCTATAGTGCACCGTTTACCCAACAAAATCTTTGATTCTTTAATCCTTGGCCATTTCATAATCCAATGAAGATTGACGTGATAGTAGTTGTTGCCCCTATTTTTTCCAAGATAGAAAATATTTTTAATTGTAGTCTTATTTTTATTATTAATTGTAGTCTTGTTTTAATTAAAGTTGCTAAAATACTCTCCCTTTAATGCTAGTATATGTAATGGATCTTTGTCGATTTTCATAAGCTAATCAACATGATCCCCCTTCTTAAAAGAATTATACCTTAAATTAAGATCTTTGTTAAACAAAGTAAGATTAACAGTATTCAAGGTAATACCAACATCATATTCACATTGAAAATCAATATTGTATCCATTGATACTCTCTACAACTTGGAATGGAACATCACCACAAAACTGTAATTTTGATTTTCTTTGGTTATAAAATATTTCTTATGCATATGCCCAAACACAATTAATTGGTTGAATAACTACTTGTGAGTATTTGCTTTGGAGGCATGCAATTTATTCATTTTCTCAATATGTAGTCGAACTCTTTCGGGGTGTTGTCTTATTAATTTTTCCTTATTTCCACCATCTAAACTTACTATCTCTTTTATAAGAAATTGGATTTAGTTCATAGAAGTTAGTAGATTAAAACCATTCAAAATGAGAAATGTCAATAGTATAATGCATAATTTCTATTATAAACAAATTCAATGAAAGTCGAACATTCATTTTACCTTCTCATATTCGTTTGAATAAAACACATAAAAGTTGTGACAATTTTCTATTTACTATATCAATTTAGCTCTCTGTTTAAGGTTGAAAAATTATCAAATATAAATTTAGCACCTAACATTCCCTACAAAATCTTCAAAAATAGCTAAGAAACTTTATATCACCATCTAAATATAGAAATGTCATAAAAAAAAAACAATTTCCCTGCCAAACAAGTCTAATATATAAAATGCATCATTTGTTTTATAACATGCAATGAAATGTATCCTCTTAGAAAACCTATTACCCACAATAAAAATAAAATTTCTATTTTCTTTGACCTAAATAAACCTAAAATAAAGTGTATATAAATATATAATCAAAGTTCAATTGGTACTCGTGTACAATCCATGCGGTTGTACTTTGGATATTGCTTTTCTATATGCAATACGTTGTTCAATTCTTTTAATCAATAAAAATATTCATGCAATATATCCAAACCCTAGGCTGTTTGCCCCATGACGTATAATGGGTGTGGCGGCGGCGGGAGGCGGGGGCGCCAAAGGAAAAGAAGAGAATGTCCGAAGCACCGGAGCATCACGGGTTTGGTTCGGGCATAGTTTCTTGACATCTGAAAGTAGATGTCAATTTATTTTCCATGATAAAAATGTCTATAGGCTACAAAGAACCAACCATTCCCTCCCCTGGGCTCTCCAACTTAAGAACTGATCTAGACAGATCTACCCTCGGAGAAGCTGCTACTAGTAGAAGAAACATTCAGGAAATTAAACACCTGACACTTGCATTATCTTTCACCAATATTCTAAGATTGCTAAGACCAACCAGAGCTGAATGACACTAGCATTGCGAGGGATATTTATGAGGAAGAAACAAAAGACCTGTTGAATAATAAACCAATTAGAGCAACAATGACGACTAAACAAACAGTAAAGCCATAGCACGACCTGCCATCCAATCCCCATTTGGAAACAAAAATACTGTACATATATCTGCTGCATCATCCCTTGCCAACCAAAAATGGGGTCTGTGGCTTTTAAGATCCAAGTTTTTCAGGTTCAGAAAACCTAAACAGGATCAATCATCCTTCCACAACCGCAAACCTATTGATCAATCCTCCAATAGTTCGCATCATTGAACTCCTTATTCTCTGTCTCGGCATCATCGGACTTCTCCTCTGGCACCTTCGGTGCAATATTCCTCTTCAGAGGCCCTGCTTCACCAACTATCCCCTCCTTGAGAGCTTGATCCATTGCCTTCTCGGTCCCTTCTAATTCAACACCAACAAATTCAACATCCTCTTCAAACAAAGAAGCTGAGGTGGGAGATTTTTGGCTCGAATCACTGCTAACTGATCCATCACAAGAGCCCTTGGTGGGTGATAACCCATTTGGAAGTTTGGACTCTCCGCTTGATGGGGAACTAGCATCAGGTGTTGCTGCTTCAGCTTGGCTGGAAAGATTGACATCAGAGCTGTTATGATCTTCAAATGGATTCACAGTTGATCCCCCTGCTTGCAAATCTGATGACTCTCCCCATCCTACCCATTCAGGTAAAGGCCTATCAGCAAACAGGTCTTCATTGTCTGGTGTCTCAAATTTGAAGAAGCTGGTATCAGGAGCATTTGCGTCACTACTTTGTGAAACCAGACCAATCCCAGGAAATTGATCAAGGAGATTTGTGTTGGAAGTGGATGTGCCATTGACAGAATCCTTGCTTTCACTCAACTCATCTTCCTCTCCCACCACCACCTCATCATCACTGTTACCACCATTTGCATTTGTGTTTCCATTTAAGTTAATCTGATCCATCATCTCTCCAGGTGATGTGCTCACAGGTGCATCGCCGATTCTATCGTCTTGGAATGCAAACCAGTTTGAATTTGTGAACAGGCTGCTGTATTTGAAACAAAAATAAAAAAATCAGTGTGATTCTGAAACACGTACCAAAAAACATGTGAGCTCGCGATTTGACATCCAAGATATTGATATTATTATAGCTGTCCAAGAAAATTTCTCAAATGCACTAGTAATCAAAAGATGTAAAGACTCAAGTCATAAGCATCAAGAGTTGGCATAGTATTTTAAAACGAAATTCCTACCAGGTATAGAAAGGCAGGCATGAACACACTAGAAATTGTTAAAAGTTTGAGCCAAAAGCGTTGAGGCTTCACATTTTCAAGTCTAAAACAGTTTTTGCATACAGTTTCTAGAAAATAGGGTGAAAGAAACAGATTGGCTGGTTCACTTGCAACTTATAGAAGATCCCATGTTTCAATAAAAAATGGTGGGATGGCTAAAACCTTTACCTCCCTTGGTCATCACCAAGTCTTAGGGATGATATAACAACCTCGGCAGACTCGTCATCAAAGTAGACATCCTGATATTGAATACCAAACAACACATGTTTGAGATATCAAAAGGCAATATAGAGAAAAGGTCACTGCTAACACAACAACCCCCCTCACCCACTAAAAAAAATTGGAAATAAAGGGAAACAAAGTACATGCATTAAACACACATTAAGAAAGTTAAACTGTTACCTCATCATCACGATCAAGGCCCCCATTGTCCTGCAACCACAATGAGAAAAAAAAATTTAACCATCACTTGTAGATTGATACATGAGTATCCATCTGAAATATCAAAATTCAAATTAACCACTCAGAATCATTAAGCTCAAACATCTTTCTTTGAGTCACAAGATGGAGAAAACTGCTGGTATTTATTGGGCCAAATTGTAAATGTAATAAGTATAGAGGGATGATGTTTTGAATGGATCATTCACAAAGAACAGTTTGAATTCTAGATCCTGGAGGGGCTTATCGAGATCCTACTAATTCCTGTTTTTGTGTGCGAAACAAGTTGGGAGCATAAGTCAGGTAATGTAAATAAAAAACAGGGGGGTGGGGGGTGGGGGGTGGGTTGGGTGAAAGCCATATGAAAGAGAAGCCATTGATGTACCTCTTCATTATCCTCATTCCCATATATTTTGTATCTAAAAGCCTGGCTTAAGTTGTTGGCTAGAGCAGCTACATCATAATCTCGATCATGAAGGTCATCCTCATCACTGTCACGTGTCCTATCTTGCAAAGCTGTTGGCCGGCTGCACAAAACAAGAGGAAGATGAAGTGAAATTACCAAACTATTTCCTCTTCAAGGTGAGGAGCTCTAGCAGCAATAAGTTACAGCACAGTCAAATGGAGAAAATAATGCTGATGAAAAATCAAAAACTTTTGATAGCAAGTTTTAACATACAGTTCATGCTAAAAAATGATAACCTAATTAGAAGGGCACAATAAAGAAAATTATAAGCACAATACACAGATTGCCATTAAATTTAAATCAGCTCATCACCATATCACTATTATTTAAATATGTTATGCAGTAAAAATCAAATTCTGCCCATATTTTAGTACTCAGTCAAGTGATAAGCATCACCACAACTACCAGTACTTTTAGAGAGTGCATAAGCACAAAAAATAGGAGGGAAGTGTATACCCGCAAGCCCATCGGTAGACATTTTCCACTACATTGCGCTCTTGCAAAACACTGGCTTGCCACTCATTCCATTCACTATTTTCCTGGAGACCAATAAAACTGCACTGTGTCAGCAAGGGCATTATACCAAAATTACATTCAAGGATCATCATTTCAATCACACAACTATGCTGATGTTAGATGCACAAAATGCCACAAAAACAAGTTAGAAAGAGCGAAAAATGATACTACGAAAGTTAAAAACAATGCCTGCTTCAGTAAAAGCATGTAAAAGAATAATTGAAAAATACACTTGCATTTAGAAAGGTGATTAAAGAAGAGTAAATCTAAGAGATCCAGTTCCCAGCTGAGAGAACATAAACTCTTCAGAATTGCTCAAGAAAAGAACAGCAAGGTTGGTAGACAGAGTCATCATCAACTCAAGCAACAGTTACAAAACACAGCTTATCACCCACTAATGGACATTTTTAGACAAAACAAGCTTCATGTGATTTATATCAGAGATAATAAAAGCAGCTTCCTATGTTATTCTTTCAGCACTAATTCAGAGGGCAGATAAGTTCTGAAGCATTAAGAATCAGTCCAGTGCTTTTATCACGAGTTCCACGTGTCAGAAAAACTCTGGGGGTTTCTTTAGGGAACTTTGTACTCGCAATACAATTGTATGCATAACATACATACAGCTTCTTACCACCCACCTGTAAATAAGTCTGAATTCGGCTACTGCTGTTTCCCAACTGAACAAGCTTATTTGAAATTCGTGTAATGTGTCCAAGGTTTCCTACCCGCGGTGCTCGTTTTCCAGCAGCAGGAAGGGTTGGCTGCACAAGAAACATATTTATGAGCAGGTAAAACACACCAATGCAGGATATAAATGACCATAAATCAACTGATTTTTCATTCCACCAAATTGCCGAGTAGAGGGGTAAGCATGGAATTTTGTCCTTTGCTCTTTCCCTTTTGGCTTGGCAGATTACATGCAAAGAGGTCCTTCCTTTATTATTGCTTAGATTATGCACTATTATACAGGATATATTCCAAAATCATATGGAACCCCAGATACCTTATTTGTATCACCAGATATAACAGGGTTGTTATCGGTTTGGAGAAACTTTCCTATCAAATCACATTCTTGAAGAAGATGATCAACCATAGCATCACTCTTGGTCTCCAAACACGACATTATGATACTCTCTACATGATGGTGCAAAGCGTTATTGTATGGATACCTACATCAGTTAAAAACATCAGAATCATGCATGGTTAGGAAACACGCAATGACTGAATCAACTACTTAAAAGGAGAATGGTCATTTCTAGAAACCAACTTCATTCATCTTGATTCATCAATCCACCATTTCATAAATGATGTAGAAACTTACTCAAAGAACAGATCAAGGATTCTTTTAATGGTACTCGAGCTGACCAACTCCATCTCAGTTGCTTCATTTCCAGTTCTTAGTAGCACCGCAATGAATTCCACAATCTAAAGTGAATTTGAGAGCAGTTAATTTTCAAACAAATTTATACCTCAGTGTAATTCAAACTCAAGGTTTATCAATTCCACCAACACCACACAGTTCATCAATGTCCATCAATTTCCATGACCATGTTATTAAAAAATTTGGTTTTGCATTGTGCCCCACATGAAGATTACAGAAGAAGTGAAACCAACCTTTAGACGATGTTTCCCAAGAGGAGGCTTCAGTTCTCCATATGTTGTTGGTAAAATCTTCTCATCAGACAAGACATTCAATAGCATAAGCAAATCACCTGCAAAATGGAATGTGTTGTCTTAAGTCTTAGAATAAAAAATGGCATTGACAGGGAAAAGAAGGAAAAGGTCTATAACAGCAACTTCTGTCAGGTATTCTTTTTTATAATTTGGATAACACTACTTAAAATTACAGATTCAATTTCAATATGGTCACACTAATGTTAATTTGACTAGCATCCAAAACATGTAATTACTAAATATGCAAGGAGTTGCTAAAAATTATGCACACCCCCACCCTCCAAAACAATCTCAGGACGGTTGTCCCTGGATTTTTATTTTTTTGGTTAAGGATGGGTGTTCTGGGTGTTCACACAGCCATAGAAATCCACTCACCAAGTTTAGGTAACATTGCACTAATAGTCTCTGGATTTACAGGGATTGGAGACTCGTACATATGTTGACTTCGGAAAGAATGCATCAAGGGAGAAGACATTGACGATCTTTTTGGATCCAGTAAAGAGATACAAACAGAAAGTGAATTGACAAGACCAGATTTTGAATGTGAATCTTCCAAAGCATGACCAAATATCCTTGCCACAAAACTGCATATGCATAAACATCAAAACCACAAAAAAACTAAAACATAAACAGGGAAGGGCGGGGGGGATTGCTTAAATAGTGTTAAAAATTTAAAGAGTACAAAATATTACAAACCTTGGACTAGAGAGTTTAGTAGCCAAGGCTGATGGAGCATTTCGGGTTATTGCACATAATGTTTCTGCTGCATTAGCATTAACTTCAGGAGGATTCTGATTCACATAAAAGAAAATTTTCAGATGATTCAATTATACATCCATTGAAAAGAACCTCTAGCTAATCATTTCAGATTCTTCTTTCATTTTCTGTTATCTTTCCAAGCCAAAACTAATATAACCTTACATACTTTTTCTAATACATATTTTAATAGCAGATGTTAACATGACAAAAACACAACTTACAGAAGGACTCAGTTTGTCCACAATCATTTCTAGCAAGTTGCTATCAGCCAACCATTGCATCACATCAGTAAAATTAGGATAAACGTGGTCATCAGCTCCTACCAGGCGGACCAAAACCTACATTAAGTAATCAATATTCAAAATCAACCAATTATATTACAAAAGCTTATTAAAATAAAAACCAAGAGAGCAATAAAAATCTCAACTACCTCCATGATGGATGTTATTCCAATTAAATCAACAAGTTGGCGGAAAACATCCTGATGGGCCTGTAAGAAATCCACTAGTGAATGTTTTCTTTCACAGATTAACAACATTTGTCACATCCTCCAAGAATAAGAGCAAAAATTTTAAAAAAACAATATTTTACAGATTGAACTCTGAGCAAATCATATGCTTCACTTTATAGTTCATCAACTTCCCATTATGATATATAAAGCAAATTGAAGAGAATAGGAGATATTACATGTTGAATAGTGGAAAACTAATTGGAAGGGAGGATATTCATGCAGCGTGCAAACTTTAGATACAGGAAGCAGATTACTATTTTTCATGTCACTTTTATGAATTCCTGAGATTGTCTTAAAAGCTCTCCTAACTTCTTTTGATTGTGTTCAATTTAAATTCCTTTAAACTGCAATTGTTCACATCTTTCCACTTGCTTGGTTTGGTATGGAAGATGAAGCCACATCCATGTGTCAGTAGAAGAGTCAAAGATGGATTTCACAGATGTACCGTAGTCAAGTTGTGTCAGCATTAGTACTTTGGGATGAAATACCAAGTCCAAACAACTGATCACAGCACTAATATGAGAAGCCTAGTGTGTTATTTAGGCATGGAAGCAACTATCTCCTCATAAACCAATAAATGCACCTGCATCCTTTCTCCAGTTATTGTTGTATTCCCATATATTTCTTAACTAAATTCTACACCATCAAATGCTATGAAAATCTAACCACAGCAATATGCATGTCCATACCAAGTCTTGACCCAGAATAAATACTCATGTGATGGGAGTTGAAAAACACAACATTCCTTATTGAAACAAAACATTCTTTACAATCAAGTAAAATTTGCAACAAACAATAAGATATATACAGGTTGAATATACTCACTTGGACATAGTTCATAAGTGGGACTGTCTTACGTAGCATAAGGCAAACAACAACCTAGAATACAAAGGAAAAGGCATCAATCAAGTGAACCTAGCCAAACAAATATTAAAGATACAGCTTCTCATGAAAATTGGATACAGGTTCTACAAGCATACTTTGCTGAAATACCCAGCAAGCAAGGCACTATGACACCGATTTGGTTCCAAGAACGAGAAGAGTAAGTTCATCAACTGAAATAGCATGAAAGTAAAGATAACCATCAGTAAAGGAGATTTTCTACACCAAACTCCTGATAAAAACAAAGTGCAATGATAAAAATGAAACCTACCTCCTCTTCTTCCACTAAAGTTTTAAGAATAACATCTATTTCGCATGTAAATATCTCACAGGCAATGAAGGGGAACCTGGAAAGCAAAAGCAATTTGTCAGAGACAAGAAACAAAAGTTCACCTAAGAAACACCTCGGCACAAGAATATAATTTGCACAGAATATAATTTGCTCACAGGCAATGACATACTTGAATGTTCGCTTGCTTTCAGCATCCTCTGGAGGATCCTCAATAATGTATCTGAGCAACTGCTCCACCTGGGCTCTATCTCGCAGACTGCATACAATAAATTATGATGAGAACCCACCAGCATCAACTTTAAGTTATGTTCCCAAACAGTTCAAAGACCATAAACCATGCATGATAGAGAATGGCCTTGTGCAGAAATCAGAGCATCTCAGCATGGATTGTAAGAACAGAGAAAAGATTACAAATTGATGAGTCGGCTGTTTAAAGCTTTGCATTCTTGGATTATTTCTTCTTCATCCAGAAGCTCTTCCAGAGTGAAATCTTCTTTGTCTAATACAGACTCCACCTACAACAGCAGGTTGACATCAATCAACTCGAGAGACGATGAGCAAATATTATTGCAGCATTTAAACATGATTGCTCATAAGAAAAATATTACCAAGAGCGCAGAAACTAATATCTTAGTAAAACTTCTAACGAAATCTGGTAAATCATGGAATTAACATGGTTCAGAGAGTAAAAGGTCTATAAACAATTTTTAACAAGGCTGCCCTCCCATTCATAATTCAAAGCTAAATAAAGTGGTGATATAGTAAAACTTAAAATCAAATTTTAATTATCATTTCTTTAATTTCCAAAGAAGTGGGATGTGAATTAAATTAAGTGTCATTACCATTAAAATGAACAACAACCCATTTATTTATTAATTTATTCTTCTAAAAATGTGAAAAACAATTAAGGGTGAAATGCAAACCTTAAACATTCGAAACTGCACTACATTAAAATACTTACATTTCCCTACAGTTTTGATGCACAGAGTCACTAATTAACAAATAATGGAAGAGAATCACACACAAGTCTACACCATGAAAAAAAAAATCCATCTCAACTCAACCAATCCAAACCGAGGCCCAATTAAAACAATAAAATAATCCATTTCAATTGAGAATTCACATATTCCTAGGGTTTATAGATCCAATTAACAAAGCTCTAAATCCACCAATTGTTACAAACAATAGATAAAATTAGGGATGATAAAAAAAAAAAAAACACTTACAGGAGAAGAGGTAGAGAGAGGTGAGCTTCCAAAACATGCTTAATAGAGTGGAAACAAAATTAACAGACGTAAGAAGCTAAAGAGCCTTTGTAGATCTGTCAGCCCTAAGAAGAGAGCAGCAAAATCTAGGTTTTGAACCACAAGATTCGATGAGAGAGATGGAGAAGATTGAGAGAAGAGGAAAACCCTAATTTTCGATCAAAAATGTCCAGATCGTGGAGATCGAGAAAGAAAGCCCCAAAAATCGCGAGACTAGCTGCGAGGGAGCGAATTTATTTATTTATTATTATCTTTTTCTATTTTCCCTTTTGAGAGGGGGGAGGGGTTAGAGGAGGGTGGGTAAAGGGATTCGACGGGGGAGGCAGAAAAGTACAAACGAGGCACTCCGGGTTTATTTTTATTTTTTTCAATCGTGTATTCAGACCGGCTACTCACTTGGGTGTATCTCAACTGTATCACGCTTCCTGAGACTAATGGCAGATCATTAATGATCATCAAAATGAAATATCCATCAGGTTTATTACTCGTGACAGATTTCACCAATCCAAAACTTCACGGCGTTGCTATGCATGCGCATTGCATTCCATGCTTGCGAGGGCATCTTGTAGATTAAAAGTTTGTTCGGGAGAGTTAGGATGGTAGATTTTTAAAGTGTTTTTTTACTGAAATACATCAAAATAATATTTTTTTAAATTTTTAAAAAATTATTTTTGACATGAGCACATCAAAATAATCTAAAAATACTATATCATATTCATTTAAAATAAAAAAATGATTTTTTTGAAAACAACCTCTAATTATCATCACTAAAACGCGGTACAAACGGGCTCTAATTATCATCACAAAAATTATTTGCGGATCCACGTTTCGGTGTGTGTTTTGTAATACAATTTTACGAAATTATATTTAATTAAAAACATCAATTATTTTCTTATATTTTTTATTTTTTATATAACCATATCAAATTAAAAAAAAAAAAACACTCATGAATTATTCTATAAATATTCAGAGGAGAGAAAGGAGTGCAATGATATTACTATAATTGTGATATTATTATTGTTTTTCAAAATATTTTTAATTTAGAATTTTTTATTTTTTAAATTATTTTTGATATTGTCATATTAAAATAATTTAAAAACATTAAAAATATTTCATTAAAATAAAAAATAAAATAAAATAAAAATATTTTTTTTTAAACTGCTACCCTTGTGTCACATAATATACAATCTTGGGTAGAATTCATAAAAGTCCCCTCATGTGCATAGCTAATCAAGATTGAGTTCTCAAACATATTTTATTTATTTATTTTATCTCACTTTTATAATAAAACAAATTTTATTCTATGGTTTTATTTTTTATTTTTCCAATTCAATCCATGATTAGAGTTTTATATGATTATTTGGAATGTGGTTGAGATTGTTTTTTAAAGTATTTTTTGTTTAATAATACATCAAAAAATTTATTTTTTATTTTTAAAGAATTATTTTTAACATCAACGCATGAAAATAATTTGAGAACACCAAAATATTTTAATTTAAAATTAAAAAAATCTTAATATTTTTCAAAAATACTTTTGAAATATCATGTCAAACATGTGTTTGAAATAGAAATTAATATGGATATGGGATTATACTCGAGCTTTAAAAGTTTTGGGGGTAATGTGATTTTTTCCAAACATTCACTTATGTAGTGTTTTCTCATGTAGTTAAATTTAAATCATTAAAAACAACTTCATTCGAGTGGACATAATTTATTATATAATAATAATGATAATAACTTGATAAAAGAGGATTCATCAGTTTTTCTCATAATATAGTTATTTGACTTCATTTAAATTATTGAATTTAGAACTAATTATGAGAGTATTTAACCATGTATTCTAGGAATTTGAATTCTCTTAAATTTTTAAAAGAACATGATCGATAATGCTCCAAATTATCTATACATTATGATTTATATTTTTAATGTCACATTGTAATTGCATGTATACATGATTCAAATATATTTATTCTACATAGTTATTTCTCAAGTG
Organism: Salix exigua; assembly: GCA_032356905.1. Lineage (NCBI taxonomy): Eukaryota > Viridiplantae > Streptophyta > Magnoliopsida > Malpighiales > Salicaceae > Salix > Salix exigua. The sequence goes on from CM063596.1 coordinate 1,097,993, forward strand.
TATATATATGGATTAATCTTACATTTCATCTTTTCACTCTTAAAATTATTATTTTTAATCTGATATATATACTTTAAAAAGTTCTTATATTAAAAAAAAATAATACAAAATACTAGGATATGTATATTAAAAACTTTTCAATTTATTAAACTACAAAAAACATAAAAAGTAGAGAACTACTAATATATTCAACTTGAGTTGCGATCTAGAATGATAACATTAGAGTTGTCAACTCACTATACAATTAGGAGTTGTAAAAACTAGGCAAACTTTTAGAATGGATAGGTGTTGAATTTATAACTAAGGTTTAACTCATCATAGTAAAATTGTTTTCACTCAATAGATAAACCACTTGTAATTTAAACACTAGATTTGTTGTATGTGCTTTAGTTTTAGCAGATATATAAAGTGGGAAGACAATTTAAATATGTAAATATTATTTTGGGTAAGATATTTAGTCCATGTAAATAAAGTAGATAACCACCGATACAAAAAACATTTAAAAGGTTCCATGCAGGATACTTAAACCAAAGATATAAAACTTAACATAATGATGAAAGTGTAGGAAAAAAACACAACATCGTATGTTTCACTAAAAACTAAATATAAATTTGACCAAGATAATCAACCTTGTAATATCAATGGGTCTATGACAGACAACAAACAAAGAAAAATCCAAGATGCAAAACCATATATAATTTTCTAATAATAAAATATATTCCTAATTCACAACTCAACCCCTATTTGAGATAAAAGCTCCAACTAACATTCTCATAACATTCTCGGACTCTAAAAAACAACACAACAACCTAAATAGTCATAGGCATAAGGATAAAAGAACAAGAAGGAAAATGTTATAAACCAACTAAAGCAAAAAAAAATTATTTCCTCAACAAAACAAAATTAAAAATATAAACTTTGAGGTTGATCCCTAAAATAAAACTTCAATCAAATGCACCTCACACGCCTCACAATTGTTTTTCACATAATTAGTGGCCCATTAATATTTTGTTTAGAAATGTAGTTGAAGTTGCTTTTAAAAGTACTTTTGTTTAGAAATATATCAAAATAATATTTTTATTTTATTTTTAAAAATTATTTTTAACATAGGCACATGAAAATGATCTAAAAACCAAAAAATCAATTTAAAATAAAAATCAAAAATATTTTTGAAACACATTGTCAAACATGGACTAAAAAACTAAGATAAAAAAATATGATCACTAATACCAACATAATTGCACTAAGAACATAGAATTTCATAATTCAAAAAAAAATATCAAAGCTCATTGTTCTTTTTATTGTGTAACACACACCACCAAACACAATAGGTTTATAATGTGGTGATTGCATATCTAAATGGCAATAACCTATACACATAAGAAAAGAGTTAGAAAAATAATTTTTTCTTCTATACAGTAAGAAACTACATTTATTCAACATATTTTATGTGTTGAACATAAACCTTTGTTAAAAGCATAAACTAACAACTTCTTGTTTTTATACCTAATTCTTAACTTAATATCTCCAAACTAATAAACAATAATTAATCACTCTTAGTCCATCTTAAAATATCATATAATCATTTTATATGGTCATTAATAAACACCAATTAAATCTCCCTTATCTAATGCACTTTTCATATAAAGAAAACTTTAATCAAACTAAAACTTTTCTACACAAAAGCGATTAATATTTCTTATCTTGAAATCAAGGAAATAGAATGGAAACTTCAATCATTCAAGGTCAATCCACTTCACTCCTCTTCGCCACACCTATTAGAGAACAAATGACTTTCAAGAATTGTTTTTTTACCTATTAAAAGTTTGCAGAATATAACAAAACAAATAAATTTGTGTATATGTGTGTATTCAATTTATTTGAGTTATTTTTGGTATTTTTAACATCTTTTCCAAAAAAATGAATTAAAAAATAATATTTTGTTTTCCACACGTTTAATTATTTTTTTAAACACTCATTTTTAAAACATTGATTTTTATAGGTGAAGGTTGATGTTGTATTTTAAAAAAAAAAATACAAAAAATATTTGAACTAAGAGACCAAAAGTGCAAAAAAAATAAAAATATAGAACTAAAGTGTTTTTATGTTGCTTGGGCACCAAACAAGTGAGAGGAAAATGACAATCGGTAACCACACACATAATAATAGGAGATTTTTTGGGAGAGATTTGAGGGGAGCATGAGACAAACTCCCCAACACCTCACACATACAACAAACACTCTTAAAAAAATCATTCATCAGTCAAGCCTTTTTTCATAAGGAGTCAATATCCCTCCATGAACATTATCGAAAAATTTCACCCACAACCTCTACTAACAAAAGCTAAAAACCAATAAACCAAAAGACTCATCATTGTCTCTTATTAACACAACTTTACAAGGCTTTTGATTCTTTGCTGTTTATCATATCCATCCATCCTCAACCTAACATTTCTTTTAAAAATTAACAATAGCTTCAACATAGTTTTATATCAACAGCTGATAGCTCATATACCACACATCTTGAATCTTTATGGGCCAACAATTGCATCATGAGCATGTAGTAACAATGATAATGAATTACAATAACTCAAGCGGCTACACACATACATCAACTACTTCTACCACAAAAGACTTTATGATGTTCAACATCCTGATCTTATTTAATTCTCGTTATCCACCAAAGTTTAGCATCTCCCATGAGATATATCACAACAAGATCCATTTGTTCAAGCACAGTGGTCTTTCCAACACTAAAGCATTGCTCTATGTCCCACAAAAAGTTTTTGAGTTCTTAGGAAGTTTCTTTCCCCATCAAAAGGTTTTGATTCATGCACTTTGGGGTGTGAAAATACTTCTACCATTTAGGTTGTTTGTTTCTACCTATTTCATAATTGCAAAAGTATCTTCATCAACATTCAATTGCCCAATCGATTCTACTGTAAGAGATATACAAACTCTTAACTCTTTCAATGATTTCTATAACATCCTTCAATGACTCAATGATAGAGTGTTCTTCGCCCTATTTATCTTGTCCAATCAAGATCTCAAGATGCATCAATCACTCTCGAATTGTTTCCATGACTTTGGGCTTCACGATATTAGAATCAACTGCACTTTGATTCTAATTGTCACAAAGTTCAATTTTTCACACCAAAACCCAACTCAATACGGCAATATAGTCCTAACTAGACTAAGCCATACCTCACCCTTGTCGTTTGTGTTTCCCTACGACTATGTGTTTTACTTATCCAAGGAGGTTTCCACATTTTCCTCGTCGTAAACAAATAACAAACATAAGCAATGCAATGTACACCAAGAATACAAGAAAAACTCTTAACCTTAATTTATCTCATCAACAAAGGATTATACAATAAGAATGTGTTATGCACAATAAAAAAATCCTTTGGGTCTTTAGTCAACCCAACCGAACACAACCCTTAGGATAAGGGTGTGTGTGGCTAACATATTTTTATGCCATTTCCTTTAGTATTTAACTTGTCTTTTATTTTAATAGATACCCAAACAAGCCATTAAAAACTTTATAAGTTTACAAAAAAAATTAGGGACCATTTTGAATTTATTTGTGGGTCTTTCACATGTTTTTCTCAATAATTTTGCTTAATATTGGGTTGTATACTTGTATTGTAAGATATTAATCCAATAAAAAAAATACTCGATTCTCTATGAAATATTGGGAAAATTCAAAAACTCTCTCATTTAAAAAATAAAAAAATATATTTTGTTTCCATGAAAATGGAAAAGTCTCTCAATATATTATATATATATATATATATATATTAGCATATTAAAAATCATAAAAAATAATATTAGATTGTATAACTATTTTGTTAAAGTCATGACAAATTGACCTATATTTCAAATGCACCAAAAATATTATTTTGTTTCTTTCAATAATTGGAATTATGAACTTGTTCTAACCAAATGAGTTTTTTTTTTATCATATATTTTATTTTCTAAATATTTTTACCATTTTCTTAATATCTTGGTATACGAACATATACATAAGATGTATTTTTGATATTAAAGAAAATGACTATTCTTTTTATTTTATATGTTTTAACTTTTGAAAGGTTACGTTTTAAACCGATAAATTAAAGAACTTCCTTACCAAAAAAGACTTTTTATTAAACCTTGAACAAACCAATGGTTAAAATCACAACAAAACTTTAATTTATTTTAGACAAATAACAACATATCCTAGTCAAGGTGTTTTATGGGTGACACATTCTCCTATTCACAACATGTTCTTTTATGACTCTTGCAGACCAATAGATTTGCTTGTAACCGTCATCCTAAGTGACGACTCTCATTCCATTGGTTTCATTGATAAAGGACATAGATTCCTTATTATTTACACTCGTACCCTTCCATGCTAAATCCCACTCTAAAAGAATGATCACCATGACTCGCATCTATGCGACACTCATAATACTCTAACCCAAAAATATATGTGTTGCTTTATTATAGTTAGATTTGTTTTAAATTATGGTTCCAAGTAAGGAAATGAATATTCATATACTTATTCCATAATAAAAGCTTAAAATTGTCATATTTTAGGATTAATGTTTTATTTATAAGTGATTTCATTCTTTAGACTTTAATGGTTAAAGATAAGAAATAAAAAGTGATTTTTAGGTTATTTCAGGATTTGGTTGAGAGAGCAATTTTAAATGACATCTTATAATTACTTATTTTTTCATAATGAAATTCCTTGAACATCTTGTTGTTTTTGAACCACACGAATCCCCTATGTGCTTGCGTGTGATTGATTATACTTTATATATATATATATATATATATTTATCTACTTACTAATTGGTTTGAGATTCTCGATTGGTTCCCATAATAAGATCTATTAGATATTATTGTATTATGGCTACTATTATTTATTGTGATGTGTTAAGCTAAATCTATTATGTTCTATTATAGGGTAAAAATAATATAAAGTCACTATGTCGTGTTAAAAATACTTAAAATAGCTAAATAGTGTCAAATTAAGTTTTATTATTTGTGTTTTCTAGTAAAAATAACCAATAAATATATCATACTAAAAACATATTATTTATATTAATTAAATTATGACTTCTTAAACTTACTTGGCATTTGTACATTTTTACATTAGAGTAATTCTTATCATAAAAAACTTAAATAAGGTGTTCACATAGACAAATTGTTTCAATAACATTAATGATATAAAAAATCAAAAATAAAGTTACTTATAATAGTTGTATATTTGGTGGGTGTCATTTTTTTCTTATAAAAAGATTAACTAAAATGATTGTAATTTTAATTTTAGAAATCAGCCTTACATATTACATAATAATACTTTTAATTTTAATTAAAAGTTGAAGAAGACCTTACTTTATATAAAAATAAGCATCAAATCAAATATTAATCAAATACTATTAATTTTAAACAAAAAATAAATAGAAACGCAATAATACCAATAGGTAAATAGGAAAAACTTAAAATTGCATTTTTTTTTTGAACATTAAAAGAAGAGTAAAAAATAAATCACATGAACTAATAAATTAATTTTTATGTTTTGAGAAAATATTTTTTTATTTAAAATTAATTTTTTATAGTTTTAATGTGTTTATATCAAAAATAAATTTTAAAAATAAAAATATATTTAATATAATTATAAACAAAAATATTTAAGAAAAAAACAATCCATAACGCACTAAAAAACAAGCTCTTACTTGTTTAAAACTTGAAGAATTAAATTATAAAATAAAACAGAACAGGGACTGAATTACAATTTAGTGAAAACTTTACTATGACCCTACAGTGAGTGGAGTCGCATCTTTAACTCAATAAGAGAGGATTTTCTTTCTTCTGTTTCTCACAAAATTAAATTAGAAGCAGAAATACAAGACTAATAGTAAAAAAAACAAGCTGAGAAAGAAATAGTAATATTTGGATTTAGAGTTGACAATAGAAGTATTTTCCTTCTTTTTTTGTTTCAATTTAATTTAATTTATGAAGAAGATTTGTACTATTATTGTTATAGCAATGAATTGAAGAGGTAGGTGGTGGTGGAGAGATGAGTGTGAGCCATGCATCAATACATCCGGTTGAAGATCCAACGACGACGGACGGCGGAAACAATAACGCGCCGAGAGTGAGGATGAAAGACATACAAGGGATGCCAGGCACCAAAGGCGGCCTTGCTTTGCGTCTCTCTCAGTTTATATTTGCTGTTACGGCTCTTTCGGTCATGGCCTCCACCAGCGATTTCCTTCTGTTACTGCCTTTACGTAATTAAATTCCTTGCCTTCTTGTTTTTTTTTTTTGTTATTTGTTGTGTTTGGTTCAGTTGCCTGATTTTGCTTTCATCTTTCCTTGAGAGGATTATATGAGATATCTAGTTTATTAGCATCAGTTTGGTAATTTTAAAACCCTAAATTCTGGATTTGATTAGCTGCTGCTGCTGATATGTTAAAACCAGGAAGATGAAATGTATCATCGCCGTAGCAAACTTACATGTTAGGCTCCAACAAAGAGAACACTTCTGTTTCTAATAATTTTATCTAGGGCTTGATTTGATCATGTGTGGCTGTCATTTGGAAAAAGATAACTCTTTTTCCAATAGTTTTGTTGTGTATATTGTCTTTAGCATTTCGATTGACTTGTGTGGATCATTGGCATGAAGAAGAGAATTAGAGAAAGCACTTGAGTTACACTTGACTTGCATTGAGGTGTCATGAAGAGCATGCCTCTCTAACGAGCTTAAATTTTCACCATGTAGTGTCTTCAAACACTTGAGTTATGTCGGACTTGCATTGGTATGCCATGAAGAGCATGCATCTCTAAAGAGCTTATAATTAAATTTTCACCTTATAGTATCTGTAAACACTCTTTGTTTGTTTCTTGTTACTTAATATTCAGAGCATCCTTGTTTTGTATGAGCTTGCTGTGTCCATATTTCAATGTGGCAACAGCTTGGAAATATATTAAGCATGTTTGACATGTTCTGGCTATTGATAAGATTTCAGTGTTGATGAGTGAGTTGTTCTAGCACAACAATTTAATTGGATTTGCATGTCTTCTTTGCATAATCATGCTACTGAATTTTGCATGCCTTACTATTAACAAGATGGGATGTCTAATTTTAATTTTGCGAGTCAGTTTTTATGTGAATTATGATATTAATTGTTTGATGACATCAGTACTTTTCTTTTAAAATGTGCAATATCAGCTACCTAGTTGTGGCCGCTAGCTTGCAGTGCTTGTGGAGCCTTTGCTTGGCTATCGTTGATATTTATGCCCTTTTGGTGATGCGGTCACTGCAGAATTACAGGATTGTCATAGCTTTTGCTGTTGGTGATGGGGTAAGATGACAATGTCTTAAATGTAAAACTGAATCTTAACAGTGGAAATCTGGGTCATCCTTGTTCTCTTGTGTTTTACACACACACACACAAACATATGCAGCCCATATCTTTACACTCCTCAAGTTAGATTCCTTTTGCCTGTGGCTTGTGACCAGTCTTATCTGCTCAACTTTCTGTGCTCTATGGTTATTCCACTACCATCCCTTTTTACCTCTTCCTTTTGTTCTGATTTTCAGTTTGTAAGAGCTACTATAGTTACCATCACTTGCTTTTTTATTTCTACTTTTAACATTTTGTGTTTAGGTGCTTTTTAAAAGTGATTTTCGCTTGAAAAAATATTAATTTAATGATTTTTTTACTGTTTTATGATGGTTTTGATGTATTGATGTCAAAGAAAAAGAAAATATGAAAAAAATTATTTCGATGCATTTTCAAGCAAAAGCTATTTTGAAAGCACGCTGCCCCACAATCTCGAACACACATTTAGGTATTTATGACTTAATTCTTTGTGAAATGGCAAGAAGATAGCGTAGCGTTCACTATAACTATACTTATCATGGTTTCTGCTTAAGCTTTTGGGTGCACTCTATTCTAGGATTTTTCTTAATATTCTTCCACCATGTCAAAGAGATTGTCTGCCTTTCTATTTTTTATCTGTCCCAAAATGTTTGTCTGGCCAATACTTTAACTAGTGTACTTTCTTAAAATTCCTCTAATTAAAGTCCATCCTGTAAAAGATTGTCAAATACTTAATACTTTTGTGGATCTAGCTAGATATCATTAAATTTGTTACTAAGATCTGCTTTAATTTGATAAAGAAAATCAATTCTTTTAATCGGAAAAAGAAGAAACTACTGTGTAATTCAAAAACAAAATATTCTTTCATTTTTCCATTTCCTATTCACCCAATCAGCAACAAAATAAGAGATCAAAATAGACAACTATATCAAGATTAAACAAAATCAGTTTCCTTTCTCCACCTTTTCCTTATACATACAAATATCTTTAACGCAACAAGATTTTTTGCATCTTGAAAATATTAATTCTTAAAGAAATTCATGGAAGCTTGCAAAATGTATAGAGAGCATAAACACTGCACATTTTATGGCCCTTGACATTTAGTTTTGTGGAGTTGGGTCTTATCAGTTTGATCAGGCATTTTCATTCGGTTCCATTCTGTGAATTTTTTCATGATACTCATTCGAAAATGAACATTGAACTGCGGAATGGAAAGGTTGTCATAATTCTCCACATCCCAGTTTGCATTTTCTATCTTCCGTCACTTCACATCAATTAACTCTGTTGTGTCATTTTCATGCAGATAGCTTCCACTCTCACATTTGCCGCTGCCTGTGCTTCTGCTGGCATCACAGTCCTTATCAACAATGATCTTGACAGCTGTGCTGATAACCATTGTTTACAGTTCGAAACTGCTACAGCCATGGCATTCATCAGCTGGTTCTCTGCATTGCCATCTTTTCTCCTGAACTTCTGGTCACTGGCATCACGATGAAGAACAGAAAAATTGCTGAATTAAAAAGAAATGAACAGCACTGGCCATCTGAAATACAAGACAGTCTTGTTTAATCATAGTCGCATGTGTGCATTGATAGAAGGATGAATTCATTACTCTTGGCATGCGATTTTGTTGTAAACCAGAATGCAACGTAAATATTTGGGGTGCTCTGTGTTTTTGTTTGTTTAGGCAATGGGATTTGATTGGATTACTTTGGTGTGGACATTCGCAAGGAGTCTGTGAAGACTTCTGAAAGGCTGGCTCCCTCACAGCTTCTCACCACACCACGAGAGTTGGTACAGAAGAAAGGAATTGCGGGCAAAATCTCGATGAGAAATCGTTACTTCGCTGAAGGCATCCCATTCCAGCTTACACCCCAGCTTTCATCACGTGTGAGGACTAGTAGTATAAAATGAAGCTGCACTCCCAAGCTCAACGACATCAAATAAAAATAACAAGATTAACTTGAACAATATCTTACAAGTCTAATTGGAAGGCTTTTTGGATCTCGCAAGCTGACCTCTTTATAAAAATAAACCTATAGCTTTTTATCATTAATCATCTTAAATGAGATATCTGTCTGTATAGCAAATTCGGGTGGGTCTTGGAGCATGCTCCTGCGCAGCCACCACAATTTCTAATCAAGTGTTTGCTAGTCACTTTTATAAGTTTTTTTTTAAGAAAAAAACTTGATTTTTTTAATTATTTTTTAAAATTATTTAATATGTTTATATCAAAAAATATTTTTAAAAAATATAAAAAACATTATTTAGATATAAACGAGCCATAACCCGTGCTCTGCTGCAAGGATTAAATTTTTTTTGTCTAGTTTTAATACATATAATTTTTTATTTTTTATTTTGGTTTAATTTTTTATTTTTTGGTTCAGTTTCTAAAAAAGTAAAATTACTGAGACACCCTACTAATAATTCATGGTTTTGTCTTATTTGAAAGTATTATGATTATTGTACTATGCACAGAAATGAAAAAAAAATCTTTGATACAATGACATTATTTTAAACATATTTTACATAATAAAATAAATATATAAAAAACTAATATATATTTTTAAAAGTTCTACGACGCCGCACGCGTCCTTTGAAATATGCATGAGCTCCAAAATTGACGTCGTGCCCACAACACCCGACATAAAATATAATTAAAAATTGCTAAATTACCAATATATCCTATAACCAACTCTTGGATTTTGTCTTATAGGGGCTATATATGTACTTATACAACTCGTGGTGCGCATCAGCTGAGCCGGGCACCTCAATTATAAAAAAGGATATGAGGATTAGTCATGGTGCGCTTAAGCTCATCTAGAGACCCCCGTTATAAAAATATATATAAGTGAAAAAAACCAAACAAACAAAAAAAAACAAAATCTTAAGTTGCCTCAGAAACACCGGTTATATAAAAAAAATATAAGTGAAAAAAAGTATAAGCATGAAAGCACTATAGCAATCCATATTTAAAAAAAAATATTCCGGGAATTAGTCGTGGTGCTCTTAAGCTAGATCGGAGATCCCGATAAAAAAATATAAGTGAACATAAAAAAGCATAAGGAAAAAAATAGTAAATTGGTCCAAGGATTAGTCGTGATGCGTCCAAGCTAGCCTGGACACCCTGATTATCGAAAACCAAATTTGATCCAGGGATTGGTGGTGGTGCGTTTAAGCTTGCCTAGAGATCTTAGTTATAAAAAAATATATATAAATGAAAAAAAAACAAAAATATATATATATATATATAAGTGAAAAAAACAAAAAAAAATAAATGTGAAAGAATCGTAGCAATCCATATTGTATTTTAAAAACTTCACTTCAGAATTTAGTCGTGGTGTGCTTAAGCTGACCCGAAGACCACGGTTATAAAAAAAATATATAAGTGAACAAAACAAAAGTATAAGAAAAAAATGTACCAGCGAGAAAGCACTTTAGAAAAAAAATGGGTATAGGGATTGTCGTGGTACGTATAAGTTGGCATGGACACTGTGGTTATCAAAAAAAATTAGATCTAGGGATTAATCGTGCTGCTCTTAAGCTAACTCGGACACCCTACTTAAAAAAAACCAAAAACAAATATATAAATAAGTATAACAGGCAAAAAAATGTTTTGGGGAAAAAATAATAAAAAAAAATAAAATAAAACATACTAAGGAAAAAAAACAAAAAAAATGGGGAAAAAAACATTGTAGCGGGAAAAGCATTTTGATTGGAAAAAAAATTGTAGCGGGAAAAGCATTGTTGTAATCAACAATGCTATGTGTGGGGAGCTACAGTGTTTTTCCCATACCATTTACAATCCATATTGTTTTTTTTTAAATCGATCCAAGAATTAGTCGTTGTGTGCTGAAGCTGACCCGGAAACCCGGGATATAAAATTTGTTTTGGTCCAGGCATAAGTAAAAAATTGTATAAGTGAACAAAAAAACGTATAAGGAAAAAAAATTTAAAAATAATAAATTGGTCCAAGTATTAGTCGTGATGCGCGTAAGCTGGCCTGGAGACCCTGATTATCAAAAAACAATTTGATTCGAGGATTAGTCCTGGTGCAATTAAGGTGACCCATAAAGCATGTTTATAAAAAGAGTATATAAGTAAATAATAATAAAAAAGAAAGAAAAGCTTAAGCTAACTCAGAGACCATGATTATGAAAATATATATAAGTTAAAGAAAAAAAATATAAGCGTAAAAGCACTGTAGCAATCCATATTGTTTTAGAAACAAATTCGTTCCGAGAATTAGTTGTGGTGTACTTAAGCTGACCCGTAGACCCCGGTTGTAAAAAAATGTATAAGTGAATAAAACAAAAGTATAAGATAAAAAGGAAAAAAATGTATCAGAGGGAAAGCATTTTTGAAAAAAAAATGGGTCCGAAAATTAGTCGTGGTAGCTGGTCTAGACACCCTGATTATAAAACAAAATTGGATCCGGGGATTAATTATGATGCACTTAAGTTAGTCCGGACACCCCAATCAGAGAGAAAAAATTATAACCAGAGAAAAAAATATTTCATGGAAAAAAATGAAAAAAAATATAATCAGAAAAAAAAAGAAAAAAAAGAAAAAAAATAAAATCCGAGAATTAACTGGGATGTGCTTAAATTATCCCAATCACCCCGATTATAAAAAAAATATATATAAGTAGAAAAAAATATAACCATTAAAAAATAATTCATGAAAAAAAAAAGAAATTAAAAAAAAAGAGCAAGAAATGAAAAAAAGAAAAAAAAATTAGAAAAAAATGAAATGTAATGGAAAAAAAAAGGAAAGCACTATGGAAATCCATGCTTTCTGTGGAGAACTACAGTTAATTCCCTCACGGTTTAGTTTCTTTTTAATCTCTTAGACAGTTGATGGGAGCTCAATATAGTTATTTTCGGCGAGCTTACATCATATCAAGTGACTTCAAAAGCCAAGCCAAGCAAACAATCTCTAACGTTGCCAAAACTAAAATATTTAGAGTTTTATATATTAACTAAAATATGATTGGCATGTTGGTTTTACTGTAGTATTTTTATTGTGTACATAGACACAGATTACTGTGGATCACGACAATAAAATTACCTTTTTACCTAAGTGATGAAAAAATTAACCCCCAGAACCAGGGCCATTTTCGACATTTCTAAGAGACATGCATGGTATTTCTAATTTCCTTGCATAATTAAGCTATTATCTGACCCCTAAAATGACAAGGAACAATGAGGGTGATTTTGTTTTTTCACATATTTGTGCACAATGAAAATACAAACATAACCCCCAAAAAAGATTAAAAAAAAGAAGAAGCTTGGAGTCGGGGTAGTGTGGTGCTTTCACCCCTATTTTTTCTTGATTATCAATGGATCCAGAAGTGTGTAGGTAATTTACTATTTTTTATTATTTCTTTTTCCGAAACACTCTAGACGCGTTGTATAGACGCGCCGACAATGTTTCAAGCATAGGACGTGTGTGGCGTTTTGGGTGGTGGAAACTTCCCTTTTGCCATGTCACCTAGTGCGCTATTATGTTGTTTGCCTCCCGGTGCGGTGTGTGTCGGTGAATAGTTAGTGAATGATTTTTAGTTTTTTCTCCCATTTCTCTCTCATGCCATCGGAAATTACATGTAAGTCCTTCATGTTTGTAATTGTTTTCGTTTAGTCCCTAATATTTTGATTTTGTTGTTATTCCTGATTTTTTCAATTGAAATTTTAATTTTGTTCAATTATGCCCTTCAATTGAAACATATTATATATGTTGGTTTTCAATTTGGTCCTTATTCTATTCTTTTGATTTTTGATTTTTGGTTCCTTTATTTTTTTTGTTATGCAGGTTTTAATTAGTTTAATTTTGTCCACCAATTGCAATTGGTCATATATGTTACTTTTCATTTCAATCCTTATTCTTTATTTTTTAAAAAAAAAAACACTGCATTTCTTTTAAAAATGCCTTTATATGTTTCAATTTTTTTCTTTAATTGGAATTAATTATGTATTTTATTTTTTATTTTGGAGCTTATTCTTTGAATTTTTTATTTGGTATTAATTCCTTTTGTTTTTTCAACCCTTCTTGAATAATGTTTATTTTTTATCCGTATTTATGCTCTTACGCTTTTAGTTTTAGTTTTTAATTTTTCTTTCATTAGAGTTTTCTTTTTTATTTGGTCAAATCCTGAAATTTTAATTTATATTAGTGATAATTTAAATTAATATTTCTTCTTTTTTTTCCCTTTGTTTCGTTTTGTGTTTATGTTATTTTTAATCTGTTTTGGGGGTTAGTTGATTTTATGATTTCATTGTTTACACAATAATAATAATAATAATAATAATAATAATTTTTGTGATAAAAATATCTCCTTGGGTTTTTTTAAATTGAGCCATCCAAACCAATCCTTGGAAGAGAAAACAATTTAAAAATCCAACAAGCATCCCCCCCCCTTTTTTCTCATTCTTTCTAAAAAAATTTAGCTTGGTTCTTTTTATCCTTATTAAAATTAACAGAAGATCTAAAACAACTCGGGGTTGACATTGTAGCTTCAGACACAATGGCACTGTGGACTGGCCATTTCTCGGCCGTGCGTCGCGGCTGTTTGTCTGCTTTTTTTTTCTTCAATGAACAGTGTATTGGCGACTCTAGCCCTGGTAATAGGACAAAAACATGGTCTGGCTGAGTTGTAAATAATGTGTTGCCTGAGGGGTGCGGGCGTAATTGCACGCGTACGAACCGGTCCGGTCCGATCCACCGTACCCTTTTTTTAATATTTTATACATGGCTAAAGACTCTTTTAGCCCCTAATACAACAAAATAAATTAATTAAGGGCAAGGACAGAATGGTAACTGACCATTATTATTTATATATTTCCCGACAGTGTCCTCCCTCACGCCCCGTTGAAGCTGCACGTGCAGCGTGCTACGGTGGCCGGAAATGGGCTGTTGGCGTTGCATACGGTGCACCTCTTCTTGGTCTTCCTCCCGGTACGACATGTTTTTCCACACGGTGGTCGTGGACGCGACGTTGGCCGTTTAAATCCGGTTGTGCCGTTTCTCTCTCTCCTGCACGAAAAAGTGCAGGAGAGCCCCCCGGGTTTTTGATTCTTGCATTTCGGTCTCTGGACTTTTAATTGCGTACATGGGCCTAATTTCAGTTATCGAAGTTTTGATTTTGTGTGATTGAGTCCTTCGATTGCAATGAATTAAATGTTAATGTTTCACTCCAGTACTCCATCTTTTAATTTCGAGATTCGGTAGAAAATGATAAATATATTTGGTACCAAAGTTTTAATTTTTGCATATTTGTCCTCCGATTTAAAATATTAATAAATCTGATTTGCATGTTAGTCCTTCAACTTTTAATTTTTTATTTTAATCCCTTTATATTTGATTTTCATTTCAGCCCTTATACTTTTAGTTTTTAAAAATTTCTAATATAACCCCTAGTTTTGTAAATGTATATATAAGTGTGTTTAACACAACAACAACAACAACAACAACAACAACAATAATAATAATAATTTATTTTTTTTTCTTACTTGCTTCTTTGATAATTGTTTTTTACTCTTCGGATACTTTGATAATTTTAATTTTTTTGGCATGATTATTATTATTATCTTTTGTTTAATAATAATAATAATAATAATAATAATAATAATAATAATAAAAATCGAAATTATCATTTTATATACATCTTGTGTATATAAAATGATAATTTTTATTTTTATTTGTATTTTATTTCTTTGTTTTATCTTTTGTTCAAGTTTCTATCAATTTTTTTAGTCTTTCATTAATTTTTATTTCCTTCATCATCATCATCATCATCATCATCATCATCATCATCATAATAATAATAATAATAATAATAATAATAATAATAATAATAATAATAATAATAATAATATTTTAATTGTTTCTCTTACTTACTCTTTTGTAAATGTTTTTGAGTGCTTTTTTTCATGATAATTTGATAATTTTCATTATTTTAATAGTAAGAGCAATGATAATTTTAGATTTTCACACTTTAATTGTGCTATTTTTATACCAGGGGGTGTTAAGCTCTTTTATTATATTAAATTTAGTATAAATAAATATTATATTTTTATTTTTATCCAGCAAATCCTATAAAAATTGTTTACTGAACCCGCAACGTCCAACATATATTTCTTAAAATTTTCACATTAAATGATTTTTTCAGCTAATAAATGTTTTTTTCTTTGATCATATATTATATTTTTTTTATGTGCTCTTTCTTTTATTTTTGTGATTGGTTTAATTGTTATTATTTTCAAGTTAGATGAATTGTTTTCCCTGATAATTATGATTTTTTTTCTTTTGTTAAAGTTATTATGAATTTTTTTCTCTTTTATTTATTTGTTTTCTTTATTCATCATTAACACAATAATAATAATAATAATAATAATAATAATAATAATAATAATAATAATAATAATAATAATAATAATAATAATAAGAATAAGAATAAGAATAAGAATAAGAATATATTCTTTTTCTTGCTTACTCTTTTGTTAATGTTTTTGAGTGTTTTTTCTTTCGTGAAAATTTTATAATTTTAATAGTTTTTACAATAATAGCAATAGTCATTTTGTATCTAATATTACTGGGGATAAAAGACAACTCAAGAACAAAATATAGACAAATTTACCTAAGTTATCTACAATTAAAAAACGATAGAAGTCATTTTTGCCTCGATTAACGACAAACAAGTCATTATTATATATTTTACTATTTATTGCATATTATCGCCTACAAATATATAAAAAGATAAAAAAAATGACCTCAAATTTTTTGCAACAAAAAAATTAATATCAGCATTCTTAAATACATTTAATATAATAATATAATATATAAATTTTATAAATAAAAACAATTGGCTTTGAATTTTAATTTTGAGCTATGTTGTTGAAGTTTATTTCTTGAAAGAAAAAAAATTTAAGATTTAAGATTTTATATTACCCGGGAAAAAATACAACTTAAAAAAACAAAAAGTAAACAAATTTGCCTAGATTATCTACAATTAAAAAAATACACAAGGCACTTTCCATTTCGACTACACTGTTCCTTTAGACAACAAATAAATAATTATAGAACGCAAAAAAAATTTCTTTGAAAATAAATTGCAACATTTTTATTTATGATGTGTCAGATCTAATATTACTGGGGGGAAAAAACAACTCGGATTTTTTTTTTTACAAATTTACCTAGGTTATCTACAATTAAAAAAATATAAAAATCACTTCTCATTTCGATTACACTATATAGTATATGAGACTAAATGTATGTGTTTAGTATTTATTTAATATTATCGCCTAAAATATACTGAGAGAGAAAAAAAATGACATACGATTTCTTGAAAAAAAAATTAATATTGGTATTCTTAAATATATTTAATATAATAATATGATAAATAATATGTAAAAAAATTGGCTTTGAATTTAAATTTATATTTTAGACCTTTTTTTCCCTTTAAGAAACGATAACGTTTTTTTTCACATGTATTCTTGATTTTTCAATGTCCAACTCAGTTCTTCTCTTTTAACCGTTTTTTTTTTAAACAAGAGTATCCGTGAAAACAAATTTCTTATAAATCATTTCACCTTCTTAACAAATTTTCTAACAAATTTTATCAAAAGTTTTTTAACAATAGCAATATTCAATCGCATTTTGGTTGAAAAAATCTATTTTTAACAGATTTTATCAATTACAATTATACTAATTAAATATTAAAATAACAAAATACAACATTTATAAAATCAATCAATTTTCTACATAGATAAAAAAACCGGGCGAAGCGGGCAAATCTACTCGTATTTCTCACTTGGGCATCGCGCGAGTTCATCCGCCTGGTTTTTTTGTTTTTAAATAGTGATTTAATGAAAAAGCCACCGAAAACAACAAAAAAATATTGCCAAACCGAGGGGCTCCATTGTCATTACACACATCAGATCGTACCGGACCGATCCAGCCCGCCGGTCTTCTGGTTATTTTATTATTTTTCAAAATTGGCTAAATACATTTTAAGCCCTAAAAAGACAAAACATGTGGCTTTCGGCACAGGGACAGGAAGGTAATTTATCTCATTTTTTATTATTTCTTTTCCCGGGTGTCAGGGCATGATGGGCACGCACTAGGCAGTTTCCCATTTCACGCCCTTTGTAGATGGCGCATGCGGCCTGATACGGTGGCTAGAGACGAGTTTCCAAAGTCTCCATCGCTGCGCCTCCGCTTGGTCTTCCTCCCGCGGCGGCGCGTTATGCCTACAAATGTCCGTGGACTCGACAACAGCTGGATAAAGTTGTCGGCCACGTTTCTCTCTCTCCTGCACATAAAAGTGAAGGAGAGTCCCCCATGTTTTGATACTTTTCACTTCGGGCACTCGCCTTTAGAAATTTGTTTTTGGTCCAAATTTCTATTAAATGTGATTTTTATTTTAGTCCTTAAAAATTGAATTTTTTATTTTATTCCCTTTATATTTTGATTTTCATTTCAACCCTTATACTTTTATTTTTTTATATTTCTAGAATAATCCCTACTTTTGTCCATGTATATATAAGTGTGCTTAACATCATCATCATCATCATCATAATAATATTTTAATTGTTTTTCTTGCTTACTCTTTTGATAATTTTTTTAGTTTTTTTCTTCGGATAATTTGATAATTTTTATTTTTTTGATAGTACTAGCAATAATAATTTTTATTTTTAATTTATTTTTTTGTTTTATATTTTGTTAAAGTTTATAGGATATTTTTAGTCTTCCATTTATTTTTGTTTCTTTCATTATTAACATAATAATAATAATAATAATAATTTAATTTAATTTAATTTAATTTAATTCTTTTTCTTGGTTACTCTTTTCTTAATGTCTTTGACTGTTTATTTTTTCAGGATAATTTGATAATTTTTATTGTTTTAATAGTAATAACAATAATAATTTGAGAGTTTAAGGCTTCAATGTTGCTATTATTATAATAAGGTGTGTTGAGCTATTTTATTATATTAAAATTTAATTTTGATCCAACAAATTGTATAAAAATTGTTTGCTCAGCCCACGACGTAAAACATATATATATTTTGTAATTTTCAAATGAAATGATTTTTTCAGCTAATAATTTTTAATTTTGTTTTATTATCTATTATATTTTTTTATGTGCTCTTTCTTTTAGTTTTTTTATTGGTTTTATTATTATTTTCAAGTTAGATGAATTTGTTTTTGCCTCATAATTTTGATTTTATTTTTTTATTTGATCTTTTGTTAAAGTTATTAGGAGTTTTTTAGTCTTTCATTTATTTCTGTTCTTTATTCATTATTAACACAATAATAATAATAATAATAATAATAATAATAATAATAAATTAATTATTTTTCTTATTTACTCTTTTGTTAATGTTTTTCAGTGTTTTTTCTCTCAAGATAATTTGATAATTTTAATTGTTTTAACAGTCAGTAATAGCAATAGTAATTTTAAATGTTAAAACTTCGATGTTGCTAATTTTATAATAGGGTGTGGTAATCTGTTTTATTATATTAAATTTCGCATATATAGATATTATATTGTAATTTTAGACCAGCAAACCCTATTAATTTCTTTAATCCCAACAATCATAAAAATTATTTGCTTAGCCTGCAACGTAGTGCAATCAATTTTTTTAATTTTCAAGTCAAACAATTTTTTTTCATGTAATATTTTTTATTTTCATTTTATCATTTTTATTTTCCCTTTTGTTAATGTTTTTATATTTCTTTTAGTCTTTCATTTCATTTTTTTGTTATTAACGCAATAATAATAATAATAATAATAATAATAATAATAATAATAATAATAATAATAATAATAATAATAATTTTAGTTTGTGTTCTTACATGTTTTTTTTTTAGTTTTTTTCTTGAGGTAGTTTAATAATTTTTATTGGTTTGACAATAATAGAAATAATAATTTTAGAAGTTAACACTTCGATATCATTGTTGTTAATGATAGGGTATTTTGTTCTGTTTCATTATATCAAACTTTACATGTATAAATATTAAATTGAATAGTTGAAAAAATTATTTGTTCCAGCTACAACAAAGTGCTGGTCATCAAACTAGTTATTTGTAAAAAAATATAGCTTGGTTCTTTCTAAAATACTTTACATTGCATTTTGTCCTCATTATTTTGATTTCTAGATTTTACTTTTTGACCATTTTATACAAGTTTTATTTGTTTTTTTATATCGTCCTTCATTTTCAATTTATGATGTTTTATTTCTTTCTATTTAATACTTATTATTTTAAATATTTTTTCTTGGTTTTTTTTGTAAAATTTTAATTTATTTTCAATTTCATCATTCAATCCAGGTTTATTGGACATTATTTTTTTTTCTAACGGGGTCCTAATACTTTAAATTATTTTTCTTTTAGTTAAAGTCATTTTTGTTTTTTATTTAACTCTCCAATAAAAAAAAATATGGCTTCCCTATAATTGATTTTTTATTTTCACCCTTAATCCAATCGTGTGCTTCCAAAGGTTTTTATCTATGTTATTGTGATCACTTTTTGTCATTTATTTACATAAATGGTTCTTATTTTATTTAATTGGATGTCTACATAAGTTTTTTAATTTACACTTAGAGATATTTTATGTTATAAAACATCTAAAAAGCATGCATATGTAATTATTATTATTTTTTATATAAAATGACCCGCGAGTAGTACAAACGAACCTCAATTTAACTTCAGTTCCTATTGAAAACTTAAAAGATCATTAAATGCTTATTATCTTCACTCAAATATTTTATTCAAAAACATTTTACTCTCTATATTTTGAAATTTTAAAAATATTTTGAAATTTAAGACTGTATTTGTTTAACTCCAAAACGCTCCGAAACAAAAACCAGAACATAAAAACAACAAAACGGGCATTGAAAACCTTTGTCTTGTCTGCCTCGGGCCTCGGGATATTTTTGTTCAAAAAGCCTTTCCGTCGTCGCGAAGACAACAATTAAAGGAATGTCAGCACGAAATCTCGAGTCAAAAAGCAAGCAGCTGCATTTAAAGCAGACGAATCTTGGACAGAATCCCACGTACGAGGGAGGGAGGGAGCGTTGACAAACTCTTAAATGCACTGGGATTCTGCAGCACAACTACCACCACCATTCAAAGCCCCCTCATAAATCCAAATATGGAAAAACCCACCATACCATTCGACTACTAGCAGTGCAAAGTGGCCCATCGACATTAAATCTTCAGGACAAAATGCCAGCACAGCTGCAAGGCTCAAAATGAAGCTCTGGGTATAAACACTGGAGTGAAGAAGTGCAAGAAAGGCTCGGCTGTGTATTTACATGGACGGCGAAAACTGGGTGTACTAAATGAAAAATAATCAAATTAATATGAAGCAAACCTGCTGGGTATAAACATTACAAAACTTCTCCTTTTCATTTTCAAAAATCTCTCTCCACCATGCCTTTGTTGTCTTCATATTCAACTGGGCGGAGTAGCTGGATGAATGACACGTGGTCTTCACAAAAAAGACCAGTTTACGAAAGAGAAAGCAATGCAGTGGACAGTGTTATCCTCAGCAGCAACCACTTTCCATGCAACAGCTTGTTCATATGATACATTTCGCCCCATTGTTGACATGCAGATTCCAGCAGGCAAACATGCAAATCCCTGATCAGAGAAGGACAAGTTTCACAGATTAGGGTTTGCAAGTAATACAGTTTCTGTTCTGTTTTTTCATAATAAATAATAACACAAGACATTTACTATAGCCAGCATCTTGTTAATCAAACCAGCTACAACCATCCCCAGCTACCTCTTCTGTTTAGAAAAGTTCGGGGAATACACAGCACAAATTGTCTTACAATGATCCAATCATGAGAAAAAGAACAACAATGTCACAGATCTTTCAATGCCTTACAATGATGAGGGAAATTTTAATAACGAACCTATCTTGAAGGCATACATCCAATAATTCTCAACACGAGTCAAACAAACAAATGATCAGAAGGAACAAAACATATTTCCGTGTAAAACTTGCCTGTTGCATTAACTTTGCAAAGTCTGTAAACAATGCCTTGCGTCCAGATTCATCAAATATCTTATCCAGTGTGATGTCTTGTAGAGCCACTAGAGTTGTCTCCAGCATGTCAAGTCCTGCCTGATTAGCAAAGGTGAACACTGGTAGAGACTGCAACACCAAAAAAAAAAAAATAGATGCATGAAAAATTCTGATGTTAAAATTGCATAATGCTACACCAGACCAGCGATGCCCCCATTGAGGACAACATCCATTCTCAAGTATCTAAGATACAACATCCATTATCTCCATCAGATATGTCATATTATCTAATTGGATTTGGATGTAAATGTACCTCCAACGAACAACATAAGATTGCATCTGGATGATGCCATAGATGTTTCAGGACAGAATCTCCACCCACAGAATCAGATCTCAGCAATTCTGCTCCTAAATGATAACTGATCAAAAGAGAAAGATCAGATTTATATCAAGCTCAAAATATCTTAGAAGTTGCATAACAAGATGCTTCAGCAAATTGACGAGCAGACATTCTTCTCTAAAACACATAATAACAGTACACGGGACAACTTGATTATTTTAGCTTCATTACTATTAATATTATTAATATAGTCACTAAACCATGACAAAATTTGAGGCAGGACTTGCCAATAACTTTGGCAGATCCAGTGAGCCAGTGTTAGAGCTTCAGGGGAACCAGCAGAGAGCTTTGGTCCCAAAGCTGGATTCAATCCTGATGGAGATATGGCCGTGGCAACCCTCTGGACAGATGAAATCACACTACGGACATACTGACGAGCCATGGTGGCAACATTATCCTGTAGATTGCTCTCAAACGGGAACTGGAAAGCAATAGTCAACACTGATCGCAAATGACAAGATGAACCATCCACTGAAGCATGGTTTGTTGCCAGGCCCACTTCAAGACTTGATGTAAGATCCAGAGTGCGATTTGTTGTCAATGCCTCTTGCACATCCTTCTGTATAGCAACATAGTGAAAAAAGGGGGATGAAACTTCCGGCAAGGCCTCAAGCCAGCAAAGGGTAAATCACAACTTACATAAACATTTACTTTATAAGCAAAATATGTAAGGCCTCTCATACTTAACTGTTTTTGATTCCAGTGGAATGACACGGAAACCAGAGGGTAGCAGTGGAGCATCATCCGGAAACATTTCATCAATTGGAGCAAAAACTAGTTCAGAACAGGCTCCGACAGCATTCTCATCAATTCCACTACATATCTGCCCAAAACAAGGGAAACACCTTTAAAGCATATGCAGTTGGTTCTTGTTAGTATATACATGCCTGATTAAAGCACACGATCAGGCCTCTTCCAGGCAGACAAAAGTACAGCATAAAAAAATAAGTGTCAGAATTCTGTAAAATGGTAAATGGGGATGAAACAGGAAATTGATCTTATCCTTGGTATAAACTAACACAGATAAACTGTGAACCTAACAGGACCATCAACCTGGTTAACATGGCCAAGTTAAACTGGTTGGGGTTAGCCATGTCAAAAGTGAGGTGCAGATTGCCTCCAAAGCTCTGACACTCAATGAAACCAAAACAAATCTGACTACTACATGCTATAGCAAAGGAAAAGGTAAAAGAAAGAAAGAAATGGTAAAAAAATAGCACCTGTAGGAGATGGATGTCGCGTGAAACAAAAGCATCTTCTTGTGCAAAAGAATGGCCTTCAAGTCGAATAACTTCAAGCAACTGGGCATAAATTTCAGTTAGGAAAAAAAGAACTTGAAAATACATGTTCACAAACATATATGACAGCACTCATTGCAGTATATGGTCTAAGTTTAACAGAGCACAACATTTTTGGCAAGACAGGCTAAAGCATGACAATGTTTTGAAATCCCTTGAGAGGACTAGGGTGGGAGGTCATGAAAAAAGGAACCAACCATAGACAAAAAGCAAATGCTCAGTAATCATCATGTCAATCTGAATACTGAATACGGTAAGGAGAAGCTCATGAAAAGGGAAACCCATAGAACACCAAAATGCAAGATATCATACCATCTCATTTTTAAGAAATTATTTAATCCTTTTGATTCCATATATCAGCAATCCAGCAATAATTAGCATGAAACAATTTCCATCAGAAAATATACCTCTTCTTGTTCAATTGTGTGGCCCAAAGGCATGATGATTTGGCTCCCGGTGAACCTCATAGATCTCATCCCTGGATATGCATATGAACCAGCTTTCATCGATGCAGCAGAATAGGCATCAACACTGAAATCAGCCCACTCAGAGCGATGCTCCCTTAGGAAGCGGACCAGCACAGCTGGAGGCACATTCTAGCAGGAAAAAGGTGAGAAAAATCAGTTTTATCCAGACATGTTGCACTAAATTCTTTCTTTTAATCATACACAAGTGCTAACCCTATGTTTCGCATGGGGCAAAAGAGGTGAAAAACTACCCCCTTTTAGTAATTTTGGTATGATTTTGGGGGGAAGGAAATTTCATGGGGGGTAACATTGACCCCAAAAAGGGGGTTAATGTTTGCCTCATTGAAGGAAAAGGTGAAGTAAATTTGGAGGAACTGGTTTAGCCCTTCCCTCCCTTTTTTGAATTTTATATTAATCTATTCTTATGTTCTTCCACTTCCTATTTTGGAATGCAAATATGTATTATTTGATATTTTAATAATTATATTTTCATATCTATTCTTATTTTCTTCCACTTCCTATTTTGGAATGCAAATATGTATTATTTGATATTTTAATAATTATATTTTCATTTAAAATTTAATTTGATTTATATTGGGACCTACTATTACTCTTATTTTTTTTCAACCCCACCAAACATCATTTAACACTTGCCTCTTAACACTTTGTACACCCTCAACACATAACCCTTAAATGTTACACCCTCTTTAACATTTTCCCTGAATTTTTAACCCTTGCCACATGCCACCTAAGATTTCCACTGCCTATAAACAATATACCAAACTTTGAATCTCTTGATGCTAAAAGGAAGAAATAACTATCAGTTTCTATATTACTCCCTCTGTTCTATTATTATTGGCCCTTTAGCAAAAAAACACAAAATTTAAGAAAAAACCAACTGTTCATTAATTAGTGTTGCCGTTCACCTGTTCATCCTTTTCTACTCCTAATTTTCCTAAGCTACTCTACATTGTTATATTGTAAATTTAGGACATGATAGAAATTTAGTGTTTGTATAACGTTCGATTTTCAAATTGACCAAATAAAATGGGACATCTGTAAAATGAAAACAGGGCCAATAATAATGAGATGGAGAGAATATAACCTAGCCTCAAACAAGGAAATTTCAAACAAAGAATCCACATAGCAAAAAAGATGAAAAGCCAGAGCATTTAGCAAAATTCATGAAAAGATTTCGGTTGTGATTCCAGATTTCAACGACAAGCACAAGTAATCAGTTAAAAGTAAATAAGCAGCATAAAAATAGTCAAAAATATTAAATTGGTTAAAAAGTGCACTTTATTCAACAATCACAATTAGCACTCAAGATGAACAACTTGCTTTTTCAGGGTTTGCTAAAATGCAAGAACATGTAGTTAACAATTACATGCTAAAGATTTCTTTGACCAGTTTTATGGACCATAGAAAGTTTGTGATTATAGTTTCAGAACTTACTTGCAGTAGCATGGAAGCCTTTGCACAAAGAATCCCTCCCAAGAATGAAAGGGATTGAGCAGGATTATTGGCACTGATCAAATTCTTGGTTGTGTTTACAGCAATTATTACATCCTCAGCTCCATCAGAATTCATTAATGACCAACCATCATCATTAAACCCATTGATCGCATCATTGAAGCCTCTATGAGAAGTTGAGACAGAACAGCAACACAATGAAATCATATATACACAAACCTCAAATGCTTAAATATACATTAGGTTGGCCACATGAATGTCTTTGCAAGAAGACCACTTAATTGACAAACAGGGTCATATAACTACCTGCTTAATCTTTGGCTAAAGGTTCTCAGCACCGCTGGTTGCCTGCCCAAGCCATACACCACCTCACCGCTGGTTTCATGAGCTATTTGCCTGACATAACGCAATGCCTTGAAAGAAACCAGGATCAGTATTGAAACTTGTCTTATACATGAAAGCCATAACACTATATGCAGCAGACCAATAAATAATACTCCATATAGAAAGTATTTTATTTCAAGGATTCCAAACTTGTAACATGCCAAAATAATGTCGTAACAAGGTAGGAGCACATGCCCACATTAGGAGAAAAAGGAAAGAAAGAAAAGGTTCCTAATTTTCAGCTTGTGGAAGAATAGGCTGCAATTTCACAAGCATAAAAGGTATCTCCACCAAATAAATCAATAATGTAAAACAGATGCATTACATCCAGCAGCCTATGCCAAAACAGATCAGATAATGAACTGACAGGGATAGCCATCTTATAATAGTAGTAAAAAGGGCAAAAGATAGTTGATCCCTTATAATACAGCTTTATGAAAGATGGTCACAGCAGAACCTACTCACCATGATTGTCAATTTCTGAGCCACTGCTTTTGATGACTCATAAAGTGGTCGCAGCACCTCAGGCACACTCCATGCCTGTAAAAAATATGAAAGAGGTTAACTCTGACTTATTAAGAGACACAATGCAAATTGTCAAAAACTGCACCTGAGGATTCAGGTGATCCACAATGTGGATAATTGACCCTCCTCCTTCACATGGCCTTATCAAATAGCCACTGGGAAGCATTTCAGCCCTCACAAACTGAGCAGCAGCAGCTGCATTTGGTCCAGCACCAGAACCAGAAAGCGATCTCTCACAGACCTTAACAAAAGATACAAGTGTAAATCTTACAAGGCCTTGACCATTTAAAAATACAGTGTTGGTCTTGACGCTAAAGCTGAATTGTCAAACATTGATTAGTCCATAAGAATCAGTTGAACTATAGATGGTATATATACCACAAGACTGCCATTCTCTAAACTTGTAGTGTATCTCAGAGTCCAGAAATCCCGTGCAGGAGCTAGAGTGGTCGGAGCATATATCTGAACCAATTTCAACTTTTAGCCACTGGTAAAGAGCATGGATATCCAGAAAAAAATAGCAGAGTAAATCCCGCCTTTATCCATTTCTGATTACCTGACTGTATAATAGTTCAATTGTTCCACCATTTCCAGCAGGAAACATAGTGAAAACTTCAAGGTTCCGACAATCCCGGAACCAAGATTGACGGTCTTTAAGGATCTCTGCAAGCTGTCATATATTTTGAAAAAAAAAAAAAAAACAGCACATATATACCACAATAAAACATGCAGTCAGTAATTTATAAATGAGAAGAAACATCTTCAATTATTTACAGATATAAGTGAGCATACCTTTGGAGGTTCTAAACTTACAAGACCGCAGGCTCTAGCTGCCACTCCATTGCACCTTTGTGAAATGGCAAAGATCCCAACCGAATCCGGACCAGGCTGCCAATTTATTTAAATGACCCAATCATATTGGAAAAAAAATGCTAGAAGAAAAACTATCAACCATACAACTAGTGGAATTGATGCATATAAAAAAAATATTTAATGAAAACAACCTTCATCCCAGGCATCTGGACCCAATCGACAGCAGTTCCTGTAGCCTTTGAAAGGAACTCTGCCAAGGTCTCCTCTGCTATTGAGAGGAGTCTGCCAAAAGAAAACAAAGGGAAAAAAACATGAAATTACTTGTAAGGCGACACATAAATCCAGTCAACCACAATGAAGAACATGATGGAAAACAGATCGTGGTGACTGATTACCCAGCAGGGTTATTGGCATCTCTGAGTGAATGTGGTGGAGTGGTGACTGCAGAGTCACAGCTCGCATCAGCTGCTGCAGGCGCCTGTAAAAAATATCAAATTTCGTGAATCATGTCCAAACATGAAAAAAAGAAAGAAAATTACACAAGTGCTGAATCCATAAATCTCAATTAAAGCTATCATTTATTAAACAATAAAACATGCTATTGATGCTATAACAAATTAACCAAGTGAAGTATGACCACACAGTACTTCCCAATTTGGAATATGGATCATTGAACACATGGAACCAGCAATTTATAAATAGAAGACCATGATCAGAGACTTACAGTTTGCAGTTGTTGCTGCATGAAACCATTTTCACACACCAGCTGTGACACCTGTTTTTGCAAGCGATCATTCTCTTCCATCAACAGCTTATTCATTGCAGTCAATTTCCTGTTCACAGTCTGGAGTCTTGAGGACTCTTTTCTCTGCTTCTCTCGACACCTGCACCCCCAAACACCTTCTCTCAGTGCCCAAGAAACCCCTTCATCCCCAAAAGAATTTAACACCATGATTCTCTTTTGTACATCCCAAATTCAACTAATCAGAAACCTATATTGAAGTAAATCAAGTACACTAATGCATTTGGTATGAAATAGAAAGTACATAAACCCAGTGTGAAATCATGACCCGATTCATTAAAGTTTGCATTAAAAGCAAAAGAAGAAACTGACAAAACAAATAAAATTCAGAAAATTAAAGCCAAATGCATCAAGGATCCAGCCTTTCTCCCACCTAAAAAAATTAAAAGAAAACTATGCCAGTACACATTCATGCACAAATTTGATAATGAAACTTATATATTTATACAAAAAAAATATCAACGCATTTAATGTCGAAGTGCAAACCTTTACTTCTAAAACGTCATGAATCCAGTCCCTCTAAGACCAGATCGCCCAAAAATTCAATAAAAACAAACAAACAAACAAAATGATTATGAGAAAAATCATATTCTTTTATCTTCACCTGCGATTTTGAAACCAGACTTTGATCTGCTTGGGCTCAATATTAGCCAAAATGGGACACTCTCTGATCAACTGTTGCCTGCGCAAAGAACTTGGCTTAGGGCACTCGGCGTAAACTCTTTCAAGAGCCTCCACCTGCTCTGATGTGTACCGAACATACTTTCCATTATCAGTAAGGTGCTTATCTAAGCTCCCACTACTACTGCTCTCTCTGTGCTGAGGGGCCACCGCCATCGCCATTTCAACCACAGTTTTAATAATCCGATGCAGATATAAATAAAGGTGTCCGCTTTCTTTCTTGAGGAGCTTAACAGTTAAGATTATTTGGTCTTAGTAACGTCCTTCTCTTACTCTTTGCAAGGTACAAGAGATGAGAAAGAAAAAGACGAGTATGATTCGAGCGTTAAAGAAAAGAAAAAAAAGGGGAGAATCTTGAAACTTAAACAAAAAAAGAAGAGGATAAAAGGGTTTGTTTAGAGGCAGTAAAAGGCCAGAAGGGGTGGGTTTTTTTATCTTCTTTTGCAGAGGTTAACAATAATATAAATATGTAATTTTGTGAGAACCCTCTCCTTTAACAGCTTCAAGAATCTTTCAAGAACAAACCCAACTCCTGCTTTTGAGCTAAAACCAAAACCAGGAGCCTTACAAGAGAGAGAAAATACAAACTTTTGACATCCCTCTCTCTCTCTTGATCTCAAATCTAAAAGAAAACAGAAACCCCAGTTCAGTATCACAAGAATTTTCACAAACAAGCTTGAGTGTAAGAAAGAAAACAAGAAGCAAGGGCTCTCTCGAGAAAGAGAGCCAGTGGGCTTGACATTAGAGAGCTGCTGCTATGAAAATTAAAGAAATGAAGACGAGGAATGCAACCCTAACCATGGGTACAAAAGCATTTTATTAGAGAGAGAAGATGTGTGTGACAGTGAGTGATCTAATTCTGAGCTTGAAACAGTGAGGGAAGGAAAAGAAAAGGAGGGCAGTTTGATTTTGCACGCATCCCGACAAATTACTTAGACCGTGGTTGTGTATTGTAGTGAGGGGATTGGTTTCTTACTTTTCTTTATAATTTCGGTCGGCGCATTTACGTCCCTCTCCCTATTCCTGGTCTGAAATGACATATTTTGACTCAGAGCCACAGGGATGGCAGTAGCCCTGCCTCTCCATTATGTTTTTGTTAAGCAGCTCTTTTTTCTAGAAAAAAAATCTTATTTTTTTTAAAGAAATTAATTTTAATATTAATATATAAAAAAAGCAAAAATACTAAAATCATATATATTTTGATTAAAAAAATAGATTAAACCTCAATTAGAAAAAAATGGGGATTTCTTTTTGTCCAAATTCCTGGGAAAAAAGTGATTTTTAAAAATATAAAATTTAAAGAATGAACAAATAAAACCCATGGGAAAATATTGTAGCAATGCTTTCACACGTCTATATATATATTTATATTCTTTTAGTATTTTTTTTAGACAAAAATAATTCATATTTTATATATTTATGTTTTTAAATTTTATTTTTATTTTTTGTACTTATCGTTTTGAAATTTTAATTTATATCGGTTACATTGTATTTTATTTTTAAATTTTTATTATTATTTTCCATTCCTAGAAAACACTGTAGCAATCTACAGTGTTTTCCTGCACCATGATAATATATATATAGAGAGAGAGAGAGAGATTCTTTTGGTGTTTTTTTGTTTTTTTTGGACAAAAATGATCCATATTTATGTATTTGTGTTTTTAGATTTTTTTTCATTTTGTTTTTTGTACTTATCGATCTGAAATTTTAATTTATGTTGGTTACATATATTTTATTTTTTATTTTTTATTATTATTTTCCAGTCATAGAAAACATTATAGCAATCTACAGTGTTTTTTCTGCGTCATGATAAAAAGATACATACATATATATATATATATATATTATTAACTATACAATAACACCTGTCCCGATTATACCGTGTTAATCCACAGTAACACCTACTATTAATAAATATTTTTATGAAAGAAAAGCGGTTATTGAGGTAGCAGAGATGGTCTAAAGAGCATCAGATTAAGGTCCCCTTCGAGGGCATGAGTTCGAGTCTCACTCTCAATACATTTTTTTTAGCGAATCCACATTAAAATTGGATTTAATATACATTTTCGAGAAAGATGAATGAATGTTGAGGTGGTCGAGAGGATCTATGAGGCGGGAGACAAAAATTCCATTCGAGAGGTAGGGGTTCAAGTCCCACTCTTGACAGATTTTTATTTTACTTAAAAATATGATTAATTTTTTTTAATGATGATGATATTTTTTTGTTTTTTTAATGATGATGATAATTTTTTTGTTTTTTTAATGATGATGATAATTTTATGTTGGTTATTTCGTTGAAACCTATTAAACAGATAAATTTATATCAATTTAAAATTCATATATTTTACAAAAAAAAAAAACTTACACATCACAAGAATTCTGCATAAATGTATCATTTTAACCAAAAATATATTATAAAAAAATAATTAGTATTTTTTTGTGTTGAAAAAAATATGGTACCGCCCACGACGAGGCGCAGGGCATTGGCTAGTAAAAAGAAAGTGAGTGAGATGGAGGCATTGTTTAGGAAGCACTTCAAAAGTGTATTTATTTAAAAAAAATGAATTTTTTCTTGTTTAAATTTAAACAAAAATATTTTAGTGATTTTATATCGTTTTGATGTGTTAATATAAAAAATAATCTTTAAAAATATATTTTATTAATGTATTTTTAAGTGAATAACACATTGAAAAACAACCATAACCACATTATCAAACACTCTTTTATAAGGTTTTATATAAGATTTAGAAGAGAGAAAACTAAAGGCAAAGACAAATTTGATTTCTTTTTCTTTTTCAAAAATCCCTCTTGATTCTATCTTATTTTAAGGTATGAATAATTTTATTATGTTTGGTTTTAAGGATTTAGAATATTGAGGTTTATAATAGTGTTTGTGTATTATGGAAGGAATGAATTGTTATGATTATGATGATTTTTAAATATAATAGTTGTTAGAATCGCATTTCAAAATATGAATAAAGATTGGATAAGTGAGAGAAATTGTATAGATTGAAAGAGATCCTTCACTGTCATGGACACATATTTAGTTAGAGACCGAGAATAAAAAGGAAAATTTTGCTTGAAATTGATCAAATTAATGGATTGTAGGGTTTCAATTTGAACTAATTATGATTGAATATGTTAAAAAAAGAGAGGTCCTTATGGTCGGCCAAGTAAGGAAATTATGAAAGAAAAACTAAGAATTTTATAATGAACTATATTAGAAGTGGGTTAAATAGGTGATAAAGGTGGAGAAAAAGAACAATCCAATGTATGATAAGAAATACATAAAAGAATAAAAAAAATATATTCATTTTAAATTATTGAATATTTATAACATAAAAAGGAGGCCAAACAAGGTCCATAATGATATGATAATCTTGGTTATGCTATGCAAGAAGGCCACCGAGAGGAGGCAAAAGACCCTCACGTGTAACATGTATATGTATTGATGCCTAAAATAATAATTTAGTCATGCATTTTATCTTTATTTATTGTTGTATTTTTATATTAATGTCAAAAGATTATATTACATTGAAATTTAAGTAAAGGAAAAAATTATTGAAAAGAAAAGGAATTTGATTGATCATCCAGAGAACTTAGAGACTAATAATAGTGGTAAAATCAATATCGATTATAATAAATTCACCATCATAATCATAACCTAATTTTAGGCTCATTTTTTATACAAAGATTTAAAAAATGAAAAAAAAGTTTTTTAAAAATAAAATACATGAAACCAAACAACTTAGCTAACAAGAATAGGCTAGAAAAAAAAATCTACATGCATCTTCAATAGTTTTAGAAATTCAAATGCACTTTTGAAGGATCTAAATGTGAAAGATAATAAATTAAAGTTTGAGGACTTAATTAGATATATAATAGGTTGATTTAATTTGATCATGAACCAAATTAAATGTTTAATTAAGTTTATAAATAAATTTAGGCTAAAATCAAAAGAATTAATTAAATGCAAGGACCTAATTAGACTTTTAATAAGTCAAATTAATTTTATTAAGGACTTGATTGATAAGAAACTAAGTTTAAAAGCCTAATTTAGTCTTAATTTAAAAGAAATTAGAATTTTAAAAGATAAAATTTATTTCTTACAAGCTTCATTTGATAAAATTAGGAATGAAATTACAAGACAACCAAAGTTTTGGGGGATCAATTATGGTAAAATTGAAGACTAATGATTTGCCTACAAATGGCATGCGACACTAGGGGTGCACCAAACTTTCCCAATGACCACATTAAAGAAAATATAAGTTTGAGACTTTATTAAGGACTAAATTGAACAAAGTAGAAAACAAGAACTACTTTGAAAAGGGCACCATCCTTGAGGGACTTCCATTGATTTTTAGCAGGGTCCTAATTGCATAAAAGTTAGAAATTTTGTCTCAATTAAAGACATTTAAACTTAAATTTAAACAATAAAGACCAAAATATATCTTATTAAAACCCCAATTAGAAAACCCTCTTTTTTTAGGGTTTAAGTAGACAATATGTTACTCATTTTTAAGAAATGAACAAAGTGACATGTCATTTATTCTATTTTTTCGCTATCTTTTTTCAGCTGATGAGGTTGATTGAGTTGTCACCTTCAAACAAATAAACATGATATCTTTAACCATCTAATAGCCTTTAACCATTACCATTCAACACAGGAGATTCCCCTTTACAAGATTGTGTTACCCTTGTTTGATGTTTGTGCTCTACCTATCACACATAAGCCATATGATAACCTTAACTGGTTTAGTATAATTTGTGGTGTTACATCTGACTTTTAATTAATGGTTGGAGTATTACAGCCAATAAATAAATAACGGTATGATATTAGTTAAAGAATATTACCCCTCTATATATAATTTATTTATTGGTTGGCTTTAATGACCCTTCTTGTTTTCCATGGAATTTGCCCCCTCAAACAATTATTTTGGCTAAGTTTTGTTATAAAGTCCTCAACATTCTCTAGAAGATCTAAAAGTTTATCAATCATTTAGGAAGAGGGAAAATAGAAGAAAATGAGAAAAACAAATCTCCTAATAAGGCAAAAATACAAAAGAATCCCTTCTGATTATTATTTTGAAAAATCATCCTCAAACCCATAAATGGTTTGCCAACCACCTGTTATTTTAAGGATATAAAAGGATAAGAAACCACAAATAAAACAACAATGGGAATGCAAGAGAGAAAAATCACAGAAAAAAGAAGAAGAAAATACATATAAATCAATAATTACTTAAAACAAAATTAAGATTTTACTTTATTTTCTATGTTCAGTTTGCTTTTATAGGTTTTATTTTCATTTTCTAAGTTTAGACTTTGTTGTTGGGTATTTGGGTTTGCTAAGATTTTTGGGTTGATATTGTTTGGATGAACTATCACTAAGTCATTGATTTTTATGTCATTTTAGTCGATTGATGGTTCTTACATATGTGTGCATGCTTTGAATATATATAATGTAAGGTTTCTATGATGTAAAAACACTTATTTAATGGATTTTGATCTTTAGTTCCTTCGTTTTGTATTCTTCATAAAATTAAATAATCATGATTTTTGTTTGATTTGAAAGATAATCTAGCCCTAAAAGCTTGCTTAACTAATGATTTCACATGCGTTTGTGTTTGCTATGTTTTTTAATCCATGTTTTCTTAGTTTCTCTATTATGTTCACCAAATTCAAGCAAAAAAACTCATTTGATCTTCAAAATGTTGTTTCTATTTTGGGGTCTATAGGCTTGGAAATCCAACCCATATGGCTTAACCAAACATATTTTTCCATAAAATAGTGTTTGGTGTGTCTTATTTTTATCAAAGAAAAAATATTTTTTTCTTAAGGTGTGTTTGTCAAATACGATCTTAAGACTTTTCTCAAAGTCTCTGATTTTTTGTTGAAGGCATATTCGATAAACACACCATATTGATTTTCCAGCAATATTTTTGTTTTGTTTTTCCAAATAGACCCCAGGTAATTTCTTAAAAAATTCAAGGACCATTTGAATTTATGTATTGATCCCTCACATGTTACCATACTAATTTTACAGCATGTTGTAAACTTACATTGCAAGATATTGATATGTTATTAAAAATACTTGTTTTTCTATGATGTACCAAAACAATATTCATTTTTTTTTCAAATATGCAAAAGCATATTTTTGTTTATACAACCAAATTCTAAGATTTTCATGCATATTTTATAAAAAAATTAAAATCACATTTTATTATACTTTTAAAAATAAAAATAAATTAATTAATAGGTATCATAACAAGTTTGTGATTATCCATTAGAATTTAATTAAATTTAAAAACAAATATTACAAAAATCAATCTTTTTACCTTTCTTTTACACATATCTTACTATTCCGGGTTTTAGAATGGTTAAGTTTTCACATGTTAGGATAAGGATTAGAAAGAATATTTTTTAACCTTAAACAAACCAATAGATATAAATATAGCTTTAGAAAAAAATCAATTAACAATATAACTTACCATAGATAATGTGCATTGAGGTGACACGTCTTTCTCATGAATAACTAGTCATTTTGCCTAAATTTTCATAGACCATTACGTTTTATAGTAACTTTAATACTCGGTAGCAACTTTTGAGCCTCATTGATCATATTTTTATGATTAATTCTCAACACATCCAAAACCTTTCTCAATCCATAAGCCATACCTATCATTTAATATCATTTTTATAAAATTGAAAAATTTGTTCTTGAAAAACTTTAACCACGATAACACCTACACTAAATGCAGAAGAAATTAGTATAGAGATAAATATTTTAAAAAATAGTTTAGAAAAGCATGTGAAGTAAAATGATAATGAGGCATATTAAAAAATAAAAAAGTTATGGTGAAAGCAAAGCCAAAACAATGATTATCAAGATAAATTCTCAAAGAACAATTATTGATAGGTTCAAAAGTATCATGAAGTCATCATATGTCATCTAAACCCTTTAAACACATTTTGAGCTTAAAATATCTATTTTATTCGTCGCCCCAAACCATAACCAATAATATTTGTCTTTAAAATTCCTTTCTAAGCTAGGATTTTAGGAAGGATAGACAATGATCTCAAACAATATAAGAAATTCTTTGAAAATAGATCATGATTTTTGAGAAATATATTCATTTTTATCATGATGATAAAATCAATGGCAAACTCTCAAAACCTTTTTTTTCACAAAAGAATCAACACAAATCAAAATTCGCTTAGACAAGTTATTAATCTTAAACACATTTTTGATAAAATTAGAGCACCTTAAAAGACATCATAATGTCCCTTAACTTGTTCATAAAACCTTATAAGGCATGTATTGGTTGTCAATCATTCATTGAAAGATAAATGTTAAATAACAAAGCATACAAACCTAGAAAATTTATATCATGATAACATCGATCATTAAACAACTAAAATCCAGGGGATAATCCCAAAAACTCTATAAAAGAAATAAGTGACCTTATGTCTCTTAACCCATAAACACCATTGGAGCCTTATGATTATCCATAACCTACATTTCATGGCTTAAAAATTCCTTTATGATGAAAAACAATTTGTTTGAGTTAAAAAGTGTCAGTTGTCATAGAGAGAAGAAAGATTATAGTCTGAATGTGCATCACTAGTCATTTTCATATCATTAAATCATTCAATTTTTACAAATAAATAGACAAGCTTAATACAACATAAGCAAGATGTTTTCCTTGTGAAAAGCTAAAAATTATATTTGAAACCTTTTCCTACCTATCCTATAATGCAAAAATTCATAGCTATATTTTGAGATAATAATGCTTTCTTGCAATCCTAACTAACATTTGTTCTATATGTCAAAAAGACATCCAAAGATACAACCTAACATTGAATGATATGTTTTGAGTTCTTGACCAAATAAATTTAATCTTAATGAATATACTTTCAAATTTACATCTTGGTGATCTCTTTTCAATGATTATATTTAAAAGAATATCATTTTTATCCCAAGACAAAAAAATGATATATAAATAAAATGGTCTAAGTTTAGCATGGGGGCATTTGTTTTGTTAATAATAATAATGACATGAATCTAAAAGGTTAAATAATGATGATGGATATAAGTCATCTCAGCTAGGGGGCAATTTTGGTTATAACTAAATTAGACTCGGGGAAATTCTATAAGAAAAATATACATGTCAAAATCAACCAAGGAAAATATAGTTTAAAATAGTAAATGATAGTTAACGATTTAAAGAACTCTGTTAGCATTTAAGTGTAACACCACAATTGAGGAACATGGTTAAATTAGAGGTTATCCTTATGAATGAATGATAATTTTTGGTTTTGAAAGATAGCTATTTTCCTAGACAAAGATGATACTATAGAAGTACCTTTTAATAATTGTTCAAAGGGTTCACATTCACACATCTAGGTCAGCTAAGGGTAATTCAAGATATTGACTTGTTGAACTTTATAAAGTGAGAGTGTAAAACATTAATTCTCTATTAAAGCAAATGATAAGCATGTAATGGTGCATAGGTTGTTCAAGAATATGGAAACAATTATGGTTAAATGATAAAATAGCAATTAAACATATTAATTAATGTCACAATCATACAAATTAACTACCCTAACTTAAAACATAACACATAAGATAGTATTGAGTAAGCAAAAGGCTAATCCTACGAGGAAGGTACAAGTCAGATTTTTATGTTATATGATATGCAATTTGGGGGAGGGGGTTGAAAGTTGTCTAGGCTAAAGCAAGAAAAAACAAACTATCAAGCAAAAATTAAGTAAAACCGAAATTACTAGTAATTCAATTCTATTCAATTCACTAGAAGCCTTAAGAACTAGATAAGTTGATTAATCAAGAAAACATAACTATCCGTAATCATGTTTGATTTGATTGAATATTCTCTATAACATTAATAACCTTGTTCTGTAACAATTATCAAACTAAGTTGCTTCACAAGTTCATCTACCACAACTCTGGTTTTGATATCAAACTTAACAATAGATTGTCTACAATAATAACTTAAAGTCCTCTTTAGCAATAAAAATAAACAATCATAGGAAAAACAAGAACTATGAGATCTATTTTACCTTTTCTTTTCAGTTTATATAAGATTTATGTTTCCTTGCAACCAAGAAAAAAGGTTTAGCCTTGCATGTTTGTTGAACAACTAATAAAAAACAAAGAAGAAAACTTGATTTCGGGTTGTGGAGGAGAAAAGACATTTTTTTATCTCTTTTATTTGTCTTTTCTTTTCTTTTTATTTTTATATACTAAGAAATTATTTTACAAAATAATTATATCTTAAGTTGATAGTTTACATTTAAGTACTTTAATGATTATTTTTCTAAAAAAAGAGAAATAACAAGAAATCTTCAAGCTTTGACTTAGAACAGCTAAATTGTTGAAGTATAAACTTGGATGTTGACTTAGATGCTCTAGAACTCAATTTTAACTCGTTTCTACATGAAACCTTTTGTTGGTAGAATTCAATTGTCACATTTGAGGACTCATGTCTCCATAATATGCCACCGTTTTGGTTTGAAACATGGAGTGTTAATAGGTCTTTGAGTCAGGAATCCAACAAAATTGAGTTTGCATCAATTAAACTTTTGTAGCTCCAGTTACATGAATGGACAAGGGATAACACTACCAAATTGTGACATTTGACTTTGAAGGTTGCATTTTTCATATTCTTCTATATTTTATTTTCTTGCCTTAGTTTTATAAAAGGTATGAATGTTAGCTTTCTAATGCCATTAGAAACACTTTATTTTACCTCTAGAACTTATACTCTACACAAAACATTGTCTAACAATCAAATTTGCCAATTACCTTCAATTTATTCCTTATTGTATCTTTCATCCAAAAGTGCTTTCAAAACATAAAATAAAGACTATCAAGGTATTTTATATATAAAACATAGGTAAAATGCTAGTTAAATATGGGTAAAGCAATCAAATAATATGATTGCATCAATTATATTAGAAAAACTTGAGTGGGCTAAAAAGTTAAGTGGCTAAGAGACTCGTATTAGAAATTCCAAACCTCATTTATCAAGAAAAGAAGAATATGAAGACAAAAATGACAATTATTTCAAACCATAATGTTTTTATATAATTGGTAAAGATGCATGTATGTCATCTAACTCCAAATCATCGCAAAATGTTTTTATATAAAAGTTAAGAGTAGAATCTTCAATGGAGTCTAACAAGACTCAAATTATCCCCAGTAAAAAATTTATCCTTGTAAAATGACACCAAAGAAAACTTTAACCCTGCAATTAGGGAAAAAAAATACCTTGTCATTAGAAGTATCTAGTTTTAAATATGCAATTATGATAAAAGAACCTTGTTAGCAATAATTCTCAGTTTTAACCATACAATCAAGAAAAAAAAGAACATTTCATTAAAAATTCTTAGTTTTAACCCTACAACTAGGAAAAAAAAGAACCTTATCATGAAGAATTCTTAAATTCAGCCTTGTCATCAATAATTTTTATTTTGAACCCTATAATAAGAAAAATCCAACCCAACCATTAATAAAGGAAAATCCAACCCTATTATCTGGAATTCTCACTTTCAACTATACAATAAGGAAATATAAAAGAAAAAAAATCCAAACTTTTCAAACTTAATCATACAAACAGGTAGAATAGATCCTACAATCAAATTGATCATTTCAAAAACACGAGGAAAGTCACTTGACGTGAACCTCTTAAACACGTGGTCAAGTAACCCACACACAAAGACACCAATTCCCAGAAAACTAAGTAAATCAGGTTTGATAGGAGTCTGACACAAAGATAACTTGTACCTAGGTACTCATAATATTGGATTCGAAGCCCCAACAAATAACAATTCACAAAGGAGAAGTATGGAGTGACACCATGAAGTCAGTTGAACCTCGATAAGTTATTTTAAGTCCTTTAGAGAACTAAGGAAGAGAGAATTCTCACCTCACAAGTTACAGCCGTGATCTGAATATCATTGAGCAAAAAAACTTGATTTGAAACTTAGTTCTAACCTAAAACATAAAATGGACTAAAAATATGGACTTTTATAAATCACACTTACAATCACACCCAAATCCCTAATTATTTAAGCCCAAATGATGTTTATTAACCATAAAATATAAAATGCGAATTTCTAATATAAATTTAAATTGTAACCACATAAAATTAAGATAAAGAAGACTTAATTGGTCTTGAATGTTGTTGACTTTTTGGTTTTGTATCTAAACTAAGAAACTTCTTCTTTTGAATGCTAAAAATCCTCATTTTGTTAGGAAATAATCTGGACTTAGACTCTATGCCATTTTAGAAAAAATAAGCCCAAATCAAGGTTGTTATATGGACTAACATATCAGCCCTTTTCAGAACTTGAATGAGACCCTTCTTGGAATTAGATTATATAAATTAAAGGCTGCCTTTTAAGCTATATAGATGTCCTTTGTTCCTATAGATTCATCCTACTCCATGTGCTTTGAACTAACATGTTTAATGTTTCTTTAAGTTTGTTTGTCCTGACTCTTGTAATAGGCTAACTTGGAACCACTATTGGGTCATTTATGTGATCGCATTTGGTGTTGGGTTGGTCCTTATCATCCTTGCTCTTTAAAAGAATTAGACCTTAAATCATTATCCCTTACATAAAACAAAGTAAGATAATAACAT
The DNA here is from genome assembly GCA_032356905.1 of Salix exigua. Lineage (NCBI taxonomy): Eukaryota > Viridiplantae > Streptophyta > Magnoliopsida > Malpighiales > Salicaceae > Salix > Salix exigua. The sequence goes on from CM063596.1 coordinate 1,137,912, forward strand.
TAAAGGTAACACTAACACCAACACCATACTTACTTAACAAATCAACTTATATGCATTGTCATTTATCTTTTCCAAGATTTGAAAAGGCACATCTCCTTGCCCTTATGCACCTAAACCCAATCACATGAATGAAAATAAAACTTGTTTGCACCCATTTTTTTGTAGTAATCCACTAGGTATGTCTTTAGGAAATACATCATACTCATGCAATAAAGAAATAAGCACAATAAGAATAATAGAATCATGATTGTTATTGCTTGAATAAGCCTCTTTATACAAAAAGTAAGATAATCAGCTTGTTAGTGAAAAACACATTTTATTTGAGAACATTTTGCATAAAATTTGGTTGTTTCTTTAGTTTTTCACATTATTATCATCACACAAACTTAGTTTCTTCACTCTTTGGGTTTTACCTTCACTCTCAACCAATTTAATTAATGATTTAGATTTAGTTGAATCATTGTCTTCTCTCACCATTGTCCTCACGTGAATTTTTACTATTCCCATCCTTATATTCCCTTTTTAATTTTATTTTATTATCAAAAACTTGTTTTGGAGATAAATATAAAAGTCACGGTTTTATCATTATTTCAACAGTGAACTTATTTCTAGACCCAACATGAATCATCTTCAGATCGAATTGCCATGAACACCCCAATAGTAAGTTACTAGCATGCATTATGACTACATCACACATAACCTCATTAGAATAATTTCAAATAGAAAACACAATCGACACTTACCTAGTAACCTTCACTTCACCATATTCATCCATCCATTGCAATTTATAAGGCCTTGGATGCTTAATGCAAATCAGATTCAATTTCTTCACAATAGTATCACTAGGTACATTAGAACAACTACCACCATTGATTATCATATCATATAATTTGTTTTGTATGTGACATCGAGTATGAAATAGTTTTCTTGTTGTTGTTCTACATTATTTTCTTTGATTTGCATATTCAGCACACGTCTTATAACTAAAGCCTCCCTCTCAACAGGATATGCAATCTCCTCATCACTATTATCTTCCAAAGGTGGTATCTCTTCACTTTCAAATTTGTCACTTTTAGATTCAATCTCACCATTATTTCTTGTAAGCACAACTTTTTAGTTTGGACTTTGAGATGTAATGTCCCCTTTCTCTAAAAACTTAAACATTTAAAATCTTTGTCACAAGTAGATTAAGATTCTTATTTACCTTTTCCATCCATATGAACATCCTTTCTAGCCTTAGGTGGTTTGGCCCTTGAATGCATATACGGCTTTGGTTGGACAACTCCTTCTCTCTTAAGATTCAACCTCTACATTGAGGAAGATGAAGTCGAAGTTGTCTGAAAATGTGTGGTGCTCCTTTTTATTTGCCTCTCCATCTTTGTTGCCATATAGACTATGTCCTCCAACACCACATAATGCTATAACTCTATGACATTTGCAATGTCTCTATTCAACCCGTTAAGAAATCTAACCATTGTAGCTTTGCTATACTTGATCACATTAACCCAAATCATTGTGATTTTCATATCTTTGAAATACTCATCCATGAACTTAGAACTCTGATTCAAATCCTGTAGTAATCTCCATAATAGTGGTTAAATATAACTACCTTCTCATCAACATTTTCATCTCCTCCCACACATTACCGGCCTTTCTCCACTTCTCCTAGACACATTTTGATCCCATCAAATCAGTGTGTACTTCATGAATTCAATCACTACCAATTTCATCTTCTTCACCTTCGTATAGTTATGGTAGTAAAAAATCCAATGAACTTAGAACCTTGATTCAAACCCTGTAGTTTCAAATACAAATTTCTATAATAATGGTTAGGCATAAATTTCCTTCTCATCAGCACATTTATCTCATCCCGTGACGTTATCGGTCTTTTTCCACTCCTAGTAATCAAATTTTGATCCCATCAAATAAGTGCATACTCTACGAATTCAATGACTACCAATTTTACCTTCTTCACCTCCAAATAGTCATGGCAATAAAAAAATCCAATCAACTTTTTTCTCCCACTCTAATTACGCTTCAGGATCATTCTTTCCTAGAAAAATATCTATTTTTAGTTTGATAACATCCAAATTACCATTTGCATCATCATTTCCTCTAAAATCATAAATGTTTCCCCTTTGTTTGAATTAACCTCTAGTTCTATTCCTAAATTCCCTTCGATTTCTAGGTTACCAAAAACCTTCATTATGACATATGGTCTCATCCTCAAAACCATGATCACCACTATCATTAACATCCTCCTTAAAATCCCCATAATCATCCCATCTTGGCTTTTCAACCCTTTCGACATTGTTTGATTTTGGTTTAACACAAACCTTCCTTGCATCATATATACTTGTACTAGCTTCATTACCATGTTTTTCCACCCTATCAAGTCTATCACAAACATTTATCATCACAAAATTCATCCTCTCTATAATCTTTGTAATGATTTAAATTTGAAACTTAAGCTCATCCTCGAGAGGAGGCAATGTGTTATCCTTATTTGACATCATAATACCTGTAAAAATTAGTTTGCGATAAAAAGAAATTATCCTTACATCACTCTTGTTTTGCTTAACCACTATTAATGCCATCACTTGGTCACACCTAAAGATTTCTATAACTTTGAGACTTATTCTTCCATTTATTTTCAGTTTATATGATGAATGCATATGTTTGTTTCCCTACATATATTTACTATGAATGTTTATCTTAATTACTATAACTCTAAGTTGTTATTGTGAACAATCTATTGCTAAGTTTTCTATCAAAATTAGAGTTGTGGTATATAAACTTGTTAAATAATTAAGCTTAATAATTTTCACAAATTTATGTTATTAATTTTAAGTAGAACATTTGAACAAATTAAAATGAATCGTAGAAAGTCTGTTATATAGACAAATCAATTTATCTAGTTGTTAAGGTTGCCACTAAATTAAATCATTAGTGTGAACATTGTAATTGTTTGTTAACAACAAATTTATTAACTATCATTAGGAAAAGATAAAATATCATAATATAAATTGAAGTTTCGTTTCAAAAATCGATTCTGATTTCTGTAGACGAATGCTTACTTGTGACCAAAGTTTGTTATCTTGATAAATTTCAGTTTTACTTAATTTTGCTTAATTATTTAATTTTGCCTTAGTCTAGATAATCACCAACCATATCCCCCTAATTGTATGAAAATCTAAACTAAACATTCCTCGTGGGATCGATCTCGTGCTTTCTCTATACCAGTTTATGTGTTTTAATCTAAGTTAATTTGTGCATTCACGTTACTGTAACAAATTTTGGCGTTGTTGCTGGGGAAGTGATTTTAGTAGATTCTTATGTTGTGATTGTTATTTATTTGGTTGAAAATAAAGAGGACATTTTTTTTCTGGTACTATATAAATCAATTTTTTTGGTTATTAGGTTCTTGCTTCTTGTTTCCTGAAAGGAAACAACATTCTAAGCAATACTAATAGCCTATAGAGTTTAGACCTCCTTTATTAAGGCCAAATTCTATTATTTTCTAGGGTTGTTAGGCAATTGTTGTTTTCTAGCGTAAAGTTTTTGTTCAATTAACACTGCTTTCAATCTATTTATGGTCAATTTCTTTTGAGTTTTCTTAACTATTTATGCTTGTAACCTATTTTACTAATCAGAGTCAATTATAGGTAGATCTCGAAATAGAAAACACTTTATGCAAGTAACGAAAGGAATATCATGTCAACACCATATCAATTGCATGATATTATGCGTACGCATCGACAATAATGTCAACTTTGAACTCAGATTTGACTTTATACATTTGCTACCAACATTCAATGGACTTATCGAAAAAGATCCTCATACTCAATTCAAGTGGTTTTATATGATTTGTGTTGGCATGAAACCAAACATAGTTAATGAACAACAAGTTAAGTAGTAGAATAAATACTTAAAAAATATCATAAAATATAAAGAACAATCGCTCAATGAATAGTAGGACAAAAAATAAATTAACTACCACCATGAACAACATATACAAAGTCTGGATGAGTAATTATGAGATATATCAATGTCCCAACAATAGTATGATATAGCGTAGGATGTGGAAAAAATAAATCATGAAAAAAAAGAATATCAAGAATTAACCTCAATGAGAGTATCTACAAAAATATTTGTAATATATTTCAACTGAGAAAATATAACCTTGAGGCGACAAGGATACCTCAATACCTAAAAAGTATCATAGAGAACCAAATCTTTCAATCCAAATTGGCTAACTAACTTTTTCTTCAAAAATAAAATACCATCAATGTCATCATTAGTAAAACCATGTCATCAATATATAAAGATAGAATGACATGACCTGCATTAGTGTTTTTAATAAAAGAGCATAATCATGACTACAAAAAAACAAATACAAGAAAAGTAGTCATTTTATCAATTATAGCAAATGACTTCTTATTATTCAAACTATATTATTGAGAGTGTTCTTTTACAACCAACCTAGCTTTGTATCGCTCAATAAATCCATCAAAATGATTATTGATCTTACACACTCAATAACAACCAACAAAACTCTTATTAGGAAATAAATGAACTAAATCTCAAGTACTTGTTTTATACAAAGCATAAAGTTCATCTATATCTTGCTACCATAAAAGATCTAGAATTGCCTTTTTAATAGAACAAGGCTTAAAAAGACAATGAACTTAAGATAAAAAAGTAAATGACAAAGAATAACTAGAATAAATAAAGTGTATTAATTATGTGGATTTATGAATATATTTGGATTGATGCAAAAGTGGATCCACAATCTTAGACGAAGTAGGAGAGACAATAGAGGAGAATAGTGTTTTAGGTGTGTTAGAGAGTAACATGTCATTACTTGTAGAATGACCAATACAAATTGGTTGAACATGAAAAAGGGTATTTGAGGTACTAAGAATGAGATGATAAACTATCAGAATGTTTTTTTAAAAAATCATTAAAAATAAGATTAGATCTAGTCAAACCATGAGGAATGGACAACAAGAGAGAGCAAACAATTTCAACAATGTAGCTATGTTTTGTTTTAGCAATGCCATTTTTCGTAGGAGTATTTGTAAATGAAGTTTGGTGAACAATTGCATCTAAGGTAGGCAACTCATGATATTTTATTAAAAGTGTATTCCTCACCTAGATCACACCTAAGACAATCAATAACAATTGAATTTTGAGTTTTGACAAGAGTTGTATATATCTAAAAGAATTTTAAATGATATTTCATTAAATAAACCCAACAATAATACGTATAATCATCAATAAAAGAAACATAATATCGAGATCTTTTTGTGACAACAACAGAAAGTCAACACACATAAGAATGGATAAAATTAAATGAAAAAAAATAAATACAAATACTTTGATTAAAGGGTATAATGGAAAAATTTGCTAATTTACATCGACTATAATAAAAAAAATATCAATATTTTGCGAGTTTCTTAAGGCTCTCATGGATACTAAAAATTCTAAAACAAGAAGGCAAAAAATATTCTAGATGAGAATATCATAAATAAAAACTAGAATATTAATGAATCAATATAAGAGAAGACAAATCAACACTACCAGTAATAGCACCAACAACATTTAAAATATATAGTCCTTTCTCCTTGCAACCTGTCTCAATCACAACCTAAGACTATAGATCCCACAAAGAACAAAAAGAAAAGAAAAATATGAGTAAATAATCACCATAATCACATATTTTACCAACAAAAACAAGATTCAATATAAGGTTTGAAATGCAATAGACATTAATGAGAGACACGTGAGGTGTGATAACAAACTAACACCTACTAAGGGCATAACAATGTCAAGAATAGTTATGAGATTAATAAAGAAAGAAAGAGACAAATATAAAAGATGAAGAATATGGAGAAATATCATATGAAGCGCTAAAATCCAAAACTCATTCAGAATCAGACATACTTGAAAATCTATAGAGCAATTGACCTATGAAAAAAATAAGCAAACGTTATTTGTGGTTTTGATGAGAGAAACCTTTGACACTGTTTAGCTAGAGTGCTATGATCGATTACGAAACCAGATGAGACTGTTGCTACATTATTATAGTGTGTCGGTTTGTAACCGTAAAGTGGTCTATGAGCATTAGGTTATGATTGATTGCTAGATATCCATGCTTGATTTTTTTTTATCCTAGTTTAGGATACTAAGACTTCCAATGAACTTTATGCTTCAAAAAATTGCAATCATCGAAGGCAATCCTTGTGTAAGGCTTATTCTTATTACCGTAGAGTAGTTTAGAAAATGCCACTAGCAAAAAAGAATTAGAGAGAATTTTTTTATAAGAATAATAAATATGTATTTCTTTAGCCAATAACTTACTGACAACTGAATCAATAAAGGAAAGTGGAAAGCGATGCAAACTTGAACTCCTAAGCCCTCTAAAATGATTGTAAAGTGCCATTAAAAACTGTATTAATACTTGTTGCTATCTATAATTAATATAGACACCATATGACTTTAATTTTACTAATTCTATAAGAGCCAATTGACCCTAAAGATTTTTCATGGAAGAATAAAACTCTTGAATACTCATATTCTTCTAGTGAAGAGTTCATATATCGTTCTCCAATTGACACTACTTTACGAAATTTGATTGAGTGAATAACCTTTGCTGAAGAGCTCAGACTTCTTTTGTTGTTTCATACTTTAACAGTTGTGTACATATGGAATGGTCAATAAAATTGTTAATCCAAATAATAATTTTTGCATCGTTTGCTTCTCGCATATATATCAAATCAGCATAACCTTCATTGTATTCTTAGGTTTTATAGAAGTTCCACTAACATAACCCTATATTCTTTTACCCTTACAAAAATTTCTCATTACATAACTCCAACACAAATAATTCTTTCCTTCCAACCTCACACTCACTAACTGAAGTGAATCATCTCTTTCAGCAGCCATAATGATCAATACAAAGAAAAAACAAAATGCATTAAAGGAAAACAAAATACTAGATTGCAGAAACTAAAAGGGAGACAATATACCAAATTACAAAAGCTAAAGGGAAGACGAGATACCAGATTATAAAAACCAGACAAATTATACGGCAACTTTAAATAAAAGAGAATAACAAAAGTTTCTCTTAAGATTAAATTGAGTTATGATACCATGTTAAACAATAAAAACAAAGTAAAAAAGAAGAAGAAGCTAGGGCTTCATTAATAATAACATTAATACTCAATAGATTACTTTAACCTACCTTTAATAAATAATAAAATGAAATAACCTCATTATCTTAACAATAACAATTGTTCGTTAATAGTTGTGATATATTAGGATTGGTTACTTGACATAAGGAATGTGAATTCATTGTATATAAAGAGAAATGTAGGAGACTTGGAAGTAATAATGAGAATCAATAAATCTTCTAGACTATTTGTTGTTCTCTTTCCCTCCTCTATTCTTTCTTAATACGTTATTCTTCTTTTCTCTCCATTCCCTCTTCAAATTCTATTTAACCAACAACAATTTGTTAAGAGCAAGCCTTAACTAAATCCTCTTTTATAGAATGAGTTTTAACTAGTTAATATTTTGTTTTACTCTATTTTTCCTAGTCATGGGAAGGTAGTTTCATGTTAGGCTCAATGTTTTCATTTGCAGTCTTGTTATCTTTCTTGATAAGATGTTTTCTTGCTTTCCCCCTTTTTTGATATGTCTTCACAAATACTTTTGGTCTACAAATTATCTTTTATTTCTTTGTTGTTTGTATTTCTTGGTGTTAGTGTAGAGCAAGATGTGTATGGTGCATTTTTTATACTTAATGAGATGAAGTCGGGTGATTTTGAGTCTCTATTTTATAGGTTGGTGCATGTAATGCTAAATTGATTTAAAATTCCCATTTTTTTAATGTACACTTGTATAATGATGTGACCTCGATTGTATTGTATTGAAGTTAAATGGTCCATTAATGTTATGAATTTCTTAGAAATATTTGAAGTGAAATGACCAATCTTAGTAAATCGTTGATTGTGATAATGCAAACATTGAAAACAAGAGTTATTGTGTAAGTATTTCATCAACGAGATTGTTGATTTGCTAGCTAGCTTGAAAACTAGGCCAGGGGTTTCCTTTATGGATTACCCTCCTGCTTTGTGTCTCTTCTTTTGGTTCAAATCATCCTTTATGGTGATGGCTTGAGTAGCATTGTTTGGCAGAGGCCCCTCGATAAAACCAATAAATATAAAGTAAATGGAGGCAAAAAGATTTCACATGTTCAAGCAGCTGAAGTTTCTTATTTGGTCTGATCTCGTATGAACTGGTTTCATGAGCTTCTTTTTTAGTCGTGTCATCTCATTTGTAGCAGGCTGACAACGTTTTACATGTCTTTTTTTTAATTTTTATAATTGAGGTGTTTGAGTCAACTTATGCACATAATAATTAATCTCTGGATTCACTGAACACTCTCCATGCCTAATGAACAAGTAAAACATCGTAGAAATGACAAATAAACACAAAAAACTCAAACTCGGGCAAATAATAAACAAGTCGTTGCCTCGCTAGCACAAGACCTCAAGTGCAAGTTTTACATGTCTTTGTTGTGTATGTTGTCTTTTTATGTCACAAAAGCATTTTATTGATATAAAGGGCTCTAAGAACTTCTCTCAAGGGCTTTAAGAAGAATGTCGGATCCTCGCTCGCAAGTATGATTATGTAAAATTTGAGGGATGACATACGTTTTTTTGTCTCACAGCTGGGACTTTCTCGATTCAGTTTGTTAGACAAACATATCTTCCATCCTTTATTTGACAACAATTTTCCTTAAAAAATGAGATCTATGATAACAGGTGGGAAAGCAGGCATACTTAAAGATAGATCAGTAGCTGCCATGCGAACATTTGATGATATTTTGGGAAAAGAATGTCGTCCCTTGATTTCCCAGATCATCTACGGCTACCAGCCAAATGATTTCCCACTAAACCTTGAAAGGGCTTCTTCATTTTATTTTATTTTATAACCAGGTGTCCAGACCAGCTTGCACATATTATAACTAAATCTCTTAGCCCACTGAACATCTTGCAAGTCTAATAAGCAAGTAAAACACCACGATGGTGACAGACATGCATGTTAAGGCTTGAGCCTCGAGTGGGAGGAAGCCCTCTCTCTAACCACCAGGCCAAGACCTAATGAGCGTGCTTCTTCATAATTAGTTGTTCCAGTGATAAGAATGTTTGGCAGTTCAACGATTATGATTTAAAAGTGTTTTTTTAATTTGTGTTTTTAAATCGTGCAAATATCATAAATAATTTTTTTAAATAAAAAATATTTTTTTAATATAACTCTCTCTCTAACCACCAGGTCAAGACCTAATGAGCGTGCTTCTTCATAATTAGTTGTTCCAGTGATAAGAATATTTGGCAGTTCAACGATTATGATTTAAAAGTGTTTTTTTAATTTGTGTTTTTAAATCATGCAAATATCATAAATAATTTTTTTAAATAAAAAATATTTTTTTAATATTTTTTTTAAATAAAAAATACTTTGAAAAATAACATTAACCACACTATCAAACAAACTCTAATTAGTCTTTCATGAATTTATAATTGTATCATTAATATTTTATAAACTATAAACTCATTACATTCAGTTTTATTTGTGTGAGTATTAAATTGAGCTAAGTTTTTTTTAATTTATATATGAATTGAATTTATATTAATAATTTTTATTTATTGGATTTAATTTGAGCTCAATGAATTACCAGAAAACTTAGTTATAAATTATAGCCAACAATTTAATCTTGATACGAGTTAAGTTCAAGGTTTTTTTGAAAATGTTGTTATATTTTACTTTTGAAGTTTTTTTACTAATAATATTTATATTATCAGATTTTTTGCATATTCAGTAAGCTATATTTTTAATAAACTACAATTTTTTTGCTATTGAAAATGGTTTGAAGGTGTTGCTGGTTGTTTGGATAAATGAACGGTCATTTGAGTGATCCATGCCAAGACTAAAATACAATCAGCAGCACGAGGACCAAACAGAGTAAAAGTTGGTTTGCGCAAGTGAGGTCTTGGCCTAGTAGTTGAAATAATTTATTTTTTATTCTGTATTAGGGGTTCAAGTTTCATCATGCACGTTTGTTACTCCCGCGGTGCCTTACATGTTCACTGAGTTTGTAAAATATTTAAAATTAGTTGTTGTGTACGAAAGTTGGTATGACAATCCGTTTATAAAAAAAAAAAGTTGGTTTGTGATTGACGATCATTTATTTTACTATATTTATTGGCACATAAATAATACAGTCCATGTTTTCCATTAAAACCACTCTCCTGCTCCATATAAGTACAAATGATTGTATATGATGGGATGTGGCAAAGTCAAATGGCTAATATATTTTCTTTCTAAACTTTAGGTGATGATGGGATTAACATCCTTCCACTTTGTCTCCCTCTTTTCTCAATTACTTTTTATTATTTTTATTATTATTGCCAAATGTTTTTCGTTTTTATCTGGTTTGTTCCTCCTCCCTTGTCATGTGGGTGGATGATGGAGGGTTCCTGTCTCCTTTTCCCCTCCTCGAGCCATTGCTTTTTCGCACAGGAAAGTAATCATGCCAGTTCTTCTGGGCCCCATCCAGGTCCAATCACGTGTGCCCAGCTAGCTTGTTTGGGCCGACTGTTTAAGTGGAGTGGAGGCTTTGCTTGAGCAGCACACTCATGACTTTTTCACATCACCTCACTATTCTTTTGACCATAAAGGACAAGGTTGCCATGGTGGCTAGGAGTATTGTTATTGCTGAAGCAAAACGGGTCTCCCTTCATTTCGACAGATTTGCTTGCCCCTTAATTTATTCAATAACTAACTACTAATGAGCACATGGTGTGCAGTGAAAAGAATAGATTGATAGAGGAGATTTTTGGCATACATCTTTGTCGAGGATGGAATAATAGGGCAGGCGAGGCTATGATCTTGATGTTCCTTTTTTTTTTACCTGGTTCAATTTCAAAATTAATCTATGATAATTTCCTCGACAAGACCACATTAACTTAACCAGTTCCAGTACAACACAAGTAACCAATAATGTCTTTCAAATACAAATAACTTGATAAAAATTAAAAATAATTCAAGATGGCTATTGATCAGATTTTGAAGTTTAACCCGTCAAACCTGTAATCCAAGTCGTACCTATTGGATTTAAAAAACTTTTTTATTTTTCACTCAATTCATTAACCTCATCACGAGCACGCTACACGTAGAGGGTAAGGGTGTATGTTTAAGATTATGATGATCTCATGAATGAAGTAAGAAACAAAGACACTTAAAATCAAACAAATGTTAAGAAAAAAACGCTAACGGCAATCTAGAATTTAGTTAATTAAGATTAGATTCAGAACCATCTCGGATAAAACTGCCTGGCCAATGTTTTTCCAAGTATCACCAGCCTGACATTTTCTGGAAGCCTCGATCTGATATGGCGAAGGACTACTACAATTTCTGGTGACAACATGAGGATGCAATTGCATGCAAACCCTTCGAAAGTAAATGAAACAGACTGTTGGTAAACTAGTGGCATGCTTATCTTGAACGTGAGATTGACAGAAATGACATGTGGGATTTTATTAAAAGCAAACCGTGTTACAAAATATTTTTTGGGTCACCATGAAAAGGGACTTGCTCCCAGCAAAAATATCTCATTTTCAACATCTTTCACCCATTGACAGACCCTGTTGCAAGTCTTTATTGCCAATCCCTGCAAATTCAATACAATTAAAATGTCAGCATGCATTACATCCAGATTGGGCCAAAAAGATACCAAGAAGGACCATGCAATCCATTCGCAGAGTTATTTTAAGGGAAGCAGCATGCAGAATGATCTAGTCTGATCAAATGCAAAGACAACATAATTACACGAACGAAACAAGAATATAATAATGAAAAAACGAGATCAATTTGGAGTTGGAGAACAGGTCACCCTCCAAATTCACAAGGACATCAAAACAATAATGAGCTTGGCTTTCAGGCCTTCATAATTAATGATCCTGGAAGCTTATCTGGTTACCCAAGAAATATCTTGTTCGATAGAAGATTATAATTTATAGAGTCCAAAGAGCTAAGCCAAAGTGATATGGTTGCATAGGCCTGAGGATTCTTGTCTCAGGGTCAGTCGTCCACAGTTTTTAAAATATAAAGGAAAAACTTAAACATGCATGGGCATATGTCAAACCTTGTCTGCAAGTGGATCAAATGCCGCATAAAGCTCAAAATCTGGGGTGACCCAACAGAGGAGAACTGTCACACAAAGCAGAGACAATTCCACCATGAAAGTAATCAGACAGCAAAAAATGAGGTTTGTTAAACAAAATATCAATCATCAATCAGAACAATAAAAATGATATTTGCAAGATATTTAGCATGGCTATTCAAATTATAATTATATGCACCGAAGTAAATTGCTTGATCCATAAATCTACAGCCCCCATCAACTTGAAGGAATACATATACACAGAATGGATATTAAAAAGCATGTCTAACAAGACAACGATTTCTTCATTTGTGCTTACTACAGATAAATGCATACTAATGGATCTTCCATAACTTCATCAACTATGGAGCATATTAATACAAATGTTGCTATATTTTGTGCTATTTGGATCTGATACTTTTTTTTTTGAAAAAAAAACCACAAATAAAACATGCTTTACCATAATTCTCATCTCTTCTAAACTGTGTTTTATGGGGCCCGTTGCCATTATCGTGCATTGAAGCATAAATTTTCTGGTAAGCCCTGTACAATCTGCAAAAGAGGATTTTAGCATTGAACTGAGAGCAAAAGGCCAGAACAAGGTCCATCATTAAGGGCATTTTAATTTTCTTTCAACAAAAAGACCTGAAGATTCAGCAGCATTACCTCTTCTGCTGTCGTGGGCTATTAATTGGTGCTGAAAACTCAGAAGATACATATTGCTCCAGATAGATACTTCGATATATGAAATGCCAAAGTCCAGCAGGACCACCAATCCCAGCAAATGGTTCCCTAATTCTCCCAGGAGAATCAGTATGTTCCTGATGCTCCCCTAAATGAGAAGCAGATCCAAAACGAGACAATGGATCACCAGGCAAATCCTCAACATGCATCTCACCATCCAGCATGGACCTCTGAACTTCGCTAAGAACATTTGATTTCAAAAGAACCATTTCGATACGAATCCTATAAAATTTGTCAAAAATTAATACAAAATAGAATGAGAATGCAAAACTAAAATAATCATTCACCCCATGATAACTAAGATTTAATTTCATTAAAAGCGTATTGGGTAATAAAACTGACTCCTAATACACTCTTATTGCATGCTGAAAATCAGATAGAAACTGCAAGGTAATTTTGAATTCTAAACACCTTCATGCTTGTAAAATAATTTCCTAACAGTGTTGGAAATATTAAAGTTACAAGATGCGAGATTTTACTGATCTGAATGTGATTTCAACAATAAGCGAAGAAAAGTGATGAAACAGTAATGAATTTACTTGACATTAGCGGGATTATTTGTTTCCTTATTTTAACACTGACTGCTCACTTGCAATGGGCATGAGCAATGGGTATTTAAACTTGTATTAATAATAAAATCTAAGCCACAATTAATTTAATTAATTGGGGTTTAGTATAAGAAAACCCTGCACATGTAATTTATGGTGAAAAATATACAACAAAGGTTCAGTCATTAGGAGACAATACAATGTAGCTCTGGTTATCACTAAGTTGATGCTTTGGGAATTTATTGAATAATGCATAAGTTTGACTTTTTGTCCAAAACAAAGTTACATTTTAGGCTATTTTTTATATATCATATAGATTTTGATCATGTGGGAAAAAAAGTAGCTAGTACACCAAGACATCTCTTCACTTATTCTGAAATTCCTCTTACAGAGAGAAACATGTCATTTTTCTCCTCTATCAGCAATTCTCATGACGCAATTACCTAAATAAGCACAATTTCCCTCCACTTATCTTATAAATCATAGAGTCCATTGCTTACCTGCACTCCTTAAGATGATAAAAGGCATCCGAACTAGTGGTAAGCAACATCAAGTATGTGTCAACCTGCAACAAGACTAAGGTCATGCCTTCTATTAAATGTGACAACAATTAGAAATACAAACACATTATTTAATGTGGACCAAAATAATGTATACATCGATTGTCAACTACAATCACTGTCCAGAAAAACAGGAGTATGAAATTGAGTGTGCTCAAGAAGAAATGCTATTAAACCAAATTTCTCTCACATCAAGATAATGGACATAAGCATACAAAAATGCCATTGGGTTATATCTTGGCAGGCAAATTGGCGAGAAAGATTCAGATGTCCTGCATAAAGTTATAAGAGCATGTCAGCCAGAATCTCGAGAGAGAACTTGGAAATGCCAACCAAATTAAGACACAAATAACAAGCACTCATGAGAGAGAACTCTTTCTGTTTTTTTTTTTTTTTTTTAATTATTGTGAGCCGTGCATTCTCTCTTGGAAGAACCTGGAAATGCCATCCCTAGTTTAAGATAGAAATAAAAGTACTGGTGAGAAAGGACTTGGAACTTGGAAGCTCATTGACCTGTTTGGGCTCAAATGTGGCAATGCTGATTTCAGAGCCATTGAACCACCCATAACAAGAAGAGATTCAATTGTTATGAAGTACTAGCCTCTCAAAAAATCAAAAGCCATTTTGCACCATCAAAATGCCCATAGCAAGTTCTCAACAAGAGACTATAAGATTTCTCAACAGAGAGAGAAAGAAATGGCATGACAGAAGTCTAATGAAAGTCAATTTTACTTGCCTAAATGATTCTGAAGACATTATGAAGTTTGAAAGTAGCAGCATGTCATCAGGATGAAGAGAAGCTTTTTGAGCACCAACAAGACTAACAACCTGCAATTAAGCCTCAAGTAATAAAGTGCTATAGCAACGAAAGGAAATTCAACTAGAAAAAAAATGCATTTTTTAAGAGATAGACGTTTCTTAAAGCCAAAAAAGGGGCAAAACAAGAAGAATGGGGGAAAGAGCAGGTATTTACTTTGTGTTTGCACATTAATATTGCAAAGAGGACACCAGAATCAGCAACATCGTGGAGTATAGCACCTGCAGCTTGCCTCGTTCCATAAGCAAGGGGAAGACAAGTGTATGCATGGAGAAATGTTGCTGGATTCCTGACAAGAAAGGAGCGAAAAATCCAGCACCATCCAATTTAAATAATAGGGGTACAAAGACATGCACTTTGCATCTCATTTCACAACAAGAGGAAATGAAACATCAGTTAAATAATTCAACAAGAACAAACAACAAAATGGCAGATAATTACATTCTTGTAAAGAGGAAGAAAATGGAAATATGCATTTCAACTCGCTGATTGTCAATGGCAAGGAAAAATAATGGTAAACAAAATCTCTATCATAGTTCAAGAACCTAGAAATATTGTCAACCTAAAATCGATAAGATAGTTCAACTAAGGCCACTGCTTTGCTGGTTACCAGAGATGGAAACAGAACCTTCTGGACATCCACCCAAACTGACCTGAATGGGTGGGTTTTAGATTTTTGGATAGTTACTAGTCAATCCAGTCAGTTGGCCACCAAATCTCTTTGTTTGTTCCTTAATTATTCATTACATATTATAATTTGTCAGCATCGTCTATAAAAATAACAGAACAAGCATAAATCATAACTTCTGAGAAAAATTTGAACTTTTTATTATGAAGGTTTTTTTGGAAGGTATAATAAGAAAGTTTTTTATAAGAACAATATTTAGCCTAAATCACATTTATTACAAGGAACCAAGAGAATGATATCCAGTTCTGTCACATTGGTCATACACAATCTACAACAGAGTGTCTTTTCTTTTGGGTATAGGGATTAAAGCTCAGAGGTCTTAATTAATAAACTTGCATCCATGAGATCCACTGTTTTGCTTCAGCGATTTAAAGACCCACGTAAAATCAACAAAGCAAGCAAGAAAAGATCTCCAACCATAAAAAGCAGACATAATTCTATTTTTCAACACCGGTAAAAGGAGCCATGAGAAAAGGGAAAGAGAACAAACCAACTAAATGAATGGATGAGAGATGAGAAGACAACATCCGTTCCTCCAAGCAATGGAGTCATATCAAACTTCGGATTTTTCTCAAAACATCTATTAACTGATTTTGTTAAAATAAGAATCATCTGCATCATTTAGAACATGAAGATCAGGAGAGGTATCCATTTCAAAAAATGTAAGAACATGATTGGAAAGTTAGCACACAGAAAAGTGGAGAAGTGGAATTAATGCTACCTGACCATAAATAAGCTCCAATTGCCCCCTCAATGATTCATATGGCTCTTCTGTGCAGCTGATGCACACCAAGTAAATTGGTCCTTTTACAAGAAAAACCACCTGAATCCAAAAGAAAACATTCAGAGTTCACAAATTGGTATATATTAAGTAGATTTCTCTCATGCTCCTACTTGGAAATCCCACTCCAATAAGATAGAGGTGACAGACTAGGTTTGTTTGAGGTGGATGCTCTTCCATCTTTCACCGACCACAGAGCTTCGGGAAGATGCTTCCACAAACCCATGCATGATTGTGGAAATTGCTATGAAAACTTGGGAGCAACATAGTAACTTGAAGCTATTTAAAATCATCTCCAAAAAATAAGAGGAAGTTCTTTTATTTTTCAATGATTGAAAAGCAAAAAGAGCTTGCCCATATTACATTAGCAGGACCAAAAAAGGTTCTATTTTCCGATCCAGACCCTAGAGAACAAAAGATTGATTATATGATCAAGCAGAAGAAGAATTTTTTGAAGGGTAAATGATAAAATATGAACAAACCTGGTGCTTTCCAGCCCTAACTAATTTGACACGATCCCCCCTGGAAAGCAAATAATGAATGAATCTATCGTAAGTCCTCAAAAGAATACACTTTAGAGTGATAGGAATTCAAGGGATGGTCATAAAAGAAAATGAGAGTTCACAGGTTCATCCAGTACCCATTCTCCACAAATGAAATTATGGCCTGCAATGTTGCTGAAAATCCTGCTAGCTTGTGCTCATCTCCATATCTGGAAGTCAATAAAAGAATTTGAGCAAAAAGCTCAAAACACTGAAACAATAGGTGATAGATTACACTATCATTTGCATCAGTATGAATAAGAAATAGTTGCACCAAACCTTGAATATATTGGTTTTCCAGAGTGACTCAATATAAAAAAATGCTTCTTCCTTTTCCTCCATGATATGGAAGCATCATCCTGCACTTCATTTATTAATCAAACAGGGTGTAATATCGCAGGAGTCCTCTTTTTTGTCATGTACAAACAGTAGGTAAAAATGATAAGCATGTGCCATTGAAATGAAATTTCAGATGTATGCTTAACCATTGAAAGATGAAAATATCACTCACTAGTAACCGACAACCAAGACTTAAGCAATGCATAATACATGCACGTGTCCTTAAAGACTCCTGTTATCTACTATTTTTCTATCTATCTATCTATCTATCAATCTATCTTGCTTCTCTTGTGATAAGTGCTTTTGTTTCTTTCCTTTGTACCAATCTCTTGACCATTTGTGTGTGTTGTGATACTAAAATAATTTCTCCTCAATTTGACAAATAAATGACCACATTAGCAAAATTTACAAGATAAGCTTTTTGCAAGACTCTGATATGGCTAAAACAATATTGGAACTTCAATTTGAACATGAAAAGATAGGCAAATGCATGTGCAACTTGGTGCACGGGGGAGAAGGTGTCAAAGCCCTGTCCTGAGGCTCTGTGGGTGCAGCCAGGATTGTCCTAGAGCTTAGTTTTCAATCATTCGTCCATTCCATAACTGAGAACTGTCTTACCTTAGTGATCGCAATAGAAGGCACTAGATCAAAACTATCAAGGGACTGGCTTATAATTATGGCTTGTTTTCCCTTTTCCTTTTCATGTTAACTGTGCATATGGCTAAAACAATATTGGAACTTCAATTTGAACATGAAAAGATAGGCAAATGCATGTGCAACTTGGTGCACAGAGGATAAGGTGTCAAAGCCCTGTCCTGAAGCTCTGTGGGTACAGCCAGGATTGTCCTAGAGCTCAGTTTTCAATCATTCGTCCATTCCATAACTGAGAACTGTCTTACGTCAGCGATCGCAATAGAAGGCACTAGATCAAAACTATCAAGGGACTGGCTTATAATTATGGCTTGTTTTTCCCTTTTCCTTTTCATGTTAACTGTGCAACAATAACACCACACAAACACAAAAATATTCTTGAAAGTTTTTACCTATTCCAAAATTTTGTAATAAACTTTACAGCACAAAACCCAGTGCTTGTTTGTTTTGCTTGATTTAAAAATCTCTCGATGAAACATGCTTTTAACCAAGTCAGCAAGCCTATGTGAGGGAAATGGCTGCCACATCTTTTGCACATTGAGCTTTAGACAATCTGTTAGGCATCCCTCAATGAATATGTGAAATTCAGTGGTTCAAGTTGTATTGCTTCTTTGATGAGAACCTTCTCCCACTATTTTAAATCAAGAAAATCCTCAAATTTAAGTTGCATGGTTCCAAAGGCATGTGTTTTAAATAAAATTATTGCTTAAGAAACTCAGTCAAGTTTTGCAAACATCCAATAAGCATAATTACTCCGCCCCTTTTTTCATAAATAAAATCTTCTGATACCTGAGAAAACCTTAAGCAAAACTAACAAAAGCGTATACTTTTGAGTAGAACTATTCTTTACAATAATGACTTCTAAGGAATCCGGCAGACAAACTAATTTTTGGTCTACATATCAAAATCAATTCTTATAAACCACCTATAATGCTCTATCCCATAACTAGAAAGGTAAAAACTACGAAAAGAAAAAAAGAAAATATCATAGCAGCACCATTCCCAGACACATATATCTAGAGGTATAAAAAAAGCCCATCCCTATTGGAGATTAAAGATCTTCATCCACAAAGACCATGCAAAGAGGTCAAGAAACAGAGACCCAGAGTCTTAACCATGAGCTTCCTTTAACAACAATGCCAGTGCCGAAATCAATTTTGCATAGAAAACTTGCTACTCAATATCAAAACAAGAAATTTTCAAGGCTAATTTCTCTTTGTTCAACGTTTCACGTGTCAGATTTTAGCATAGATATAGTAAATTCCACCAAGTTCAATCTATTAACAATCAGTTATCCAAAGTAATCACAACTAATCCATGTTTTTAATACGAAGAAAACAAAAGGTGAAAAACCAAAGAGTACCTCATCGACATGTCGTTTGCCAGGCAACCAGGCAGCTTGTGAATCAAAAACCCCATGGAGAGCGCTATCTTTTGCAACCTCCTGTATCTCATCATCCTCACTGACGCCACTGCTCCCTCTCTCGCCGGCGTATCCACTACTGCTCGGGCTGGAAGGCTCGTTCACGTCCACCTCCATCTCCGAGTTCGTCCGTCTCCACACGACATTCCTGACGAGGCCAATTCTGTCATCTTGTTCGTGATTGTCACTGTTTACATTCAGCGATCCATTTAAAGAGGAACCTTGATCTTGTTGTCGTCCTTCTTCGTCGTCGTCGTTCTGGATGATGATGCTATCGGATCCTTGTTCAAGGTTTAGGGTTTCGAGTTGGTTATCCAAAGGCTTGGGGCTAGGGTTGGGATCGTCAACGGAGGACGAGTTCGAATCGGATGAGGACATATTTGGAACTTTCGCAAGTACGAGGAAGGAAGAGGAAGGGGGAGGGTTTTTTCGATTTCAATTTTTATTTTTCTGGGTCTGTGTTATAATTTTTCGGGTGTTGCTGGTTGTTAGGCCTCTACCAGTCAGTTATTTTGTTGGATTCGAGGTCTCCGCAATTAGGTGTCGTCGATGCAAAAGAGGAGAGAGACACGAGTGACAAGGCTCTGACTAGTAGGTAGATTTCATGTCAACTCCACTGTATAGCTAAAAAATCAAAAATAAAAGACTATTTTTTTTAGATTTTATTCTTTATTTTTATATTGTTTTAAAGAAAAACTATATATTCAACATCTACAATAACATTTCTAAGTTAAAGAGTTATTCTTGCATAAAAAAATAAAAAAAACAATATTTAATATATTTCTATGAAAAAAATAATTTTTTTGTACTTGTATTAGTTATTTATTATTAATAAATAGTTATATTAATATTATATATATTGAAATAAATTTAGCTTTTATAAATTACTTTTTCCCATTGGAGTGTAAATATAAAAATTGTTGTATTATAAAATGATCTAAAAGAGCTCATAAATTCATTGTAACTTGTGAATATTTCTACTGTGGACTGCAATAGTGCCCCGGTCCGGTTCGGCTCGTTATTCCGGTCCGATTTGCTTTTTAGTTTCAGGTAGGTCCAGTCCGGTTTCTTTTCCGATTCAGCTTGTGGTCCGGTTTAGTGTATTCTTACTTAGGTTCCCCCCCCCCCCTTTCTTAGGTTTTTCTTCTAGTCTCTCTCTATCTTCTCGTGCCGTTCTTTCTCTCTGGGTCGTCAGCAGAGCAAGAGGTGGATGACCCGTATGCAAAAGAAGGGGAAAGGCTGGAATTTCTAAGCACAAAGAAGGGGAAAGGTTAAAGAAGGGGAAAGGTTGGAAGGTCGAAGCACAAAGGACCCAATCTCGCAAGGCCTGCTTGGAATCCCCTCCTATTGACGATGCCAAACACTGCTAGCAAATCCATGTCCCTGCAACCAAATCCCCAGCATACTTTGTACATGGCAATGCGAGCCGATGGCACACCTTCACGTGCAGTTGATTGTGCCAGGCCATATAAGCTTGCATTCTTGTCTGTTGAGGATGATGGTGGTTAAGGAGTTTTTGTCTCCTTTTCTTCTTCTCAATGGCGTCAGAGGTGTTTCAAAAGGTAAGTTATAACTTTTCTTTTCTTTTCTCTCGGCTTATTTGGTTTTTTTCTCGTGTTGCCTTGGATTATGGTGGCTGAGGGTTATGGTAGCTGACATGATGTTAGTTTTTTCCCCGTGTTGTCTGTTGAGGATGATGGTGGCTGAGGAGCAGTTGCAAGTTCTTGGTGGACACAGAGAAAAATGGTGTCCATTTTTAGGTTTGTTTTTTATTTTAATTTTTATACCGTGAATGTGTGTATAGATTTGTTAGTGATTAGGAATGTGCATTAAATGCAGACATTATCTGTTGTGTGGTTGCTATTAATTTCAGCTCCCTGTTTGTAATAAAGAATTATTTTATATATCCTTTGGCAATGTGTTGTCACTGTGGCTTATGTTATTTACGTGTGTGGGTTACTTTGTGCTGCTTAGGCAGTCAATGTAAGCCACATAGATTTGTGGTGTTTTTCAATGACAATAATAACAAAGCTTCGAAAGTGGGCCACTTGGTTAGTTTTGACACTGGAACCACTAAGTAGAAACCAATGTGTTTTTCATTAGTTCACACTGAAAGACATTTCAAGTGGTTCATATTAAGGCTTTATAACATGTTCATCAATGCGTTCTTCATTAGTTCACACTTAAAGACACTTCAATTGGTTTCTATCAAGGCTTTATAACACGTCCATCAAGATTTAGTTATCATAAATGGATTCAAAACATCCTAAAAATTTAGAGAAAAAAAGAACTATAAATACCTTATTTCAATCTTGTAAAAGGGATCAACAAACATTGGAAAAATAAAAGAAAACGGAAATAACTATTATAAGTATACTTTTATGATTTAAAACCAAGTCCTTTATGTTCTGTTTTTGCTATTTTTTTAATTTTCATTTAACTCTTGTTTATATTTATATGTATAAGCATATAAAAGATATTTTAATATTCAACAAATGATCATACATTTGCCTTGTCATGGCGTTGTTTTTTAGGCCTCATATTTGTGTTTAAATCTTCATATCTTAACACAAAGAGTATTTCTCATTCTCACTACACTTAAACACCTTCAAATATCCTAAGTGCTATTAAGTGAGAGAAAGAGATCATAGATCTTCATTTGTAATATCCACACTATTAAGAGTGTATTGTTGTTTTACAAAAACAACCATTGTGAAACTCTTGAGAGTTGAGTATAAAACTCTTGGTATTGGTGAGGGAACATCACCAAGAAAAAATCTTGAAGAGGGTACATCTTCAAGTGGGAAAAGGAAAATCTTGAAGAGGGGACATCTTCAAGTGGAAAAGGAAAATCTTGAAGAGGGCATATCTTCAAGTGGTGTCAAGTCTTGGTGTGGATTCATCAAGCGGGAAAATTGTAATCTTGTTACTTGGTTTAGTAAGAGAGTACAATACTCAAGTACGGGTTGGTACTTGAGTCGTGGACGTAGGCTTGCCGAACCACGTTAAAAACCCGAGTTAGCAATCTCTCTCCCTTATCTCTTTACTTTAAAGTAATTAATTTTAAAATTGCATTATTTATTGTATTTGCACCAAATTTCCTTTATTGTATTGTTGCCTTAATCCGTGAATTTCAACATAGGTCTAGGCCATTGGTGGCCCAAGTAGTCTTCTTTTTTTTTTAACTAAGTTGCCCCTAACCTAGCCACTTGGTCTGGGTCAAAATAGGTTTAATCCAATATTCATGTGCATGTAAACAATGGAGAGTGACTTAATTCAATATCCATAGTGCAACAGCGAGGGAAAGGGGAAATGAGAAAAAAGAAAGTTATTAGTCATAGAGGGTACTGACATGGAGAGGTAGCTCTTTGGTTCTTGTGGTAGAAAAAAATCATGAAAGTGGAAGTAAGGAAGAAGGAAGAGAGAGAAGAAATAGAGGGAGGATGATGGTCATGGGCTTAGCCGTGTAAAAGAGGTCTTGATGGTGACTGAGAGGAGGCATTGGTGGTAGCATTAGTGACCAAAGATAGCTGTAAAACAAGTGAGAAAATTGTCAATGAAAGAAAAAACATGGAAGGAGACCATTGTTTTTAACTTTTGCTTTTAATTTCTTGATGTTGAGGCAACAATCTTCACCCCTATTTATATTCTATGGAAGAGGGCAATTTTCTCTTTATTGTGTTAAAATCTCATCTCTTGATTTAATATGAAAGAATCTCAATTGTTGGCTTATATCAGGTACCCTAAGTACAAAATGCATTATCTAAGATAATCAAGGGCTAGAAAAGTGTATTCGTATGGAAAGATAAATAGAGTTAGAAAATGCATTATCTAAGTTGATGGTTGAAAAGTGCACTCAAAATGAAAAAAAGAAAGATAAATAAGGTTGGAAAATGCACTATCTAAGTTGATGGTTAAGGTTCAAAAAGCATACTCAAACAAGAACAAAGGGATAAGGATGTAAATCATATTATCTAATTTGATGATTGAGGACTAGAAATAATAAAGAGAAATATAATAGTGATAAATGCATTATTTAAGTTGATGATTAAAGGCTAGAAAGTGCACTAAAAAAAGTAGAAGAAGATTAGGCTAAAAACGCATTGTTTAAGTTGATGGTTAAAGGCTAGAAAACACCCTCAAATACGAATGAGAAAGATAAGACCAAAAAATGCATTATCTGAGTTAGTGGTTGAGGGCTCAAAAACGCACTCAAAATGGATGATAAAGGGTTTGTAAACTACAATTCCATCAAATTTGTTTCCTTAAATCATTAGCAGGGATCCAAATGCATTGCATGACAATGTAAATTTATTTACTTGATAAAACAGGTTTATTTTTTCTTTACATTCTTCTTGTTCTTGGAGTTTGGACCTTTATAACTAGTTTTAATGGTTTATTGCTTTTACTTACTCGGACCATAACTTATGATCTTGGCCTTTAGAGATGACAAACCTTTAGATTGTATCCACATCCCCCCCTCTTTAAAGACTTTTAGCTTCATTCAACATCCCATATCTTATCAAAAAGTGGACGATGGAGCCAATCCTATTGGATTTTTTGAATTGGCCTCTTAGTCTAATCATGGTTCTTAGTGTTATGGACTTTGTATTTTCTTTAAGAAGATGATATGAATAAAAGGTTGGTTTTTTACAAGGATTACTTTCATAGATTTTTTTTAGAATTTCAAAGTCATCCCGAGCATAAAAATCATTTTGATGTTAGTTTAAAGCAAACTTCTCGAAAGAATTCAAATGATTCTTATTATTAGGTTTTCACAAAGATCCAAAAGAATTGGTTTTATTTGTCACAAATATTATTGTTTCTTGTTGGTAAAAAGGGTTTAAATTTTGACTTAGGTTTTATTCCTTTTATTATTAGTACTCTTTTTTTATTATATTGATATATTTTAGATAGTAACATAATAAATCACACCCTTTTTTATATGTTATAAATTCAAGGAGAAGAAATTGAATACTGATGATTTTTTTATGAAACCAACAAGAAACAAAAATTCAGAAGGATATAACTTGATTAATGGAGCCCAACATTAATACCAGATGATACAAACCTCTTGAACACGCAATTAATCAACCAACATATCAAGTCGTCAATGCTTAGAATGTAAAGTAAATCAGGTTTGATAGGAGTATGATACCAAAATAACTTGTATCTAGGTACTAATAATGTTGGATTCAAATGCCCACCTAATGAATAACAATTTACAAAAAGAAATATAGATTGATGTTATGAAATCAATTGTTTTCATTCATTTAGAATACCAAAGAAGAGAATTCTCACCTTCACAAGCACACAATTAAGCAACCCACATGTAAGGACATTAATTCTCAAAGAGTCAAGTAAATCAAGTTTGATAAGAGTATGATACAATAATAACTTGTAACTAGGCACCAATATTGTTAGATTCAAATCCCACCCAATGAATAATAATTTATGAACAAGAAATATAGATTGATGTCATGAAGCCAATTGAACCTAAGTTGTTTTCAATCCTTTAGAAAACTAAGAAAGAGAGAATTCTCACCCTCATAAGCACACAAAGTTGCAGTCATATTATGAATATCATTGAGCAAAAAACATAATGTGAAACTTAGGTCATTTAACCTAAGTTAAACTTTAAAATACCCAAAGATATGACTTGTCTTAAATCCACTTACATTCAAACCCAAACCCCTAAGTATTTAAAGCTCAATTGATGTTTATTAACCCTAATACACAAAAATATAAATTTAAAATAAAACTTTAAGTTGCAATCACATAAAAACAAGATAAAGAAGTCTTATTTGGTCTTCAATATTGCTTACTTTTAGGTTTTCTTCATAGACTAGGAGAATCATTAAATAATCACCCTAGCTTACGAAATTAATTTTATACTTCATTAATTTTCTTTATAGACTAAAAAATGTTTTTTTAATGATAACAATCCTCCCTTCTTTAGACACTAATCTAGAAGAATTTGTTGGACTTGGACTTCATGTAATATTAGAAAAAATAAACTCAAATCATGGTTGAGTAGGGGCCTAATGCATCAACTCTCTTCAAAACTTCAATGAAACCTTTCTTGTACTTGGATTAGATGAATTATAGGTTTCCTTTTATGATCCATAATCATTCTTTGTTCCTTTAGGCATATCTTACTCCATGTGCACTTAGAGTTTTTGGACTTTTAAAGTCATTCTGAGCATAAAAATCATTTGATGTTAGTTTAAAGAAAACCTGTTCTCAAAAAAATTCAAATGATTCCTATTTTTACACTTTACAATGATCTAAAAGATCTAGTTTTGTTTTTGGTGAATTGATTTTTGTTTCATGTCTTGTAGGTTGGAAGGGTTTAAATTTTGACTTGAGTTTTTAGAGGAAGGAATGATCCTTATGAATTGTTATATGGCTTTTACGAATTGAAAGCATTGTCTGTCAATCTAGATTACATGTCTTTGATAAGAAAAGGCTTGATTAGGCATGTAACATAGGCTTCTATTTTTGGCTACAAAGAAAAAAAGTATTTCTAGGTTTAAAAAGTGATTAAAATTTTGAGGACTAAGGATCACTAGTGCTTATTCCTAGATTTCTTTTTTGTCCATGGGCCTTGAAGCCTTAGAATCAACTTGCATAGTGGTATGGCATGCCCCATAACATTTGTTTTGGGCATTTCATCTTTGTTTTTCTTGTCATAAGGTTTTGAGCACTATTATTATTATTATTATTATTTTGTTATGGTATGCTCAAATTGTTCTATGTTTTTTATAGTCCCAACTTTATTTTGGTACCTTTAGTCACTTAAATACCTTTTCATGGATTTGTAATTTTTTTTATTCTTGCACTCGCCCTATAGTGTATATTGTGATCTTAACTAATGTTAATTATCAAGAAAAACTTAGTAAGCTCAAAAAATAACTATAAGAGATGTTTGAGAGTTGTAAAGGATGACCAAAGATTGCATTCTCTCATTTCAAACACAATCATTTAGGATTACTAAGCTTTGTTTTTCCATGTGAAATAGTTTCTCATTATTTGTTTAGTTAGGACTTTAACTTATTATATGAGTTTTGTAGGTGTGAGATCGCCTTTCAAGAAAATCACTTAAATTTTTAAATCTCATTTATTAAACAAATATCAATTTGACTTTTTCTTTCATAGTAAAACTTTGATTTTCCAAAAAAAAAATATAAGAGCATGGGATCATGCTTGGCTTTTTAAGGTAAATACGCCAAAGATTTTTGGATGTAATGGTTTTATGAACCAAGGATACGTTAAAGATTGTTAAAGGGATAATATATGTTTATGTTATCTATAGAAAAAACAAAAGCAAAGACACATCTATGACACAAGAATAAATCATGATCTTATTGAAAAGAAAGGCTCATTAACAAAGAAAGTTTTGTGTTATGAGCCAAATTACAAACAAGACTAAAACATGTTAAAATATAACAAAGTCAAAACACAAGTGTAGACATGATCAAACAAAAGCAATTATAGAAGCACACTGTATTTTCTGAAGTGTGTTTCTCCTTCAAAAACTTGTGAACGGGTCATTTCAATGGTGTGGATGTGTGGCACATATTTTAACCATGTCCCTTGATTTATCATTTCCATCAAGTGTTCCTCTCATTTCCTGAAGCATAATTTCTATATATATGTGAATGTCCATTTGAGTCTCTTGAATTTCCATGACTCTTGAGATTAGTTTCTTGAATTTTCATAACTTTTGGGTTTCTAAATGTCCTTTAATGTTCATTACTTTATTCTATAAATAAACTAATTGTCTTATATTTTGACAAAAAAAAATCATAATAAGAAAAGTATGAATTTTTCTTTTAAGACTTATTATGCATATCTCCGTTCCTATCTATTATTTATTTAAACATTATTATTATTATTATTTAGTGAAAAAAAAGAGAAAAAATTATTGATTTAACAACGAAAAAATAAAGAAACGAAAGACAACAAAATACAAGAATATAGGAATTCCATATCTCATATGTATAATATGAAAACAAAAATATAAGGAGAAAAAGGTTGGATTTATGAGCAAAATACATCAAATAGATTGTTAAAAATAATAATTTAATTTAAACTTAATAGATACTCAATTGATTTTATTATAGTTATGATATATAATAGATATAGTATGAATATTTTTCAAACCCCATTCGATACTAAATCCAAACTTGTTTTTATATATAACCAAGGAGTAATTAACATATATAATTATAATAACTTAAAGATTACATATTTATAACAAAAACTACATTTAGGGTATTCATTTTTACAGTTTAATCTATTTTTAAAAAAAATATTACATTGATGTGATTTTAATTAAAAAATAAGTTTATAAAAATACAAATCAATTCACTGCATTACCACAACACACGTGATCCACGCTAATCAAGTCTTCTTTAAACACTATAGCATCCATGGATTCAGGGAGATATATTAACATAATAATCTTTATTTAAAAAAAATTATTTTTAACATCAGTACATAATAATGTAAAACAAAAAATATAATATAAAGTTTTCAAGTTTTTTCAAAAAATATTTTTAAAACACAATTTCAATGTATTTTTTTTGTTTTTAACACAAAAAAATTAACTACACTAAGTTATATAAAATAATCAATAATACTCCAATCCTTTTAGCATAGATATTTTATTATTATTATTATTATTATTATTATTATTATTATTATAGTTCATTGATAGAGATCTCTTGAATTACTTGCAAAAGCAAAAGTTTCTTTTGACAAAAACTAGCATGTTTTTGCAAGAATTGGGATTATTGCTGGGATGGACAGTTTATGTTTAAAATCAACGTTGGTGTCTGCTGTAATTACAATTAGGTTGATTAGTGTTTTGTTTTTTCTACAGTACGAAATGTTTTGGTTTTATAGTGTTTCAGTGTGTCGTTTCGAGGTTTTACTGTTCATATATAATTAATTATATAAGTGATAAAAAATTAATATATTAATTCAACAAATTTAATTCAAATTCAAGATAAATGGACTTAATATTATATAATACAAACACAAAATCAAACAAACATAATATCAAATTTAGAAACATTTCTAAAATTATATATTATTTAGTTCATCACAATTATAGGGAAACATGTAAAATAATTATCAAAATTTTTGTTTTTAAATTGGTTTTTTATGAAGGTGCCAAGGGTGTTTCAATTTATTTTTTTGATGAAAAAAGCAAAAAATATATAATTTTTGTTTTTTATAATATCAAAGTTGACACAATAATTTTTTTATATATAATATATATTTTTTAATTTTTATTGTTTTGATTTTCTAATTTTTAATATATCTAAGTAAACAATATATATATATATATTGTCCAGATTGAAACGGAACAGCCGGCGCATTCCGTCTGTTCCTGCCGGAACGGACAACTATGGAACAAAGTGTATTCTTGTTTTGATTTCCTAACGAGAAAACACTGGTTTGAGTTTTTGAAGGAGAGGGAACCAAACTTACAAAGAAGTGTGTTCCTGTTATCAGAGAATAATATAAATATAAATCATATTCGGAACTCTAGATGTATTTGGTTCAACCTTAGTCAAATCAACTCAATCCCAATTGAACCGATCACATCAAACTAGCATGTTTTGCAAGAATTTATATATATTTTTTATTATTATTCCTCAAACTCATATCATAAGATTTTTAACTACATCACATAAAAAATTTAATTTTAATCAAAACTAGTTTATTTTTCTTTGCTAAAATATATATGTACAAGGAAGCTCATATTGTACTGAATTAAAGGTGTAAATCCTTACATCTATGTTTAAAAATAATTATAATTAGAAACTCATAAATTATTGATGACGTGTGAAAATATTTTTATTATTTTCTATGAATGTAAATGTGATTTTTCAGTTTTGACTTGATGGGTCAAGTCACCCGTCGCTATCCCAAGCTACGAAGGTTTTTCCACGCATCTACCTTTACCCTAAGCCTAACAAAGAGCCATGAAAGTCATGGTGACCACATCATGTCAACACTTCCCAGTTCCCGCAAAAGCAAAATACAGTTTCACTATCACATTCCCATGTCGCCATAAAGTGAGAATAAGACTGGACAATGAAAACGACATGGAAACTTAACCAAAACCACAATTCACACAGTCTAGCTACAATCAAAACGGTGCCCTACCATGAATTAACAATATAATAAACTATTGTACGTAGAATGGTTGTGGTTGTTTTTTAAATTATTTTTTTTGTTTAGAAATATATCAAAATAATATTTTTTATTTTTTAAAAAAATTATTTTTGATATCAGCACATTAAAATGATCTAAAATATTAAATTTATAATAAAAATAAAAAAAAGTAATATCATTTTTTGGGTGGCGCATGTTGAGCACCTGGTGGTAGAAAAATTTCTTCTGGTGTTGGTATATTCCCTTCACACGTATCATCTAAAGATAGTGTATCACTAATAACGTTTTTTCATATTCATTTTGTTTTGATTGTTTATGTTTGTCCTCCTTTGCTTAAGTTTTATTATTTCCCAATTGAATCTTTCAATTCTAATTTGTATATATAATAATTCTCAATTCAGTCCTTCTATTTTTGATTTCTTATTGAGTTTCTTTTCTCCTTTTTCAAAGTTTCTATACTTTTAATTTTATCCTTGAAGTCAACTTTATATTTTTTTTCAATAATAATACAAATTTCAATTCAATCCTTTTTTATTTCTTGTTTTTTTTTATTTGATCTTCTTATTAATGTTTTCATGATTTTCAATTTTATCTTTCAAATCAAATTTATGGCTTTTTTTCCAACAAAAACAATAATAATAGTAATAGTAATAGTATTAATAATAGCAATGATAATGATAGTAATGATATTACTAATAATAATACTAATAATTATAAAACTAATATTAGTTTATTATTGTAATAATATTTTTTTATGCAAGGAAACTCCCACTCCCCGGAAAGTATACTTTGTAGGCCCAAGTGAGTGAGTAATATCCCGGTTGTCGCAAGCCCTTACAAAATATTTACGCTTTGACTTGAACTAGAGACTTGCTGTGTAAATCTTAAGTTTTTTGTCATAACGACACACTCCTTGATGAATATTTTAAATTATAAACATGTGTTGTTTTATGCTCATTTTCATAGACCATATCACAAAATAATTTTTTAAAAATAAAAATATTATTATAATACATTTTGAAATAAAAAAATACTTTAAACACAACGCTTCAAACCGGTAACTTATCTTAGAAATCTTGGAAAAAAGTTGTTTCTTTTGGCCTTTGGTGTCGAAGGAGTCCTTGTTGTTTGGGTATTACGTAAAAGGGTTCGATACAATGATGTATTTTACTTCTAGAGGAAAAGGACACTTTTCTTTTGAAAGCTATTTTTGAAATGCGATTTTTTTTTAATAAATTATATTTTTAATGTATTGTAGCTTCTTTTTTTTAAAAAAAAAAAGATGTATTTAAAATTATTTTCCATCAAATTTATATTTTTTTAATGGTTTTGATGTGTTTGTATAAAAAGAAATAACCATCAATTTAATATATCTTCAATTAAATAATAGCAAACACAATATTACCACTTAACTAATCAACCCTATAATTAAATTAAATCAAATCACCTTCTCACGTGTGGGTTCTGGCACCGTATTTTGATATCCACAGATTGTGATGTGTCGTCATACTTATTAAACAAAGCCCAATATTAATTAGAATCATTATATTATAATTACTGGACACAAATAATTAAATAGGATAAGCGCCTTTCCCAATGTCCCCCATCATCTTTTCAGCGAGTTATTGAGCTCCTTAAAATTCAATTTTTTTATTTAAAATAAAATATTTTTAAATTATTTTAATGGACTAATATTAAGAATATTTTTTAAAAAAATACTTTCAAAACTCAACCTAATATGCCCACCAAGCACACCTTTGAAATCACGTAGAGAGAGAGAAAACATATAATCTCAATTTTTTTTAAAAATATATATTCTATTGGGAATCAATACTTTTATTGTAATCTAACTGTAAATTTGACACTGAAATTTAAATGTAAACACAGAATTTGTACGTGGAAATATAAAAGGGCATCTTGGAGACGCTACGGTATCGTATCGCTTTCAAAGCCAAGATGGGCCCTCCTTATTCATGATTGTAGACTCAGCTTTTCTTACCTACCCCACCCCCCATCGAACCCAAACCCTACCCGTTGTCGAACCTCAAACCAATTCTCTCCTTCCCGAAATGCCCCCGTCTCTCTCCCCAACAATCTCATCCTCCGAGCTTAAAGATAATTCCGACAGCCATCAATGTTCAAATTGAAACCAACCCCGCATAGTAACTGGTTTAACAAAAAAACCAAGAGCATTTCGTGTACAATGTCGAAGAAGTTAGCATATCACAGGCTTAAAAATTACCAAACCGGAGCAGTAGAAGAACAACAAGAACAAAATCGACTCCTTCGAAAAAAGAAAAAGAAAAAGAAAACAAAATGGAGCAATTTCTTCTACCACGAAGATCCTCTAACGTAATTAATACCTCTCTCTGTAAGACTCCCGCTGTTGTGTCTCTAATAGAACCCAATTTTTTTGTTTCTGAAAACCCCCTCCCTGTAAGAATCCCGTTGTTATTTTCTCAAATTCCTCTAATAGACCCCAGATGTTTTGCTCTGTTCAGTCTTGGAAGCCAGTTTTTTCCCAAATTGCGTTTCTGACCCTACTTAGATCCCTCCCTTTCAAAGTCCTCCCTATCCCTTCATGAACCGAGAAGGACGCCATCCTTGTCCTCGCCAGCAACTCGTGAGGAGGGACCCTCACTCCGCCATCAAAACAGTCATCCCCGTCCATGTCGTCCTCTTCGTCCTCGCCATCAACAACGTCCGGTCCCCTCCGGTACTCGTCTTTCAATATCTTAGACCAGTCTGGTATATTAACCGGCAGCGACGACGGTGTCCCGCATGCTCGGCGCCCGGGATCTGCTCGCCTGCAGGCAGCCGCAGCGGAAGTTGACTTCTTCGCGAGGCGGGAACTCAGGGCTGGCTTGCAGAGCTCGGGCGAATTAGAGCGAGCTATGGAGTGGTGGTAGATGTCGGACTCGTCGAGTTCGAAGGGTGTGCTGTGAGTGAGTGGCGCGTGGTGGGTCAAGTCGGTTGTAAGGAATCGGTAGTTTTGCCTTGCAAAGTAGCCCTTGCTTGTGGCCATCGGGGGAGGTATACAGAGGAGGTGTTCCTTAGCTGGGCTTGAACTTTAAAAGGGACGGCTTTGAACAGATATGGAGATGAGAAGATGAAAGAACATATTGATCTGCTTTTATAAAGTTTGCGTTGAATAATGGATAAGGCTTGCTATTTCTCTCTGCTTCTCTATTTTTTCGTTGAAATTACCGAGACGCCCTGCTAGTTTCATGTAAATTGCTACGTCGGATCCATCCACCTCTGCTAGGCACCCTCGTCCATTTTCTGTTTTTCTAGATAAGATTTCTAATAAAACATTCAAAAAGAATCAAGTACAATTGCCTTTGTTTTTTTTTAATAGTTTTTATTAAAAAAAATACTATTTCAATACATTTTAAAAAAATACTTTAAGAAATAATCAGTATTACAATTTAAAGCTAAAAGGTACCTCATTTTCATTGTTACAATTGAGCTTTTATTAGCTCACTTAACACCCAATTTTTTTTTATAAAAAAAATGAATGAATTGAAAGAAAAGGAATTGAAGTGAAAACATAGGTAAAATAGGTTGTGCCTTCAATTTTATTTGAAAATAAAATACATTTAAGTTTCTTATATTTTTTTTAGCAATTATGTGATTGGTCCCTCTATTTATACAAAAGTTAATTTCAATATCAAACTTTATTTTCATCATTTTCAGATTTTTTAGGTGAAATAAGAAAGAAAGGATCGTTGAATTCTAGTCTAAAAAGATAAAGTTTATGTTATTATTATAAAGACCACCAAAATAATAGAGTCTTGTTCCAAATGATTTCATATGATGAGGAGAGTTCAAATTAGGTATTGTTTTAACTTGAAAGAATCTGAAAAATAGATATAATATCGAGATGATTTTGAATTTTGAAGTTATTTTGGCATTTTTAGATGTTATGGATTGGTTTAGCAAGATTGTTAGGGTATTGTCTAGTTGTTTTCTAGGTGTTTTGGGTTGAAAATGGATTAAAACGGGTTTCTAGAAGAAAAAAACTACAGATCTTGATTTTCTAGCTATTGAAACTGAAAATCCTAGACAACGTATCATCTATTTTTTTTTTCAAATTGAATTGGAATGAATTTGTTTTTATCTTTCAATATTGAATTGGTTGGAAATAAATTACATTATTTATTTTTGTTTGTATTTTATTGAGTCATCATTTTCTTAATTAACTCTTTATTTTTATGTTACCACTCACTGAAAATGATAAGTTATGGACATGTTGTTATTATTATTTTTGAATAAGCTTCATCTGGCTATAAAGAGATTGAGATCCCTTTTTTCTACTCTTTTTATTATGTTTGAACCTCATCCATATTTTGTAAATAAAATAAATAGACACATATGTAATCTTTGACTTATCTT
This sequence comes from Salix exigua, assembly GCA_032356905.1. Taxonomy (NCBI): domain Eukaryota; kingdom Viridiplantae; phylum Streptophyta; class Magnoliopsida; order Malpighiales; family Salicaceae; genus Salix; species Salix exigua. The sequence goes on from CM063596.1 coordinate 1,171,820, forward strand.
ATATCATCTATCTTTATTTTTCTTGTTTATTTTAAAATTATTTCAAATGCATTTAATTTATTGGTCATGTTTTCATGCTTTTGAAAGAATTAGGTTAGAAATAGAAAAAGGATAGAAGGTAAGATCATCGAAAAGATATATGATGTTTATTACTAAAATCAACTTGTATTGTTGTCGTTAAATTCCTACTCCATTAAAATATTTAAGACTGCATTATTAACTTAACTTGTAACCGGAATTAAATTTGAAGATAATAAAAAATAGTTTCTAAAAATAACCCACAGAGTTCAAATAAAAACCTCCAACTAACCAACCGAAAACAAAAATAAATTTAAGTTGCTCTTTAAACGTGTTTGCTGTTGTCTCAAGCACTCCTCTCTCGCCACGTGTAACTATAAGTCAGACCTTCGTGAAAGTGTGCGACCTCAGATCCATAACCGAAGCGTAACGCAAGAACCAACCATTGCTAGACGACAAAAAAAGGACATTCTGGGGAGTACAAACTTGTTTGCATACGATAACATCTTCGGACTTCTAGTTCAAATTTGTCGTGACGCGATAAGACAGACAGAGAGAGAGAGAGAGGAGGTTAACCTGACCTGGCTCTGAAAAGAAGACAAAAGTGGTCCTCTTCAGACGATCGATGATTTTGACACCTGTCAAATAATCGTATTGATCGACAGGTGGCCTCGTCTCGTTCCGCATAAGAAGTGGGGCGTGAATGGCACGTGAAGGGGGAGCCCTCTCTCTGGTCTAGCGCGTCTCTCTTGCCAGCCAGCTGGACCTCGCCCTCCTGTCCTCTCAGACACGACACCTTCAACATCTCTCCACCGAGAAGCTAGTTTAACGTGTCGTATAATATAGTGAAATACCATCTCGTCTACAATTTTAATTTTCTTTTATTGCAGTAGAACTAGAACGTTGAACAGAACATCACGCTTTACGTGTGAAAGCGAAGTGATGTGGCAGTACTTTAATCTCTTTCGTGGTGTGGGTTCTGTTCTGTTTTGAAGGGTTGTCCAGTGAAGATAAGATAAAAGCGATTCAGAAAGAGGAAAAATTCCCATTGAGTTCAAGATTCTAAAATTCGATAAGACGATGCGTTATGCTGGCTGCCATTAGAATATATATTATTAATTGGATGGCTACTGTAGCTTGTTGTATTGCCAATCCAACAATGACATTTCGAGGTGTTTAATCTTTTAACGATGATATCTTTCGTAATATTCTTCCAAAAAGTTTGTGTTTTGACCTTAAGAAACTAGGAAGAATGACGCGTAATTAACTATAATCTAAATAAAACTGCATTATCATGGATCGCGTCGCTCTCTCCGTGAGAGCGCGACGTCGTTGTTGCCTTCTATGTGAGTTGGGAAATTTATGTCGAGATTTTATCTTTATTTTTATGGAAAAAAGAGTCGTCATCTAATATTATGGTTACTAGAAAACCTAAGTTGGTCTTTCTGAGATTTTAAAATGAGGGACTGATTGCGTATATAGAAAGTTTTAACACTCATAGTACACTTACCTAAGATAAACTACTTGGTGTTTATGAAATTCATGCTAAAACATATTTTTCTTTAAACTCTGAATATTTTTTTTTAAAGGAATGTTCAAAATATATTTGCGTATTGGTCGTATGTATGAAAATAACAAAAAAATTTATTTTAATTTATATATATATATATATATATATATATATATATATATTTACCATCCTTTTCATTGTTTACCATCCTTTCAGTTGTCTTGCCTACTTACCTGGACTTTCGACTTCACCCCACTTTGGTCTAGGCTTTCAGCCCACGTGGATGGCATCCCATATCTCATCTGGTATGGGCTTCTAGCCCAGACGGGCTGGAAGCCCACCTTACTCAAAGGGTGAGGTTGGGCACAAAGACCGACCCAACCAGCCCACGCGGGGAGTGAATTAATTCACTCCCCGCATGCAAAGAGATGATGAAATAGTAACTTGGTAAATTTTGGAGTGTCACGAATGACGTATCTGTTAATACTGTTGGGTAGATGAGATCGATATTGTTCTTCCTATCGTGGTGGCGTTGGAAATCTGTTGCTTCACTGGAGGCCACGACAGGCTGCTGGCATTAAGGGGTGGCTTCCAATGGTGGTGAGGGTGAAGCTAGGTGGCTTGCTTGCAAGTCTTTGAGGAGAGAGATAGATCAGTCAAATGGTTTTAGAGAGAGAGAGTGAGCTAGTTGCAAAGGGAGATGGTGTGATTTTTAAGACAATTTTGTTAAGTAAATTTCTCATCAATCATATTTTTTCACCTGTTTTCTACTCTGTTTTGTGATTTTTTTTCCTTTTTTTTCTCTACTTTTTTTCCTCCTCTACTCATCGTATTTATAGGCAGTGTAGGGGGGTAACCGTTGCTTGCAACAGTGGGCTACCTCCGGCGACAACATGCTTGTCGACACGCGACATGCAGGTGACCTATCTATGGTGGTGCAGGCTATTGGTTGACAAGGGGGGCAGGCAACTTGTCGGCAGTGGGGAAGGGGGCAGGTGATGGAGTGCGCCATGTCGGGGATGTTGGTTTTGGGAGGTAAAAGTGTAGTTTGGTCTCTCAATTTGTAATTGTTTTAATTGCACCTCCAATTGAATTTAATTTTATGATTTTGTGCAATTATACCCCTGCCAGAATTTCAATTATTAGCCTTGACTTTGCGCACCTTTTTTATTTTGATCTTTGATTTCTGATTTGCGCGAGTTATCCCTCAATCGACCATTAAACTATCATTTTGTTCAATTTGATCCCCGATTTTGCATAATTGGTTTCAAAAAATTCAAATATGTCTCCGAAAATTCTAATCTCATCAATTTAACCCGAATTAAATTCAAGAACTTGATTTTTCATTGGCTAAACCATTAATAAAATTAATTTGACAATTTAATGTATAATTAAGTCCTTGTACTTAATTAAATACTTCAATTGGACTTTAAATTAATTCTTAAACATAATTACACTTTTAAATTGACCAACGATTAAATCAAACTGGCTTATAAAAATATTATTATATCTTTCGACTTTATTTTTATGCAGATTTATCCGATAATAAATTACTTTTGCATTGAATCTGCGTTTTCCTTTATTTCTAGGCATAAAAGAGGTACGATCGAGCTCTTGAAAATGTCTAAAATTTTTGCCTTGATTTTTCTGCCAACACCATCCCCTTTTATTTTATGTTTTTTTATTTTTGGATAGATTTGGGTAATAACCCAAAATTGGGTTATGACAGATGGATTATATCATTTTTTTATTTAGCTCTTAAAATCTCTTTTTCCAAAGATTTAGTCCTATCTAAAGAACATTTGTTTTTTTTAAAGGGTAGAGACTGAAAAATAGACTAAAATGGTGTGCCATGAATTTCAAAACAAATACACGTTGACCCGTAAACTTTAAAAATTATACACACTAGACAATTTTGGTATCTCAATAATTTAAATTTCAATTATAGTATAATTTTTTTTAGTTTCTAGCTTAGAGAGGAGAGAGACAGACAGACAGAGAGGTTGCTAGATTCTAGCGATAAACATATTATTGACATCGATTTAGGTCACAAAAATGAATAAATTTATGTCATGTTTTTCTATTTGATGAGAGGACTTCATATTCAATATTCTTTTTATATCTTAAAAGTTCTTGAAAAAACAAATTTGAGATGAAGTTTTTCATAACCTATTTCTGGGTTATTCCCCAAAATCTACCCAAAAAAATAAATAAAAAAAGGGTTGGTGTTGGTAAAAAAATCAAGGTGGAAATTTTAGATGTTTTCGAGAGCCCGATACATCTTTTGTGCCCAAAAACAAAGGAAAAGCAAATTCAAGGCTAAAATAATTTAATATTGGATAAATCTACGTAAAAATTAAGTTGAAAGATATAATTTTATTTTTATAGGCCAATTTAAAAGTATAATTATGTTTAGGAATTAATTTAGAGTCCAATTGAAGGATACATTAAGTGGAGGATATTTTAAACTGGTCCAATTTATTTTATTAAATGACTTAATTGATATAAAAAATTAAGTTCTTGAACTTAATTCGTGTTGAATTAAGAATATTGGAATTTTTAAAAACTTGAATTGAAGTTTTCCAAGCCAAATGTTTGAAGTTAGAGGCAATAATTAGAAAATTGAGGGTCAAATTACAAATATTTGTAACCGAAAAGGTGTGCAAAGTTAAGGTTGGTGTTGAATTTTTTGTGGGGATATAATTGCACACATTAAAAAATTTAAAGCCAATTGGGAGTGTTAATATAACCATTACAAATTGAGGGACCAAACACATTTCTATATCTCCTAAATCTTGCAAACACATTCTTGCAGGAGGCAACCCATCGCTGCACGCAATGGACAACTAAAGGGTGCCTCCTTCGTCTATAAATACAGAGAGGGAATAGACGATCAGGGGAGGAGCATAAAAACAAACAATTCATGGACCAGTAACAATCCAACTTTCCTTTCCCAGCTCAGACGACACGACAACAATTTCACCTATAAAAAACCAACAAACTTTTGACAGCTCTCCCGCCCACCACAGATCACTAATTCTGATGCTGCCACTATAAGCAAAACCACTCCAGCTTCCTCTACCCGATGATAGTGAAAAATACGTTAGTCATCTTCCTTCATCAACCCATCTATTGTTGACCATTCAGTGAACAATAGGAATGAATGAATGAATTCACTCTTTGCCCACTGTTCACTCTATATGAACAGTGGGGGTGACTGAACCAGACTTTATGTATAATTGGGTCACTTGAGGTAAGGTGGCCCCTCCAACCACCTTGGTTGGAAGCCTAACCCGAAGTAGGTGGGCTATAAACCCACTTGGCTAAAAGCATGACCCGAATGGAAGTGAGTTGTCAGCCCACCAATGGGATAGGTCATTCGGTTTATCCAAGTAGGGCAGTTGACCCCTAAATGATAGGTCTTTTGGCCCATCAACCTATACAAAATAAAATAAAAATTATAAAAAAATACAAAAAGTTTGCATGAAACCAAAGATATCTTCTTTTTTCTTTTTTTTTAAATATAAACAAAAAACATGTTATTTTTGTGTATGCGGTTGAAATCCAATGTTTTCCCAAGCATATTTTTCAGAAAAAACAAATATATCATCTTTCTCATGTTTTGAAATGAAAATTTGATATCATAACTAATTTACAATTATCTATTGGAATTTGGACATAATATCAAAATATTTACTAATTATTTTGTTTTAGCTATCGCAATATAAAATTACATTGTAAAGTACACCCGTGAATGGTAAAAAAAAAGGTTTCTAAATGTTGTATAATTTTTTTTTCAAACTTTAGATCGATTAGGTTTTTGACCTATTGAGTAAACGACTCTCTCATGAAGAGAGATCGACTTTGAGCATTAGAAAAGAACAAAAAATAAAAAATCCTACTTAGAAAACAATTAAACAATAATGCAGTTTACCTCAGGGAGGATGCATTGGGGGTAATGCATCCTCCATAAGCATAATAAGTCCCCATACCTAGACTCTCAAACACCATTAGAATGCATTGGGGGCATTGGGGGTAATGCATCATCCACAAGCATAATAAGTCCACATACCTAGACTCTCAAACACCATTAGATTTTCTAGTGGCTTTAATACCATGTGGTGACTCTTAAGATCTATATTCGTAATTTTACAATTATATAAACCCCCTTTCTTATGTGCATCGTCTCCTATCCGGGGATAGCAGGGTACGAAACGCGAAAAAAACATCATAGCGACAAATGGCCACTCCAGTGGAGACAATATGCTCGATTGCGATTTGTTTGTTTGATTATTTATTCTTTATTTTATTTTTAACACATATTTTTACTATAACATGCATTTTTACTTTCAATTCACGCATAACATCGGATATGAATTAATATATCATGCATTTTAAATTCACAAATAAACTTAATTTTACGTTAGTTTGGGAGTAACAGTCTGCCTTATGACTTTTAGTCGGGGTTTAGATTCATAAGATGCCAAACTATAACCTTAGAGTTTACTTGATAATAGAGGTCACACCATGCCCTCGCCATTTATTGTAAACCCTTATACTATCTTCACGTAATGCGGTCACTAGGCAGTTCATAGACCTTTGAGATTAAGTACAAAACATACCTCTCATGTAATGACCTAAAACTTGTCCTTAAACTCCTCGATAATTCACACCTGATGTGTATGTACATGCATTTGCATCCATCACTGTGTATAACATATCATCAACAAATTAATATATAGGTTCCCGAAAGGCTCCTAACCATGTTCATAAAACTTGACTTCACCAAAGTAGTATATGGGATGAAGAACATGCACACCATGATGCTCACTTCCAAGAAAAGATGGATTGTCTGAAAACTAGTGTGGATTTTCATGCTAGCTTACTCGATCAAATAGTGAGAAATGTCTCTGGCAAGGGTCCTTCAACTAGTTTTGTAGTGACTACTCACACACAAACAATGAACCACTCTTAATAGGTGATAAGAGAAAGGGTTCAAGGTTCTCAAAAAAATCTAGTTTTTGTACAATGAGAAACGCCAATACTTGCTTAAACCTAGCAGTTATAAAAGCATCAGAAGGTATCAACCAAGATAAGATAGCGATGCTGGAAGCTAAGATAAGTGTCATTGAAGGGGTAAACTTATATGACCTAGTATAAGTTACAGAAATGAAGTTTCGTGTTCCTGAATTTATCAAATACTCTAGGACACAATGCTAGTCACTCACCTAAAATCATACTATAACAAAATGACAGAAGTAGTTCATGATGAAAAATTGTTGATACATTTTTTCCAAGATATTTTAAGTGGGGAAAAATGAATTGATACATGAGGTTTTTTTTTCTCGAAACTTTGATACGAGGATTTGGGTGAAACCTCTTATGTCATTGACATAAAAATCCAAAGAGATAAGTCTCAATGGACATTAAAATTGTCTCAACTTTACATTATTGGATGATTTTATTCTGGTACATTTTAAGATTATTAATCTAATTGATTGCATTTACTCTTATAATAATAAGTAAATCAAGTACTTACTTGACTTTTCTAGGTATGAAAATATAATTCTTATATTAATTATATTATAGTCCTTAGCTTCATAACTATATATTTCAATCAAGTTATACTTGGTTAAATCACTTCAGTTTAATTTCCTAATGATGATATTTAAAGTTTATGACAATTAGGTTATTAATTATATGTTGTCCCAATTTAATTTATTATAAATTCAATAATTGAATAATTTATATTTGAAGATAAGGTGCATGATCTAGCAACATGTTATAATCCCTAAAATATTAGAAAAGTTATTAATGCTTTGACTTAACATTTTAGTTATCGGTTTCTCGATGTAATTAATATCTTTTCATCAATAATATTTCAATAAATATTAAAGTATGAAGTATGTTTTTCATGTTAAATTATGTTTGTTATTTATATTATACTTATTAATCATTTGAATGGACATATAAGTAATATTTCTTATGCATATTGGGAGTTTGATGTATGCACAAGTTGTATAAGACATGACTTGACATTTATAGTAGAAATGTTAGGAAGCAATCTATATATATAGAATTCATTACATGCTAATAGTACATCCCAAAGTACCTTCAAATAAAGGATTTCAAGAGAGTCAATTCCAAGTATATTTAGAACATGTGTCTTCTCCCATCACTCTTTAAACATAAAAAAAGAAAAAAAAGAGTTGGAGTTTAACATTGGTTTTGTTATAGTTTGTTTGATATTGTTGTATAAGGTATTTTTTTAAAAGTGTCTTATAATTAAAATATGTATTAAAATAATATTCTTTAAATTTGTTTTTTATTTTTAATACAGGCACATCAAAATCATCCAAAAATACCTAAAAGAACATTTTCTTTTCATTTTAAAATATACACTATAATGCAAACACTCACCAAACATTTTATCACAACCCATCTCTATTAGACACTACGAGCTGATTTGCCCGCTTCGCTAGGTTTTTTTATCTATGTAAAAATAAATTGATTTTAAAAATATTGTATTTTGTAATTTTAATATTTAATTAGTATAATTATAATTGATAAAATTCGTTAAAAATGATTTTTTAAACCAAAATGTGATTGAATATTGTTATTGCCAAAAAACTTTTGATAAAATTTGTTAGAAAATTTGCTAAGAAGGTGAAATATTTCATTAGGAATTTGTGGTCACAGATACTATGGTTAAAAAAAACAAAAGAAATCCAGTTAAAAAAGAACAACTGACTTGGACAGTAAAAAATAAAAATACATGTGAAAAAAGTCATCGTTTCTTAAAAAGGAAAAAGAGAGTCTAAAATATATATTTAAATTTAAATTCAAAGCCAAAGATTTTTTTTATAAGATTTATTTATCATATTATTATCTCAAATATATTTAATAATACCGATATTAATTTGTTTTTCAAGAAAGCGCAAGTCATTTTTTTCTCTCTTTATATATTTGTAGGCGATAATATTAAATAAATATTAAACACATATACTTTGTCTCACATACTATATAGTGTGATCGAAATGGGAAGTGATTTTTATAGTTTTTTAATTGTAAATAACCTAGATAAATTTGTAAAAACAAATATGAGTTGTTTGTTCCCCCCGTAATATTAGATATGACACATTATAAATACAAATATTGCAATTTGTTTTTAAAAAGAAATATAAATTTTTTGTATGCTATAATTATTTATTTTCCGTCTAAAAAGAACAATATAGTCAAAACGGAAAGTGCCTTGTATATTTTTTAATTGTAGATAATGTAGGCAAATTTTTTTACCTTTTGTTTTTTTGAGTTGTATTTTTTCCAGGGTAATATTAGATTTTAAATATTAAAAATCCATTTTTTAAGAAATAAACTTGAACAAAAGAGAACAAAATTAAAATTAACATCATTTTTTTATTTTATAAGATTTATTCATCATATTATTATATTAAATGTATTTAAGAATGTAGATATAAATTTTTTTCCTGCAAAAAATCCGAGGTCCTTATTTTTTACTTTATATATTTTTAGGCGATAATATGCAATAAATATTAAAACATATAATAATGACTTGTTTGCCTTTTCATAATAACAGTGTAACTAGACAAAAGTGACTTGTATCGTTTTTTAATTGTAAATAACCCATGTAATTTTTTTAAATTTTTTTCTTATGTTGTCTTTTATCCCCAGTAATATTAGATATAAAATGACTATTGTCATTATTGCAAAATCAATTAAAATTATCAAATTATCCAGAAAGAAAAAAAACTCAAAAACATTAACAAAAGAGTAAGCAAGAAAAATAATAATAATAATAATAATATATTATTATTATTATTATTCTTGTGTTAATGATGAATAAATAAAAGAAAAAAATCATACTAATTTGTTTTGTTTTAAAAAAACATAATTATCAGGGGGGGAAATCATTTAACTTGAAAATAATAACAATAAAACCAATAAAAAATAAAATAAAGTTAACATAAATCAATATTATAGATGATAAAACAAAACAAAACATTATTAGCTGAAGAAATCATTTAATTTGAAAATTTTAAAAAATATTTGTTCTACATTGCAGGTTGAGTAAACAATTTTTATAGGATTTGCTGGATGCAAATAAAAATATAATTTTAATTTATGCAAAATTTAATATAATAAAATAGCAAAATAAAAATTTGAAAATCTAAAATTATCATTGCACGGAGGATAATTTTAGTCATGGTACGCGTAAACTATCATTGATATCCTAGTTTAAAAAAAATAAGAATAAGAATAAAAAAAAGGAAAAATAACTTTCGCAGTGAGACATTTTCAAAATCATTATTGTAGAAGGAAAAAACAAAAACACAGTAATTTTAAAAAATAAAAATAATAATAAAAAGAAAAAGGGAAAGTAACTGTGCTTTACCAAATAAGAAAAATAAAATCTATTTTAGAGAGAGAGAAAAAGAAAAAAGGGAAAAGCAATTGTTAACAAAAACGTATTTTGAGACTTTCCTGCGCCCTTGTCTTTTTGCAATTGGTTGAAGAAGGTCGTTCCCTCGGGCACAAAATTGTTGGGTGAGGGGTTCGAACCCCTGCACGCATTTGGATTTCAGTCGCGTATCAGGCAGGACCACTTCGACCGCAAGTATTTTCTAGCTATTTTCACCATAACAAATACAAAAAGCATCTATGTTAAAAAAACAGAAACACGTGCACATACACGCGCGAAGCAAGGGCTGAAAATATTCAATGAACATTGACAATGAGTCTGGTGCTACAGTAGAAGACCGAACTGTTTTAGCTCTTTAGATAATTAGATAAAAAAAAATGTTCATTGCTTAACGGCTACAAATAATATTAAAAACCCTATATGTACTTATGATAGATGACACCCCTAACGCATTAGATGAGTTGGGGTTAATGGAAGTGTGATGATGCATTTGATTCTTTATGGTAGTTTATCGGTGTTTATGCATGCATGCATGTATATGTATATATGTATGTATGAATGCTGCTGTTGATTACATCTGGTAATGGCAGGCTTTTCTGTTATGTTTCGTGAATTATTTGGAGGTAATAAATTTCGTCCTTAAAATATGATTTTTAGTATTATAGAGCTGAGTAGGTGAAGGTTTAGCTTAATTAATGGGAAGGTGTGAGCTCTTGGCATTTGTTCCCCTGCATGATAAGGATTTTTAAAACAAAGTGTAAATAAGTTGTCTTCCTTTTCTCAAGTATATTCCATGCAACTTAGTGATATTCTTTTTTTTTTATTCGATGAAACCCTATCTTGAAAAATATATTTTGTGAGCTTAGGTCAGCGAATAAAACTCCGACTGTATTAGGTTCTTAGAAGAGATGCAAGCATTGACTCGAATTCGAGATCTGTTGTGCAAATCTCAAGTCTTTTATCATTACGTTATGTCTTTGGATAACTTAGACATATTCCACCAAAACCATGTGTTGAAATAATTGAAAATCACCTTCAAAAATAAAAATAAAATGAAAAGCATTTTCAAGAGAAGACACTGGAGCAACTAGTTTTTATGCTTGTTCGAGATTATAATTGAGGTTGCTTCTAAAAATACTTTTTATTCATAAATACATTAAAATAATATATTTTATTATTTTTAAAAATATTATTTTTCACATCAGTACATTAAAATGGTCTAAAAACACCCTAAATATTTAGTTTTTAAAAAATTTAATTGTTTTCAAAAATATTTTACAAACACATCCTCGAATACCTTAAATTTATCTACATGGACAAGTGTGATGGATGGATGGATGGATGGATGGATGGAAGAAGGGATCATGTGGAGATTTTAAATGGGCCTGTGTTTATTTATTATATTGGTTCATGGTGCGTGCAAGGTGGTGGGATGAAAAGCATGAATAGTTTATTGGGGGCATTCATTGAAGCCACAGCATGCTCACCGCCCCTCTGCAATTATGTCGAGGGGCCTTTGTTCATACTCCAGGCCAATAAAGACCCCATTTTTCTCGTCTCCTCAGCAGTCAAAACAACAAAAAGGAAAAGGAAAATTGACAATTTTTAATTTTTTTGTACTTGTGATTAGATGTAGTGATTAAACGGGCTTGCATGGGATGGCAAGTTTACATGGTGTTATGATAAATAACATCTTCAATTCGAGTTAAAACGTGTATTATTTGTAAGAATTTGGGATAACCGGGTTTTATCCGTTTATCTAATTACATAAAATATATTTTTTAAAAAGTGGATTTATTCAAATTCAAAAATGATAAAAAAGGATATAGTCATTAAACGGGATTGCATGTGATGACAAAAATATATAGTTTGATGATAAAAAACTTATGACCAGCATAATAGATCTCGAATTCAAATCAGGATATATATTGTTTATAGTACATATAAATTTTACTCGTTTACTCGAACCTATAAAATATACTTTGGTTTTTCAAATCCAAAAAAAAGAAGGGACTGACACACGAGTATTAAACAAATTGACCTCCTCCTCTCTTGACTCAGAAGGAACCAAGTAAAGCTAGAATTATTATTATTATTTTTGACAAATTGAGGAAAGGTTTGGAACAATCACAAATCATTCTGTTCCCTCCTTTCTAGCAGTAATCTTTATCGCTGATAATTCAATAACCCCCTCCCCCCACACGACCTTATAAATGCACACCACTCCACTACAAGGCTTCTACTTCACCCTCGACTCAAAAACAGGATGGCTCTCACACCTTCTTTCTTTCTCTTCTTCTTCTTCTCCTCTCTAATCCTCGTGTGCTTCACGAGAGCACAGGGGAGAGCTCCTCACGGCCTTGCTCATGAGAATCCGGTGGCTTTCTCACCGTCTGCGGTGGATTTCTTCCATCCCACACCACAAGATCAGCCGAACGGGGAGAGCCCATGTGCTGCTTCGTCTAGCTGCTCGCCATTCCCTCTTCCAGCTCACTCAGTAGTAGTGGCTACTGACCAAGCACGTAAAATATCAACGTCCCAGAAAGGAGGGGATCATCGACTGAGAGCGGGTGGCGCTGCTGGCTTTGTACTTGGTGTGGCATTTGCAGTGCTCTTGACAGTGGCTGTCTACCATCTACTGGTCACCCGCAAAGCCAACTCAAATCGACCCAATGGGTGTTCATCATCAGGTTGTTAATCATTTCAATCTCTTAGCATATATATGTTCCTTCTCTCTTCCAAATTCGGAGCGTTTTAGCAGTAGTTTGAGCAAGATAGACATCCAATCTAAGCTTAGATTGGAGAGAAGCCAATCAGATTACACTGGAGCACGAAGAAAACCATGCAGATATCTTCAAGAAAAATAGTGTACTTTTAATGTACCTCCCATATCACGGGGAATCCAGGTTTTGAAGATGAATGAGATGCGATTGGGAAAGGCTTTACCATTCAATATAGCAAAGGTCTGAAAACAAAATCTGGTGGACTTTGATATTAAAAAATCATAGTGACTCCTCCCTGTGTATCTGTTAGGCATTTTTTTGGTTTTCCACGCATTTATAAGTCTAGATGAACGAGTAATATTTTTGTTGTTTTAGGTTTTTACTTACAATAAAACTTAAAATTTACTATACAGATATCAAACTTTACGCAATTGAGACATGGCAAGTAATGGAATCAACATAAAAAAGGATCATAATTAAAGGACATCGATCAAGATCCTAGAGCGAATCAGAAGGTTCAGATAAAATGAGCTCCATCATACAGCTTTTTTGTATAAACTCCATTCTTATTCCAAGTAATCATAGCCCATCTCAGCTCAGGTCCCATGAAATGAAATCGAAATCTTGCATGTACATGGCACAAAACCTGATAGAAAGTTTGAGCCCTGAACAAAATTGCTTGCCGAAATTTGTCTCTCTCAACTGTTAGAAATTCAAAGTTAAGACGATCAAAAAAGTTCATGAACACAAATTAAGGTTTGACTTGTCAGAGAAAATCTGGCTGAATGGAGCATTTATGATAGCTGATGCTCAATAGTTTTCCACTCTCATGAGAAGGAAGACCACAGGAGGAATGAAAGCACAGAGTGCTTTAAGACCATTAGGCATATGGATTGGTCCAATAGGCCCGAACTCACATGCTCTTTTTTATAAGGCTTGCGTTTAAATTTTTTATTTAAAATAAATACTTAAGATCCAAATTTTATTCTTTTTATTTTTAACTTTCCATTTAGCATCTCTTTGACTTAATTCCGTTTTATTTCAGCCAAAATAGCCGGAACATTTCATGCCATTAGAAAAATCAAGATGAAATAACATCGTTTTCGTCTTCGTTTTAATTCCAGCATGTTCTGAAAATTTTGGCTGGAATGTCTCGATACCGTTTCGGTCGTGCCGCTCCAGCTCAAAATCATAATCTTTCTTTTATTTTAGAACATTTTACTATCACAATATTTTAGAATTTTAGAGATGTTTCTAATTTTGAGATCATGTTTTTTTGACTTTGTGTTTGTATTGTATATTTTAAAGTTAATTTATCTTGAATTTAAATTATACTTGTTAAAATTATTATATGATCAGTACAAACCCCGAAATGGCATGCCGAAATGTTCTGTTCCAATAGAAAAATCAGAACGACAACTGTAACGATATTGAAAACTTTACTTTGACTTGTTCTCATAAATAGCCAAAACCAATAAAATAAGATCAATTAAAAAATATAAATTAAATACAACTATGTGAAAACTATAATATAAAAAAATATAAAACACCTTCAATAAAAAAACTATTTAACTATTCCACTCAAATACAAATTTATTAAAATATATATACTAAAGTTTTTTTTAACTATAAAATATTAGATGCTCTTAACTTTAATAGTAATTATTTGGGTTGTTAATTTAGTTATGTTTTGGTAGAAATGATCAAAATATTTTGAATCAATTAAAAAAACTAGACAAAATAATTTTTTTTTATCTCGGTTTAGATTCTGTCCATTTCGTATTTTTTGAAAAAATATTGGCTGAAACGTTCTGGTTTCGTTTCGTCCGATCTGTTTCAGCCAAACAATATTTTTTAAATAATAAATATTTTTATTATATCAATTATATCTCTTAATCCGATCTTTATATTGAAATGAAATTTTACGAGAAGTCTCTTGACATATTTATTATGTTAGAATTTCAGACCAATTAAAGAATGTAATGACTTTACGAGATTGATGATGTCATTCTTGTAATATTATACATGTCCATAATTTTATTATGTTTTTTATATTAAAATGCACAACTATATAAATAATCTTATTTTTAAATTTTGAACTAATTTTTTTAATTAATATATTTAATTATATATAGAGAGAGACACAGATAAATAATATAACTTTAAAACGGTGTACTGAAACACTTCGAAACACAAACTCAAACTGAAACGGAATTTAGTAATTTACAGTGATAAAACACCAGGGTAGCCGAAGGAAGCAGGAATTAACTTTGGCTTAAAATAGATATCAAGACGACGACGTCCAAGACGTGGTGCTGTGCTGACTTGAAAATCCGTCATTGACTTTTTTTCTTTCTATAAAGCACTACTGGCACGGCGCTCGTTTCCGCTATCAGTTCTCTCTCACTCTACTGGATCTCAAAAAAACACCATGTCTACTCGCTTCATTTTCCTCCTCTCTCTCACAGCCCTGCTTCTTTTCTCTCAGTTCTCTTCCTCTTTCTCCAAACTCCAAAACACCGCCGCTGAAGATGACGATGAGGATCTTAGTTTCCTCGAAGAAGAAACCGACGCCGTTCCTCACGACCACAACCACGGAAACAGCCACGACCACTACCCCGATCCGGACCAATTCGACGAAGAACTCGACAATGACGATGACGTCGAAAACTACTCTGATCTCGATGATTCCGAACTGGATTCTTACAAGGAGCCTGAGATTGACGACAAGGACGTCGTCGTTTTGAAGGAAGGAAATTTCAGTGATTTTGTGACTAAGAATAAGTTTGTGATGGTGGAGTTCTACGCGCCGTGGTGCGGTCACTGCCAGTCGTTGGCTCCCGAGTACGCGGCGGCTGCTACGGAGTTGAAAGCGGAGGAAGTGGTGTTGGCTAAAGTGGATGCGACGGAAGAAAATGAATTGGCTCAGGAGTATGATATTCAAGGCTTTCCCACTGTTTATTTCTTTGTTGATGGAGTACACAAGCCTTATCCTGGCCCAAGAACCAAGTAAGTGTTTGTGTTTGTTTTTTTCTTTTTTCTTCTATATAAATTTACGATTGATGTAACCGAATGCAATGTGATACAGAGATGGAATTGTGACATGGATCAAGAAGAAAACAGGACCTGGTATTTACAATATAACGAAAGTGGATGATGCTGAACGTTTGTTGACTTCTGAAACTAAACTTGTCCTGGGCTTCCTCAACTCTTTGGTGGTACGGTTTGCTGCTTTCACTATTTCCCGGTTTGGTTTGGTTCGGTTTCACAACAATGCATCCCGGTTTCGTTTCATGTCTTTCAACCTATGATTTGCGATGGAGTATGAAATTAAGAGCTTAAGTGTCAAGTAGCAATTTCCTTTCTCACTGTTGATCATGTAGGCAATGTATGCTCTTCATTTTGCTTCATATTCAAAGTTGCAGATCTGTTGTGTAGAACATGTGTTAGCTTGAATTTTTTTTTGCATAAATAGTTCTGACCATGAATATCAAATTTAGAAATGTAAAGAGCACAACCCTTGATCTGATTCTTGAATGGTTTACACATCTTTAGATTATCGTAGTTCTTAGATCATTATGTGCATTTGTTCTATAATCGATTCTATACTACTTTACTTAATA
The DNA here is from genome assembly GCA_032356905.1 of Salix exigua. Taxonomy (NCBI): domain Eukaryota; kingdom Viridiplantae; phylum Streptophyta; class Magnoliopsida; order Malpighiales; family Salicaceae; genus Salix; species Salix exigua. The sequence goes on from CM063596.1 coordinate 1,188,134, forward strand.
AAAAACAGGGTCCTGAAAGTGAAGAACTTGCTGCTGCTTCAAGACTTGAAGATGAGGTCAACTTCTATCAAACTGTGAATCCTGATGTGGCAAAGCTTTTCCACCTTGACCCACAAGTTAAACGCCCGGCTTTAGTCATGCTTAAGAAAGAGGCTGAGAAACTGAGTGTTTTTGGTTGGTTCTTCCCTGCTCCCATTTTTGTTGGAACTCTTAAATTAATCTTTTAATGGGCATTGCTCTTACATGTAGTTTCTCATTCTGCAGATGGTAATTTTTCCAAGTCTGAGATAACTGAATTTGTATTTGCGAACAAACTGCCTTTGGTGACCATTTTTACTAGGGAAAGTGCCCCTTTGATTTTTGAGAGTACAATTAAGAAGCAGGTTTGGATACATATTTCTTTGATTTGGACTTCTGAGTGCAAGTATGTTGTTTCTAAAAGCTTACTGATCTGAACAATGATTCCATATTTTCTTATTCTCAGCTTTTGCTCTTTGCAATTTCAAATGATTCAGAAAAAGTTCTCCCAATTTTTCAAGAGGCAGCTAAATTATTCAAGGGAAAGGTAACTTAAGTTTAATAACCAGTAACCTTCATTTTAATACCTTTTGCTGCTGATAATAGACATGCTATATGTTTTTAGACAACTTTGTGGGATATAACTGTAATATATCATGGACTGCAGCTTATCTTTGTATACGTGGAAATGGACAATGAAGATGTTGGGAAACCAGTTTCAGAATATTTCGGTATCAGTGGAACCGCCCCCAAAGTAGTTTTTTCTCCTCAGTATGAATTTATGATACTGATTATTGGCAATTTCATATGTTTGGTGCAAATGAAGCTTCTGATGGTATCAATTTCTATATAGGTTCTTGCATACACAGGAAACGATGATGCTAAAAAATTTGTACTTGATGGGGATGTTACCTTGGACAAGATTAAGGTAGGAACTTTCCTCCGTATGGTCTCCAATTTATATTCAGCTTTAAGTGTGGTTGGGTAATGCTTTTTATTCTTCTTCATGCATCCATTTTTTCATTCATAGGTTGCTTTTCCTGCTATTTTGATGAGTTCAATGAACAGGCATGCCAAAGCCAAAACTTTAACATTTGATTTTTTCATCTTCTCTCAGGTTTTTGGGGAGGATTTCATTGAAGACAAACTCAAACCTTTCTTCAAGTCGGATCCAGTTCCTGAAACAGTGAGTTGCTAAGTTTTTCTTTTTTCCAGCTAGTTTATTTATTTAACTATTCTTTTATTCAAGAATAACTAATTGATTTTTTTTTGTCTTATTAACTGGCATTTTTTTATGGTGTTTGATTGTTATAGAATGATGGGGATGTAAAGATAGTGGTTGGGAATAATTTTGATGAGATTGTTTTGGATGAGTCAAAGGATGTTCTTCTTGAGGTATTGTTGCAACTGATAAATGCATGAATAGACCCATTCTCTCATTTGTTCTTTTTACTTGGGCGCTTTCTAAGTGTTTGTTTGGTTTACTAGCTCTATGCACCATGGTGTGGGCATTGCCAAGCTTTGGAGCCAACATACAACAAACTCGCCAGACATTTGAGGGGCATTGAGTCTATTGTTATAGCCAAGATGGATGGAACAACAAATGAGCATCCCAGGGCAAAGGTACTTGTATTTCAAATTTGATCTATGGTGTGGGACCTGAAAATGCCAAGAACTTGTTTTGTTTTCTTGATATAGCAGTTTGTTGTTTTTGGAACTTGGGTTTATAATAGACGAGTGTCCTTTATGAGTAAAATAATTCGGGGATAAGGAGCCTTAAAATGCCTATGCATGTACCTTGAATGCCTCTTGCAACCCCTAGCTTTTTTTCCTGGAGAACTCAGCTCAGTTGAAGCCTGGTGAATGAAGTTGCTGACCAGAAACTAGTAAACACGCATGGTTGGGCTTGCTTTATAGACTAACTCTTACAGGAGAGAGGCTTGAACTAAGACCTCTTCTGTTCCAAAGCTGTTTTTGTGTTGGGGCATATTTATTTTTCATATATTTTAAATATGATCAATTTTCTCAATTTGTTGATTCCTTGCTCAATCTCTGAATCTTTGATCATCTTCATTTTCCAAATCAATGACTTGACAATTCTGGAAACATTGACTTCTATATAAAGTGGAAAATGGAAGGTTCAATAGTTATGAGTTACTAATCTAATGCGTGGAAGATTTGGCTTGCATTACCAGAATTCAATGCACAATAGAAAAAACTTAATGGTGTTGGAGTGCAAAATCTCGAAGTTAAAAGTACGGGGAAGTTTGTAGTGAAATTCTTTTCATTTGTTTTTTCTCCATGCAGTCGGATGGGTTTCCCACGCTCCTCTTCTTTCCTGCTGGAAACAAGAGCTTTGATCCAGTAAGTGGTGGTTACAGACTTGACGTTGTGATTTCACTTTGCCTTCTGCACATTATAGCATTTCAATTTGGGGTATATTTTGGTGACATGTTTTGCATTACTGGTGTTGGACAGATCACTGTGGACACCGATCGCACCGTGGTTGCATTCTATAAGTTCCTCAAGAAGCACGCCTCGATTCCATTCAAGCTCGTAAAGCCAGCAGCTTCAGCATCAAAAGCAGAAAGTTCAGATGCCAAAGACGGCATCGAGAGCAGCGCGGGAGATGCGAAAGATGAATTGTGAGGATCTTATGCACTGTGCTAATTCAGTTAACTTGTAAGGTTAAGGTAATAGTAGTTTCAGAAGAAAAAAAAGCGAGTAGTGTGAGAAATATCCTTTAAAGGAAATTACTGACTGGGAAAAAAATTGAAAAAGTATGTATTATCGTTCTGAATTTTGCTTCGTTTTATGAGAGAGAGTTTAATAAATAAGGGCGTTTCTTCCCTGGTTCCTGTTACATGCACTTGTCGAGTAAAAATGACTTCACCCGGGAGAAGGGGGCTCTAGTTGTTATCCCGTGCGTGGGGGGTTCTCCACGAGTGAAAATTGTATCTCGAGCCGACCTCCTGGAGAGGGTAAGAAATGAAGACGACCCTCCCGATTGGTCAACCACTCAAGTCCCCATTGCAAGAATGGCAATGCATGAATGCGACCATTTTGCAATCTTAATATGTTTTTTTTTTTTAAATAAAAAAAAACATCTTGACCCTTTTTTTAGAGTTAAGCCACATTTTTTTACCAAACATTCAACCTGGTTTTGAACTTGATAAGTTCATTGAATTGAATCTCATGACAAGCAACCCTTTAATGGGTTAGCTTTAAACTCGTTTCGAGTTATAGAGTTGGACTTGAAAGTTTTATGACTCTTGATCAATCAAGATGGGTTTTAAATCAAAATCAATTAGTTCTTTGAGGCCTAAATATTTAAACCTATAATAATAATGATAATAATTTAAATAACGAGTTTAGTGGATTGAAAAAAATCTGGGTTGATTTATCATGTCATAGTTTTGAGCTCCATCTTTTTTTATTAAGTATTATTTTGTGGGTCTAAATAAGGAAATAAAACTCCAGTTATTTATTTATTTAGTTTATATATTTCAAGTTATTTGTCACACTTTTCGATTTCTTTAACCTACATATTCAAAATGCATACTCTCTGTTGAATGTCCATGCGAGTGCAAGGTGTTTTGGATCAGGCAGGGCTTGAAGGACTGCAATGGAATCATTCATCAAGTTTGTAAAACACAATCTTAGTTAATCCAGATTGTGTGGTTTGGAAATCCAACTTGGTAACCTTTAGCCATAGACTTTGCAGAGGAGGAGATATCGATTGGACTTTAAGAATCCCATTCATGGGATTGACTGAAAAAACAGGTAGCGGCCGCAGGTGAGACATCTTCTCCAATGCAGTGCATAGATACCTTCCATGTTCGCTTTTCAAATTGATGATACCCAATTTCCTCATTCGGTAACTCCATAGCAATAAAGCCAATGTTTCGAGAAGAATCGTTTCTTTTAGCAGCCGATTTGTCCAATTTGGTGAAGGGTCGATTAATGGAGAGTAACCCGACCAAGTTGTCTTGGGTCGTGTCAGGGTTTTGACTAAGTCCAGGATCGGTAGCGTTTAGATTTTGTTGAAGATAGCAGGACAAAAACGAGTGAGTGAAGAAGCGAGCGGAGGAGGCGGAGGAGGGAGCTCGGGATTAGGATAGGAGCGTTGCTAAGTTATGCCTGGCGGTGATATATACCATCACTGCTTGGCAACTCTGTTTTGAAGACGGTTCAGTTGATTTTGGGGTTTATTGGCAGCCAAATGACATCGCCTAAATTACAACCGTTTTTTTTTTATTGAAACTCTTCCATCACAAAATTACCGAAACCACCCTTACATATATAATAAAATTAGTTTGATCAAAACGTTATTAGCCTAAAAGCTAAATCATATGGAAACATAATATGATTATTCTTACAACATATTGTGAATTGGTACAATGTTTTTTCACTTGTATATATACTAGCACTTGCTCGCACTTCGTCGCAGCCATAATCATATTAAATTTAATCAATTTAAATTAAACACGATAATAAAATAAAAATTGCGTAAACACCGATAATAATTTAGCAAAAAAAATAATTCTTTGATTTTATACCTATAAAAAGAAGAACATATTTTGAAAATCCATTGTTACACCATTATTATTATCATCATGGTTACAACAACTAAAAATTATCATCACTATTACTTCCCACAACGAAAATGATTAAATTATCCCATTATCATTTATTTAATAGGTTTAAACAAAAATTGAATGATGTTTTTTCAAAAAACTAATGTTAAGCAATACAACTTTTAAAAAATATGACAAAAAATAAAAGATAACATTGAGCCATAAATGTTTTTCAAACCACTAATCCGAGATATTAGATCTGAAATACTATATATAAATAAGTTGTAAGACTCAATTTTTAACAAATACAACATCAAATGATGAATTATTCTCATTATCATTCTTATTGTTATTATGATTGTTAAAGTGTCACTACCATTATAGTCATCAATATTACTATTACTAAAAATAATTAATATTCTAATTAATATTGACATCACCTTGTTGTCACCATCATTATTGTAATTATCACCATCATCGTTATCACAATAACTATTATTGTTATTGAAATGAAGACGACCCTTCCGATTGGTCAACCACTCAAGTCCCCATTGCAAGAATGGCAATGCATGAATGCGACCATTTTGCAATCTTAAAATTTTTTTAAAATAAAAAAAAACATCTTGACCCTTTTTTTAAAGTTAAGCCACATTTTTTTACCAAACATTCAACCTGGTTTTGAACTTGCTAAATTCATTGAATCTCATGACAACCAACCCTTAAATGGGTTAACTTTGAACTCGGTCGAGTTAAAGAGTTGGACTTGAAAGTTTTATGACTGATGATCAATCAAGATGGGTTTTAAATCAAAATCATTTAGTTATTTGTGGCCTAAATATTTAAACCTATAATAATAATTTAAATAACGAGTTTAGTGGATTGAAAAAACAAAATCTGGGTTGATTTATCATGTTAGAGTTTTGAACTCCATCTTTTGTGGGTCTAAATAAGTAAATAAAACCCTAGTTATTTATTTATTTAGTTTATATATTTCAAGTTATTTGTCACACTTTTCGACTTCTTTAACCTACATATTCAAAATGCATACTCTCTGTTGAATGTCCATGTGAGTGCAAGGTGTTTTGGATCGGGCAGGGCTTGAAGGACTGCAATGGAATCATTCATCAAGTTTGTAAAACACATTCTTAGTTCATCCAGATTGTGTGGTTTGGAAATCCAATTAGGTAATCTTTAGCCATAGACTTTGCAGATGAGGAGGAGGAGGAGGAGGAGGTGGAGATATTGACTAGACTTCAAGAATTCCATTCATGGGATCGACTGAAAAAACAAGTAGCGGCTGCAGGTGAGGCATCTTCTCCAATGCAGTGCATAGATACCTTCCATGTTCGCATTTCAAATTGATGATACCCAGTTTTCTCATTCGGTAACTCCATAACAATAAATGTTTGAACAAATGGACTTTAAAGTGCAGACTTTGAAAGTGCTCTGTTATCTTATTGAATAAATTGAGTTGGCTTATATAGCCATTACAAGAAACAAATAGCAACCCATGTTTTAACAAGCCTAAGAACGTGGTAAATAATACTTGAAATGGTCAAACGAAAAATAAGCATAATAGTCTCCTAAACACTGGGAGTTAAACTAGAGTCCTAACAAATAAAAAATCTAGACATTTGACATATTCAAACATCTAAAGTCTCTAACAAATCGTCCCCTTAACTGGAATTGCCAAAAGCAATCAGTTTACTTCTGTCAAGAGTTTCAATCCTGGCAGCTCTCGAAGCTTCAAAAAACTCTCCAATTTCAGTTGCTTTGTCACAATATCAGCAAGTTGTTCATTGGTTCCACAATATTTCAATTCAACAACACCATTTCTTGTGAGATCACATAGAAAATAAAATCTCACATCTATATGTTTGGACCTCCCATGTAAAACTGGATTTTTAGACAATTTAATGGTAGATGAGTTATCACAAAATACAGTATTACACTTACTTTGTGAGGGACTGAAAGTATTTAGCACTCCTTTCATCCAAATACTCTGACAAGCGCATGCTACTGCTGCAATATATTATGGTTTTGTCGTAGAAAGAGTTACAACAAGCTGTTTCTTTGAAGCCTAAGCCACCACTCCTCCACTTAGCTTAAACACATAACCTGAAGTGTTTTTTCTATCATCATAGTCACTAGCATAATCACTATCCGTATACGCAAATAACTCTACTGCACCCTCTCTTGCATAGAACAAACCAAGATCCAGGGTTCCCTTTAGATATCGAAGCACCCTCTTGGCAATCATCATATGTTCCTCTGTTGGATTTGCCATATATCTGCTAATGAGGCATATGTTGTACATCAAGTCAGGCCTAGTAGTTGTCAAATACATAAGACTACCAACTAATTGTTTAAATTGAGTTGCATCAACTTTCTTTCCTCCCCCTTCTCTTGTCAGCCGTGAGCCAGGCACTATAGGGTTCTTCACTGGATTGCATTCCTTCATACCAAATCTATTGAGAACATCAGAGGCATATTTCTTTTGACACAAATGAATACCCTTTGAATTTTGAGAAACTTCAACACCTAGGAAATATCACATTTTTTCTAGGTCTGTCATCTCAAATTCCGACTTCATTGAACATTTAAACTTCTCAATTAAGCATGCATCATTACTAGTAAAGATTAAGTCATCTACATAGAGACTTATAATTAAAATTTTACCTCGAGCTGATGTTTTAATGAAGAGGGTAGACTTTTGACTGCATCTTTCAAAGCCTTCATTGATAGAATAACTCTCAATTTTACTATACCATGCTCTAGGAGCATGTTTTAAGCCATATAGAGCTTTTCTGAGTTTGAACACCTTCTCTTCCATAACTTTTTGCTCATATCCCTACGGCTGCTCAATAAAAACAGTTTCCTTTAATTCTCCGTGCAAAAATGCACTCTTTACATCTAGTTGAAACACCAGCCAACCCCTTTGAGGAGCCACGGCTAAAACCATACGAATTGTATCCCATCTCGCTATGGGAGCAAACACCTCATTGTAGTCAATCCCATGCTCCTGAGCATACCCTTTTGCCACAAAACGAGCCTTATATTTATCCACCTCTCTAGTTTCAGTGAGTTTAGTTTTATATACCCACTTGACACCAATCCTTTTTGCTCCAACTGACAGGTCCACCAATTACCAGGTTTGATTTTTTTCGATGGCTGCTATCTCCAAGTCCATTGCATTCCTCCACTTCTCATTTTTTGCAGCCTCTTCATAACAGGTGGGGTCTTCTTGTTGAGTAAACAAAGCTAGATTCTGTAAATTATCCAGTTCTTCTAGTAGAGTTTCTCCACATTAATAATCTTGCATCCACCTGGGTGCTCTTCTGACTCTCGGTTCAGCTTGGGTAGATGGTTTTGATGAGCTTTCTCCAATCACTCTCGATTCAGTTTGGCCAGATTGTCCATCCAGGTTCTCTTCAATTCTTTCTTCAAAATGTTCTGAGGCATTTTGATCATGCATCTCCTCATCTGTAGCATTTTGATCATCTACATCATCTTCATGATCATCATCTTCACAGTCAAACATATCATCTTCCCAGTCAAGCATATCATCATCTCCCCAGTCAAGCACATCAAGTTTCATCTCAGCTTCATCCATCTTCCAATTCCAGCTCTCACCTTCACTAAACACGACATCCCTGCTGATTACAATCTTTTTGGCTATTGGATCAAATAGCCTGTAAGCACATCAGCTATATGCACATCTCCAGTGCACCCCCAAACCCAAAAGTAATCCACGGTTGGCTTAATTCCACTCCAGCACTCTTCTGGGGTCTTGTCTTTTACCATTGCTGTAGAACTTCTATTTAATACATGTGATGTCCAATGAACCGCTTCTGGCCAGAATACTTTGGGGTTCAGTTGATTTTGGGGTTTATTGGCAGCCAAATGACATCGCCTAAATTGCAACCATTTTTTATTGAAACTCTTCCATCACAAAAAATATATGTAATTACCGAAACCACCCTTGCATATATAATAAAATTAATTTTATCAAAACGTTATTAGCCTAAAAGCTAAATCATATGGAAACATAATATGGTTATTCTAACAAAATATTGTGAATTGATGCAGTGTTTTTTCACTTGTATATTTACTGGCACTTGCTTGCGCTTTGTCGCAGCCATAATCATATTAAATTTAATCAATTTAAATGAAACACGATAATAAAATATAAATTGTGTAAAGACTGATAATAATTTAGCAAAAAATAATAATTCTTTGATTTTATACCTATAAAAAGAAGAAAATATTTTGAAAATCCATTGTTATGCCATTATTATCATCATCATCATGATTACAACAACTAAAAAATATCATCACTATTACTTCTCACACAACCAAAATGATTAAATTATCCCATTATCATTTATTTAATAGGTTTATACAAAAATTGAATGATCTTTTTTTTAAACAAAAAAAAATTAATGTTAAGCATTACAGTTTTATAAAAAAATATGACAAAAATAAAAGATAACATTGAGCCACAAATGTTTTTCAAAACATTAATCCGGGATAGTAGATCTGAAATACTATACATAAAGAAGTTGTAAGACTCAATTCTTAACAAATACAACATCAAATGATGAATTATTCTCATTATCATTCTTATTGTTATTATGATGGTTAAAGCGTCACTACCATTAGAGTCATCAACATTACTATTACTAAAAATAATTAATATTCTAATAAATATTGGTATCACCTTGTTGTCACTATCATTATTGTAATTATCACCATCACCATTATCACAATAACTATTATTGTTTAAACAATCTTTACAACTATTTCCATCACAACCACAACTAATAACACCATTATTTTTATTCTTATTTTTACCACCATCCTCATTATTATTGAAACTATTTAATTATTATTTTTGTTGGTATCGCCGCCGCCACCATCACCACTTTCATCATGATCATAACCGCTATTATGATTACTAACACTACTAATGTTATAAATATCATTGAAATTATTATTATTATTGATATTTTTAAAATTATTTTATGACTTATTGTTATTATTATCATCATCATAGCATTATTATTCATATCATAATCACTACAACCATTACAATAAATTATTATTGTTTTTTTCAGTGTCATTATTAATGTCACTATTATCATCATAATTCTAACAACTAAAATTATTATTATTATTATTATTATTATTATTATTGTCTAAATAATGAAAATTATTAAATCATCTCGAAGAACAAAAACAAAAATCCAAAAACTTTAACAAAAAAGCAAGTATGAAAATAAAAAAACAAAGCAATTGCTAAAAATACTATTATTATTTCCTAAACAATGAAAATCATACAATAATACTAAAGAATAAATAAAAGACCTAAAAACTTTAACAAAAGAGCAAAAAAAAAAAACTAATTTTATTATTATTAGTGCCTAAAAAATTTAAATCATAAAATTATACCGAAGAATAAAATAAAAAACTCAAAAACTTTAACAAAAAAGAAAAAAAGAAAATACTAATAATAAAAATTAGATAAAATTATTATTATTATTTCATACCCAATGAAAATCATAAAATTATTCCGAAGAATAAAAAACAAAAACTTTATGAAAAGAGCAAACAAAAATCATTCGATGTTGTATTTTATTCTTCATGATAATTTAAGAGATTCATTATGTGAGCAATAATAGTAATGATATTAATTATAACAATAATCTATTTTGAATTTTAAGTATGACCAATAAAACATTTTAATTACTCTAATTAAATAGATATTTACTCGTATGACAACGATGCACTTTCAAAATTTTGCTCTCATTATGAGTTATTGGTAATATATTAACTATAATGTTACCGACAAAAATTTTTACGCTCATATTACTTTATGTTTTTTCATAGCTTAAAAAATCTAATTCCAGCACAGCGCATGGTCAATGCATCTCGTTTAAACTAAAAAGGTATTTTTATTTTTGTCAAGGTTTTCTAAAACCTGTGTGGGATTAGAAAAACATTGAATCATGAAATAAAAATATATTTATTTAAAAAAACAAAATAAATCTGGCTGGAGATAAGAAAAGTGAAACCCTATCGATGCATTTAAAGGATGTTACGTATTCGATTGTGTCTGTTTTTCAGATTATTATTTTTATTTAAAAATAAATTAAAATAATATTTATTTTTACTTTTTTATATCAAAACAATATTATAACCTAAAAAAGAAACGCGTATTTTTTAATGCAAGTCAAAGGAGAGAAGAATTCCTTCATTGCATGGACGCGAACTCTAGACTTTTTTTTCTTAATTGTCTAACAGCACCAAGGGGGGGACTTGCCATTTACGTTATTCTACGCTTGCGTTTAACCTAAAGTGGTTAAATAAATAAATAAATAAAAAAGATTTGACTACAAGGAAGGAAGCAAGGGGCGGGTTTCGGTATATTTTAAAAAGATTTGCCATTTACGTTATTGTTTTTTTTATATATAAAAAATTGATTTATTTTTATTTGTTATTTTAAATTGAATTTTTTAGTGCTTTTAAATTATATTCATGTACCAATATTAAAAATGATTCTCTTAAGAAATATCATTATAGTATATTTTAAAAAGAAAAATAATTATAATCGGGTCCAAAATAGTTACTTCATAGTATAGTATAGTACCGGCCTTCAGTCTCCACGACATCAAGACTCACAGCGAGGATTAGGATTTGCTTCACCGTACAATTAATTATCTTCTCCTGGAGACGCGCCGCCAGTCATGAGAATAGAATAAAATAAATAGCATTAGCTGGCTGCTTTGAAAACTGTAAATAAACAGATCGCATCCCGCATTTACCGTTATATCCTCCTTACAAACAAAACAAATATAAATCACTCCTTTTATTATCTTATTAAATTTGAAAATCTAGGAACTAATTGATTGTGTTTTTGAAACAAACAAACCAAAAGTTTTTTATGTTTTTGTCTAAGATAAATTTTTTTTAAAAAATAAATAATATTTTAAAAACAAACTCAACTATAATCCAAACCGTTCCAACTCTGTTCGTTTAGCGTCAATCTCTTTGGTCATTGAACACGACTCCGTTAGTTTATCGTCGATCTCTTTGTCGGTTAATTATTATATTTCATCCGTCCAGTCTCCAGAGTTTCCCACTGCCATCCTTCCTCCTCCTCCGTAAAAATAAGAATAACGGTGATGGATCGAGTGTAACGAAAAGGAGAGGAGACGTCACTGTTAGAGGCACGGATACTCGCGATAAATAAGAACCCGTCCATTATTTAAACTTCCTTCCCCCTCCCTCCAGATCTACTGCTGCTACTGCTTGCGCCCCCTCCTCTCTCTCGCCATTTCGAATATGGGTGGTATGGGTAGCACCACTAGACTACTGATTGTTTTGGCCTTGTTGTCTTTGCAAATCTCCTCCTCCTCCTCCGCAGAAACACCTGAACAGTCACCTCCTTCTCCATCTCCTGAAGAATCCGTCGCCCCCGCCAACTCACCACTGCCATCTCCTCCTCTTCCATCCCCTTCAGCAGAGACTGGATCGCCGTCAGACTCGCCATTGGTATCCTCTCCAGCACCATCGCCTTCAGACTCGCCATTGGTATCCCCTCCAGCACCACCGCCCTCAGATCTGGTTCCGTCGGGCTCTGCACCTGCATCGGCCTCGACTGAAGGGAGCGAGCTCAATCACAGCAACAATGTGGATGCAGGAAGTGGGGACGAGGGAGAATCGAAGGGAATGGGTGGAGGGAAGAAGGCCGGGATCGTAGTGGGAGTGATAGTGGCGGCGTGCGTGGTTGGATTGGGAGGGTTGGTTTATAAGAAGAGACAAAATAACATTCGAAGGTCTAACTATGGTAACGTTGCTAGAAGAGAGATTCTCTGAATCTGAATTATTATTTTATATTCTTAAATTGAATTCCTTTCGCTCATCATGATTGTGATTTCTGTATATTGAGGAGGTTACCGATTCAATTTTTCCATCCTTTCTCTGTGGCTGTGAATGAGAATGCCCTGCTGTCCTGTCCTTATGATGATGATGATTTTTATTACTCTTTTTCTCTCTTTTTTTTTTCATTTGCAACGGACCAGAGAATAACTATAGAATTTGGGATTCTAGCATAGTAAAAATCATTGAGGTTTAGAAAGTTGCAAATTATATATTGATATGTATACGTTCTATGCAATTTTCTCTCCAGTAGAAACAGAGGAGAGAGACAAAATCTCAAAGTCACACCCGAAATCATTTTTATTTCTTATTTCAAATTAAAAAATTTGATGTTTTAAATATGTACAGAAGCTGTTAAAAATAATTTAAAAATATATATTTTTAAATAAAAAATATTTTAAAAAACAATCTCAGCTCTATACCTATCATATCAATGCCTTTGAATGATATGATTGATCATTAGCGACAAAATTTACAAAATTTGTTTGTTGTGTCACATGTTTACACAATCAAGTCAATAATTTTGTCGAGAGAATGATTTAAAATGAAATTTATAGAATGAATAATAAGCATTCATTTCTATATTACAACATAATCTTTTTACATGATTTAACCAATAAGGAGTTTATGTGCATTGCTATCAAGATCGTGAATTGACTCGGAAAATGATACAATTTTGCGAGTCAAAACTACAAAATCAAGTAAAAAAAAAAATCAAATTCAATTAAAATTGAACAAAAATCATGAAAATCATATGAAAATCATAAAATCAGACCAATAAATCAAGGTCCAAAACTGCCTAAAAATCAATACCTGCTTCATTATAATGGAGGAATCATGAAACTGTTGAGAGAATGTGTGTACAAATTGAGGGCGTGATGATAAATTGCATGGAATATTCTATTCCTTTACTGTGTGTGGGGATTTCATAATAAATTGCCTTCTCTCTATTTATTCCTCTCTGTCCACTGAAACTATCAGTTTACTCTTCTGCAGGAGGGTCTGCCCAGCGGCCATTATCTTTAATTAGCTGGATCAATGCATCAGTAGCATACTCCATTTCAATTCCACGCTTTACCACCGTCTGATATCATCAATGCCACCCATCATTCAACATCAAGAACAAACCTACTACATTTTTAACCCTAATCAACTACCATGCATTCTCGATATGAAGCATGATTCCTTAATCTCTCTGAGAGAGCATTCATCATGGTAACTATGAAACGGAGGCAAAGTATATGCCAAGCAGCATTCGTACCGTGCCACAGAAACCTTTCTAGTTGTGAACAAGACATCCTGGGCAACAAAATATATGCAACAATACTAGAACTAATAGACTTTAAAGGTCAAAAAACACGTTTTAGCGAAAGAGAAACCATTGTTTCAGGTTTGCCAAGGCCAGGGGTTATATGTGCTACTCAAGTACAACACATTATTGTTGTTTGTTGAATTCATTTACTTTAAGCAATCATTAGAAGGTCCGGCCTAAAAGGTTAAGCTAGTCAATGGAAAGGCCAGCGCAATTATTAGAGCAAACTCAGCAGGATGATGGCAAACTTTAGAGCATCCTGCATAAGTTTAGGCTAGTAGGTTCAAAGATCCATAAACTAAATGCTATCATGCTCACCTTCAGATGTTAATGATTTAGGTCACTCAGCAACATAGATTGATAAATGCCCATGTGAATTTCAAATCAGGATAGCATTATTACCTTTCCAACATAAAGGTCAATCTTTCCAGGAGCACCACCGACATACCCAAAATCTGCATCAGCCATCTCCCCAGGGCCATTCACAATGCAGCCCATGATCGCAATCTAAGAAAGAAATGTAAGAAGAAAAATTACATTTTATAACAGAAAATAAGGCATTAACATGAATCAAATGATAAGTCAAAAGTATTGGTTGTTCACCGAAACACCAGGCAAGTGTGATGTCTTTTCACGTATTTGCGCGCTTATCTCTTGAAGATCAAACAAAGTTCTTCCACATGATGGGCATGAGACATATTCCTGACGAGATTTAAGAAATTCAAGTAATTAAATAAGACCATAATCTCTAAGTGAGTCCACACATCTGTCTATTACGTGTTCTTCTATTTTCTTTTCTTTTTTCTGAAAACCTTCATACCGTCTTTGTATTTCTCATTCTGCAACCTTGTAACAAGTTGAAAGATGTATTTCTGAGAAAATCGAAATCCTGGTCTGAGGCTTCTATTAGGACACCATCTCCTAGACCATCTACTAAAAGAGCTCCAGCATTTGTGCCAGCACCAATGACCAAGTCATCCCTGCAAAGAGAAGAAAATAGTATTCGCTAAAACAAATCATGCATGCATCACATTCAATGAATACTGCAAGCTTCATGATTACCTGTGAATCCCTCTTGGAAAATGAATATGGTGAATCACGGGGACATTCAAAGCATTTTCTGCAAGATACTCAAATAACCTGCAGCCAAGAGAGCGTTTGAACAGTCAGGACTGGGGAGTGTTCACATGATGGTGAAAAATCCCGTTGCAGTTAGAAAATAGCACGCGCACGCGCACGCGCACACAAATATATTAAAAAACAAATGAAAAATTGCAAGAATTGAAAATACAGATGAATCATGTTTATCATGTTGATTCACTAGGTGCACCCTAGGCATTAGTTTGGGTCTATTCAGCAATATAACCAACATTGCTGACATAAATGACCATCACGCAAGTAGTTGAAGGTTGAAGCAATCAACAACAAGATGATATAAAGAGAAGGCTTCTCTCAGGCATGCATTATCTGAATGCAGATGTACTGATGGTTTGGTAATTATCATACTGCTTCAGTTAATGACCATATATAAAGTTCAAGTGAGTGGTATTACCTTCTTGCTGTCTGCACTCTGCCAATCTTATCCTCTGAATAGGGTAGATCATGAAGAAGCATCGTGGCATCAATTTGTTTAAGAATTTCCAGTTCTTCATAGGGCTCATCGCCACGCAAAGACACAACCAAGCGTGTACCTGAGAGGCAAAACTCAAAGGTTTTTAATAAAATTCAGCAAAATAAATAAATGAAAACATTGAGCATAAGAAACCAACAATGTGACAATTGCGGAAAAGTGGTACCTTCTGGCAAAAACTTGTATGCTCCAGTTGACAACTCCTTGAGGTTGACAAGAACCATGGCATTGGGTAATGGCTTCGTTAGCTGCTCTGATAAAGGAGCTATTACCCCCATAGTAACTTCTATCAACCTTTTGAGTGCTAGCCTCTAGTCGTGATACAGTATATTTTAATATTGAGTCATTCTGACTTTCTATAAAATTCATCTAATTCTAAAGTTAGGGTTCTTACAGCATCGGTATCATCCAACGGTGGGAGCTCTCTCAATAATATTGAATCAACTGTTGCCAAATCCTAAACAGAAATATTCATGCCAACAAAAACAGTTATGGATTCAGAAATCATCTTCAAGACACTACTCTTTCAATGCAATAGAATTAGGTCAGAACATACCTTAAAAGGCATCCCAACAACAAGCTTTGCGGCAAGTGACCTGTAGAGAAGTTCAGGTGCCTGGAAAGAGAAATGTTTCAATAAAATCCTTCAAATGCTTCCCTCCAAATTAATAAATTAAGATTGGGGGTGAATAGTGAAAATAGATAAGGTAAGAGTACTGCTAGATGCTTACTTTCAACTGATCTAAAGAAACTGACATGAGCACAGAACCATCACGGTGCAGGACACCTCTATAATCGACCTCTTCACCCTGTAATTACATGAACAATCAACTCTAAAATCATGATCAAAGAAATGGCTAACTAATGCTATAATTTCCATATAAGTTGAAGGATAACCTCCTTTTGCACTGGCAATTGACCAGATCGGCGCTGGAAATCAAAGTAACGCCTGTGCTTTTCCTCAAATGGTGCCTGGTTGAAAAATTCCTCCAAAAGTCAACTAATAAATTTCATATGGACGAATTTGCAGAGCATGATTGTGTTAATTTGCTTAGAACCTACCACTCCTTGCTGAATTTTGGCTGCTCTCATACCAAGATTAGCTAACTTTCTGCAAGGATCTATCTCCTCTTCTGGTGCTTCTGTAAGTGAAACCCTGATTGTATCACCCAAACCATCCTGCACATTCAACAGAGTTCCTGACTTCTACAGCGATCACACCACACATAATGCCTTCCCAGTGATATGACATTTAACCATAAAGAAAACAATTTTGATGACGTGCAAGCACATTCACAAAATAACTTTCCATCTGAAAGAACCTACACACTGATGAATTTTATGCAAAATGCAAAAGACTGTTTGAAAGCTGAGAAATTTATCAGAAAAACATATCATTGGGATTCTAAAGGATTCTACATTTTGTAGAAATAGTAGTTTTGTGTTGTAAGGGTACCTGAAGAAGAGTCCCAATACCAATCGCAGATTTCATCCGCCCATCTTCACCTTCTCCAGCTTCAGTGACGCCCAAGTGTAATGGATAATCCCAGCCTTGAACATACATTTCTGCTACAAGTAGACGGTATGCCTGGACCATGACAACTGGGTTGCTTGCTTTCATTGAAAAGACAAAATTATGAAAGTCTAACTTCCGACATATCCTAGCAAACTCGAATGCAGATTCCACCTGTTTGATACAAGCCACTCAATATGATGCTACTGTGTCTAGAAGTACAACAGATGGAAGAAAAGTGCTAAATGTTATGGGAGCAAATAATTTTTCACCATTCCCCTAGGAGAATCTCCATAGTAGCTCATTATTCGATCTGAAAGACTGCCATGGTTTGTCCCAATACGCATTGCCCTTCCATATTTCTTACATTTCTCAACCAATGGAGTAAAAACCTGGCATGGTAAGAAATAGAACACAAAACCCAAGGTAAAGGCTAAATACATATTTATATTCAAATGCTTAAAATTGACAATCCTGTCTTTACAGCTTAAAGTTTATGATTTGGTTAAAGTAGAACTTTCAGCAGAGACAGATAGAGCTAACACAACACTTCACTTGTTTATCACAATCTTCATGGCTAGACTTGGACCCAAGTTGGCATTTTGCCTTGATATATAATTCAGTGGGTAAAATAGGTTAATTTGGCAAGGATCATCTACGGATTCATACTTCTTATTCAAAACCTTTTTAAGGTTGTCCATTTTGAGAAAGGAATGGTCTGACCTTCTCAATATGCTCAAGTTCTTTCTGATAGTCATCATCTGTGTACTCCAGCTCCTCAAACTGAGCTCGCCTATCAGCTGCAATGAACCATCTCAGTGAATTCAGAATAGCTGCATTCATTAACAAAAGAAAAATTGAAGAAGGGCATCGTGGCTTACCGAAATTTCCTGGGTTGACACGAATCTTGTCAAAGCATTCAGATACCCGTAATGCAACAGATGGAGCAAAATGAATATCCGCAACCAGAGGAATATTGTAACTGCATATATACAACAGTTAGTGAAAAGATTGATCCACATATAGAACATGGATGGAAGGTTTCTTATGGTCATCAGACCTTTTAATTATTTCAAAAAAAGAAACCTTACTTTTTCTGCACGAGAGAGTTTTTAATTTCGAAACATGCATCAGCTTCTCTCTTCCCTTGAACTGTTAGCCGAACTATATCTGCTCCCTTGTCTGCTATTCTCATCACCTGCCAAAACAAACAGCAGTTAATTTAGTGAAACTGCTGAGAAAAAAGAAAGTAATTCTGACAGATATGCTCTATCAACTTGAAGATCAAGCTCTTTCATCAAAATGAACTGTACTGAGAAATCAATTAGTAACTATATTTAACAGACAACCGGGTTTGTTTCCTACCAGATCTAGTCATCATATCATTTTCAAGATGGGTCTATACAAATGACTTTAGTTATTTGTTCACTGAACCATGGGTTTACGAGAAACTTTTTCCTTCTTTTTTTACGAAAAGTACAGGTAAAGAAGAGACATGCCAATCATTTAAACAAAAGTCGAAATAGGACGAGTTACCATGGTTGGAATCCCTTGCTAAGCTGGAAGAGCAATAAAACACCAATGGTTCAATTAGAAAGCGATGAAATGGAAGAAAAATCAAAAGAACCTGCTCAACTGTCGCAGCAACATCCTTAGTGTCGGTTGTAGTCATAGTTTGAATCCGTAAAGGATGCTCACTACCAAGAGGCACATTTCCCACCATTACAGTGCGTGTTTTCCTCCTGACAGTCTTGTTAATGGATTCGCAGTACTTTTGTATTGGGACTTCATTCAAATAAACAGTAATCATCAGTTATGAAATCCATATCCAACATGAAGAACGCAAAATTGCTTTATTTTTTGGGAAAAGAAGGCGAAGAAAAACACAAATATTCCTCAGCTCATCATTTATGATCATATAAACAATAAAACTAATAAAGAACCCAGATTTAAAAGTAGGAATAGTAGAGTCTATGGCATGGCTAGTTTGAGTACCTAATAATGGGCTCCCTTCTGATGCTGGTTGAAGCTCAACAATCTCAGGACTAGTATTGGAGTTTCGAATCATTGAAATCTTTTTTCTACCGGATTTAATCCTCTTTAGATCACAAATTCTCACAAAACCCATGTTTTTTCCAAATCCTAAGCCTGCTTCCTTCATCTGTAGCCCCGAAAACGATGCTGGTACAGCTCCAGTGGCCATTTCCACCTACCTTCACAATAATAAAACAGCACAAATTACGAGTTTCAAATGGGCAACGTTTCTTTCCTTTTCTTTTCCTTTTAGCAAGTTAAGACTAACAGAAGAAGAAGAAAAGGAGAAGAGAGATTTCACGAACCAAAATATTGATCAAAATTCTACAGCGAGTGAGCTTAAAAGCAAAAGTAGGAGAACGATTAGGCAAGGTGACAGTTACCTAAAAAAATACCAGAATTCAAGGTTCGGTCTGGACTAGTGAATTAGTGGTGGCAGAGAGTTTCCAAGGTCTGTGTTTGGAGATTTTGAGAAATTTACTTAATTTTTATTTTTCCTGCGTGAAACTGAAAACAACAGCAGAAGCAGGTACCGACAAATATGAAAATAATGCATGATTTTTCCTTTCTTTATAAGAATTTTCTCTAATTTAGCACCATGTTTCCATTACTCCTTGTATTTTTTTTTTTGTGTGGATGATCTTATTTAGAATGATTCTATCTGGATTTTGTATAGAATTGTAGGGTAACTTGAATGCAAATTAAATATCATCAGTATTTTTATTCTCTTTTTTCCAATTACCGTCAAAGTAAAACTTAATATATATTAACTTTAAATTATACAATATAAACACAAAGTCAAATAAATATAATCTCAAAATTAGAAACATCTTAAATTCCAAAATATTATAATAGTAAGATGTTCTAAATTTTTTTATGATTTTGAGCCAGAACGGTACCAAGATATTCTGGCCGGAATTTAGCTAGTATTTTCGGGACGGGCTGGAATTAAAACCAAGTAGAAAGCGACGTCGTTTCATCTCGGTATTTTTTATGGCACGGAACGTTCCGGCCGGAATTAACACTTACTCCTAATTGATGTGAACAAAATTATAATTTGCTGTTGAAATAAGGAAAATTAATTCAGACATGATGACACAGATTCATTAATTGTGTCCAGGTTTGGTTGAGATTGTTTTTAAAAGTATTTTTCATTCAAAATTATATTAAAATTATATTTTTATTTATTTATTAAAAATTATTTTTGACATTAATACATCATGATTTAAGAATACTAATTTTTTGTAATTTAAAATAAAAAAAATAATATTTTTTAAAATTATTTTTGTAAAATACCTCTAAGTGATTGGATGGGTATTGCTCTAGTACATCTGTGCGTGAAGCAGACGAATAAAAAATCTTCCCCTTTGTAAACGTTTTACCATATTCCCCGTGCGCGGGAACACGACCGACCACCAAACTTCTATAGGTGACTTATTATTTGTGAGTGCGAATGATGTTGTTTGGTAAAATGTGTTAATGTATCATGATAATTATTTTATTTTTTCAAAATTATTTTTAATATCAATATATACAAATGATATTAAAATATCGAAAAAAATTAATTTAATTTTTTGTAAAAAATAAAATACTATGCCACATAGGATTATGGGCACACCCACGTATGCATATCAAAGAAAGTCATGTCAACTAGATTCACTATGTTATATTTTTTATTTATTTAAGGAAATCTTATCTCTCGAAAAGCGTATTTTATGTGTACAGGTAAGTGAGTAAAACCTCGATTGTTTCAGCTTTTTACAAGAAATTCACGTCTTGACTTGAATTCAAGACATGTTGTGCAAATCTCTAAGTTTTTTTTTTTTTATCACCATGTTACATTCCTTGAGGTCGATTCAATATGTTACACTATTAATATGGAAAATATTTTATGGTGACAATGTTACACTATTATTAATAAACATCTATTTGTGGACAATCACATTGATTTACTATTACCACCTCAAAAAAAAGAAATCTATCAGTGATATTACCTAATATATAAATCCTGTGGCCATTTCACTATAGTCTACACTGTTCACGGAGAGTAAAATGACTGTGGATGGTGGCAGTGTCGGTACCGTTCTGCCACTAATAAGCTCGCATGTTTTCATTTCTTTCTAGGGACTGCTTTGGCTTTTGCCTTTATTCTCTGTGCGTCTCTTCGGTCTCTAGACGCAATACGACAACAATAGCATTCCGATCAAAAGCGAAATCAAGACATTTAACCACACGTGTGTGAGAATCAAAGCAAAAATAGTAACGAGACCGACAAAACCAAGCACCACACGATCATCAATCGTGCGGTGAAAAATCACCAATGGCTGGCCACTGAAGAAGAAAAGAAAAACCAGGCGACGAAAACGATTAAGAAGACAACCATCGAGAGAGTGAGTGACAGTTCTTTTTAAAAGGCTAGATATTTTTCGAGAAAGGAAGCAGAGGGTAGAGGGTGGTGAAGACGACGCCGTGCTAGGCATTTTAAAAAAGATGTGAAGCTGTTTCGGTAACAAATCGAAGAGATTTTATAAACATCTAGAGAGAGAATCATAAACATTGAGAGATAGAGTTCATTGAATCACTTAATGTCCAAGTTGTCACTTTAAGCATCACATATTGTCTCTGTTTTTTTTTAATTTGAAAACATTTTTTAAGAAATAGGAAATATTGGTATAAAAAAGTAACAGCTGAGACATAAAAATAAAAAATAAAATAATAAGCTGATAGCTTGCAAACCAAAAGGAGAATAAGGATGTGGCGTGGTAGAGGGGAGAGAGTATAATTTTATTTGCTTGCTCAGGGGATCAGGGTATTGCGATTTTGCTTTTTGAAAATATTTTTTTAATAATATATTAAAATATTTAAAAATATAAAAAATTAAAAAACTAAATTTAAAATAAATAATAATAATTTTAAAACATATGTGAAACAGCAATAGCAAAACAGGGGCTAAGAAGCACATTACCTAACGACTAATAGTCGTGGCCATTTATTTTATTGTTAATTTCAGTATATATAGATATTATATTTTATTTTCTTACCGACAAATCCTATTAATTTTTTAATCCTAATAATCATAAAAATTGTTTGTTCCACTCGCAATGTAGTGCGGTAAATTTTTTAATTTTCAAATCAAATTTTTTTCCAGGTAAGAATTTTTATTTTATCATTTATTTTATTTTTTATTTTCTCTTTTGTTAATTTTTAAAAATTCTTTTGTTCTTTGATTTAATTTTGTTTTTTGTTATTAACGCTAATAATGATATTGATATCGTTATTAATAATAATAATAATTTCAGTTTTGTTCTGACTTTTTTATTTTTTCTTCGGATAGTTTAATATTTTTTGTTTTAACATTAATAGTGATGATAATTTTAGAAGTTAACACTTCAAAGTTACTGTTTTATGATCGGGTATTTTGGTTTGTTTCATTATACCAAACTTTACATGTTGAAATATTATAATTTAAATTTTAAAAATTCTAAAAAATATCGTTATGTATTTAATTATATCAAATTATATACACAAGAATGCTCGTGACAACGCATGGGCAATATAGCTAGTATATATATATAGAAGAGCATTTGGTTAGCATCCCATAACCCCAAAATAATAATAATAATAATAATAATAATACAGAAGGTTTAATTTAAATTTAAAAAACATGGACATCGACGTAAGAATAAATATATTTCTAAGTATTTATTTTTTGAAAAACAAAAAACATATTTCTCGTGTTTTCTGTTCTAAAACAATACCTTAACTCAGTTGATTAATTAGATAATAACCAGAATATTATGAGAAATGAAAGTTGATAAACTCCTCATGTCCTGAAATCCTTGCTTAAGTTCGTGGTTTCAAACGATTCATTTATAAATAAATTAAAAGAGATCGAAAAACCCAAATTCGTCAAGACACGAGCCATATCAATCGGTTAGATAAAGTGTGAACCCTAATTCCATCAACCATATAAGGTGACGAAAGTGATTTGACAGGAGGCACAGCTTTCTCT
Source organism: Salix exigua (assembly GCA_032356905.1). Classification (NCBI taxonomy): domain Eukaryota; kingdom Viridiplantae; phylum Streptophyta; class Magnoliopsida; order Malpighiales; family Salicaceae; genus Salix; species Salix exigua. The sequence goes on from CM063596.1 coordinate 1,211,171, forward strand.
TATTTCAATTTTTTTAGTAGTATAATAAGTAGCCGATATCTGTGGTTGAAAGGGTGGTGGATGAACAATGATGAAGATATTTTTATTTGTTTCTGCCTAGGAAAGGGTCAGCTTTTGTGGGTTTCCAGTTGACAATGGCAGCCTGCCTGCAGCTCAGTGGTAGGCTTCCAGATTTATTCTTTGCATATTATTGGTTTAATCTCACAACTCTTCAAGCTCCTAAGAACTATAATTGATCATTTATTCTAGAATTGGATACCTAATTACAGAAAAAAAAAAAGTTGCTCTTAATATCATAATGCGATAATAAAGAGTTTGTGATCTGTATAATAAATCTCAAATTCGAGTTAGGGCAAACAATGCACACATCTTTTATAAGAGGTTACGGATTACACTCGTTCACTTGGTTTATAAAATACAATTTTCAAGAATGGTTTCTTTACATAAAAAAAATGTTTAATTATGTTTTTGATACGGTGTGATTATAGGTTAAACATCTTAATGATTAGTAACTTTGATTTCTCCGTATCCATATCATAATTAAGTGAAAAATAATGAAGTTTTAATCATTTTAAGAAAAAATATCAATTTAATTTCCCTCTAGTATAATATATTTGTTGCCGATACGACAGATGTAGGGATATAAGATGTTGTCAAAGCTTCCACGAGCCTCACGTTTTATGTTTGACTATCCTTTTCAATCGTGATACACCATAGGTTATATTTTATTTATTTTAAAAATACGGGATATCCAAGTTGTTTTAATGTGCTTTTATATAATAAAGATAAAGTATAATTAAAAGGTTTATAGAAGCATTTAATTAAATAATTTAAAATTATTCATATAAATATAGTCTAAAATATAATAACAATAATATAAAAAAATGATTTGTTAGTGTTTTTGAGATATTTATAGAGTCTTTAATAAAATGGTTATTAAATCCAATATGCATGAAAAATAAAAAAGATTTTTTTGTGATTTTCCTAGCATCCTAAATTATAAAACAAATTGGTGAGTCACCATCTAGGTTCCCACTTAAACCCTTTTCTGTTAATTTAGACTCGGCCCCCATGAAAATATACAATTGGGTTTTAATTTGGACTAAAAGGGCTCAATTGTAAACGACAAACCTTGAGGATCAATTTAAGAATTCTCACCAGCACAACAAAATACATGTCTCTTATTTCTTTGTATAATAACAATGATATTACTACAAAAGCTAAAAGAGATCGGCAATTTAAACAGTAATGAACAGTAAATTTGCTTTGTTCTTCTAGATTCAGAGGCACTGTGGATTAAAATAGTGAAATTACTATTTTGCCCCTCCGTTTACTGTGTTTTTAGCTTTGGATCCGGGAGTATTTTTAATTTAACTATAATAACTATAATGTGCACAGTAAAATAACTATAATACCTATGAAAATGACAAAATAGCATAGGAACCGTTGGTGACATTAAGGTTATTGCACATTTTTTAAAATGGCTATATACAAAACTACCCCTATATAAGACAAAACTAAACAGTACACGTCAGGGTCAGTAGGGTCATTGCATATTTTTTAAAAATGGCCAAATACATATATACCCCATAATAAGACAAATCTCAAGATTTTTCTGTAGGGGTGTGACAATAATTTACTATTTTTTATTATGTTTTTTCCAGTGAGTTACTATTCGTGTGTCAATGCATCGTTCGTGTCCGCGCTCATGCGCATTTTGGACGACATGTGCCATGTTGTACGACCAGTAAAAATGACCAACTGAAGTCTAGAATTATTCCCCACCATTATCTCTTCCTCCTGGTGCGGCACGTCGAATCCCAAGGTGGCCGGAACATGTTGAAGTTTCCCCCTATTTTCTCTCTCCTGCGTGTGAAACTACACATAAGACCCCGCTGTTTATTAGGTTTTCATTGTAGTCCCTGATCTTTCGATTGTTTTGTATAGCCCTTATTTCTGTTATATAAGTTTTGATTTATTTTAATTTTGTCTTTTAATTGAAATTGATAATATATTGTAGTTTCATTTTCGTCCTCAGTCTTTTAATTTCTCAATTGGTGTGAAATCTTTAATATTTTTGGTATAAGAGTTTTGATTGTTTCAGTTTTATCCTTCAATTCAAATTGATTTTATATTTTTGTTTCATTTCGGTTCTCAATCTTTTGATTTCCAATGTTGTGTTAAATTCTTTAATTTTTTGGTTTCAAAGTTTAGATTTGTTTCAATTTTGTCCTATAAATTAAATTTATTATATATTTGTTTTTCATTTCGGCCCTCATACTTTTAATCTTGGATTTTATTTTAATTACTTTATTTCTATATATATATATATATATCTTAAATGGTTCCTATTTTGGTCAATATTTATATGTACATGCTCTTAGTTTTTGTTTCCAATTTTTATTATTTCCACTATTATTTAGGTTTTTTTATTTAATGTTAAGATTTTAATTTGTATTGGTAATCATTTGAAAATTGATATTTATTTTTTAACTTTTTTTCATTTGTTATTCAAGTCAAATTGTTTTTTTAGAATCTAATAACATTTTTTTTCATTTATTTATTTTTAATTTGCTTTTTTTAGTTAATATTTTTAGTTGTTGAAATTTCTAATTATTATAGATAAGACATTCAAAATAATAGTAATGACTATTTGTAAGTTATTTTTTCTTATAAATATGTAAGACTAATTATATATTTTGATATTTATTTAATATTAGAGTCTTAATATATATATATATATATATATAAATGACCTATTTGTGTGTTTTTTAAAATAATAATTTACTATCAGTGTTCTTAAATACTTACAATATAATAATATGAGGAATAAATATTATAATATAAAATAAAAACTATTTTTTAAACAATAATTATGGTGTCAACAATAGTATGACCAATAATAATTAGAATATTATTATGTATAATAGTATTTATAATGATAGCTATAATAATTACGATAAAAATTCATTGGTCGACATTATTTTTGTGAAAAATAACTTCTCCGTCTTTTTTATGTAAGATATTTCAGATCTCATATAATGAAAAAAATATACGAAAATTGATAGAAAAATTGTGCCAAATTATATACAATAATAAATAAAAAATTATCTTGCGTTTCAACACAGCCAATATCAAATTTTTTAACATGTAACAAAATTGTTAGTGGTCCTATATATTTTTTTAAATGCTATACATGTGAGCTAAATAATTAACTTAAAGATTATAAGATTATATTTTTTATATGTATTTATTTTACTATAGATAAGACATTTAAAATAATGATAATAATTATTTTCAGAATTTTTTCTTAAAAAATAGGAGGCTAATTATATATTGTGATATTTTTTTGATATTAATGTCTTAAAATATATATAGAAAAATTGAACTGAATTTTCATTATAAATCTCACATTAATTTAATCTCGGTGTTCTAAAATATTTTTAATATGATAATAGAAAGAAAAATATGAAAAAAATAATTTTTGATATAAATTTTAGCATTTGTATTTTTTCTATCTGTCAAATAAATTATTCATCAAATAATTAAAAATACCCAACAAACAATTAGTATGTTGTAGGCAACAAATAATATATCTTTAGTGAATTTGATCAATTACGATTTTGTTCTCTACTAGTTAAATTATTACCAAAGTAGTTAGAAAAATTAAATCAAAATTTTTGCTTACAAAAACAAATCACTTATGTAAAAACCCGGATGAATTTTTTTTTTATACCGTTACTCAATGATCCATATCAGTTCACATCATTAAAATATCATCCATACCATAACATTCCATTAAAGAAATAAAATTCGCACAAACATACACTATTACAGTTTCGCAATTAAAGTCTTATATTAGAAATATACATACATGGTTATAAGTTTACGTTTTTAACCTACTAGTGGAATTTACAGATCTTCACAAAAAGGGTCGAATGAAAATTTTGCATTCAATACATTGATTCATCCTAAACATATCTTAAGTTAGGATGCAACTACATGGTTTTTTACAAAAGTAGGTCCTCTTATATCAGGTTCCCTAGACCCCTCGTGGTTGTGAAGTCCCTGCAGCAGTACAACATTTAAGGAATGCAATTACTTAATGATAGTATTAATAATTTCGACTACATGACCTATCCGTTAAAAGAAACACCGACAAGTTGTAATTTCTGCATATACATAGTAATTCACTGGTAAAATTTATAGGATCTCCACTTTTCTCTGTTTTGAGTAACAATATCTTTACTCCGACTATTCTCATAAGGTACTCATTTCTGAGGTCAATTGTTCCTCCCCCATGGTCCCTCTTCCTGAACTCTATTAGACGAAATTCCATTTGTCCCCGGCCATCCCTAATCAATTATTTATTTTGTCTATCCTTTCGGATGCCATTAGCCGAAGCTAATCAATCATTTGTTCCGCCCATCCTTTCGGATGTCATTAGCCGAAGCTAATCAATTATTTGTCCGGCCATCCTTTCGGATGCCATTAGCCGAAACTAATCAATCATTTGTTCCGGCCATCCTTTCGGATGCAATTAGCTAAAGCTAATCAATTATTTGTTCCGGCCATCCTTTTGGATGCCATTAGCCGAAGCTAATCAATCATTTATTCACATTTAAGCATTCAACAACCTAATAAAAATTCTAACGTATTTGGATAATATTCCACTTAAAATACTTCTCACATGCCGTAAAAAGAAAAGAGACATAATTCACCTACCTGCTCTACTTCTGGGTTGTTCTTGTCTGGACGATGGCTCAATCCCGACTGCACTGCCTGCGACATCAATGTCTAAAAATCAATATATTTCTATTTTCAATTTCACATTCGTTACCATACTTATTTCAACAACTTACAGCCGAAGCATGCATAAAATTCTCAGCAAAATCACACATCTATTTTCATCACAAATCCATCAACAAAATCGCAACAAAATCACACCTTGTAACCATAATTTTCAGCACATATCCATCAAAAATTCCCAACAACATACACATTGAACCCATAAATTTTAGCACATAATCCTTTAATACAATTCCAACAAAATCACACATTGAAACCATGAATTGCAACATATAATCCATCAACAAAAATCTCAACAAAACACACATTAAAAACATAAATTTCAGCACATATCCTTCAATAAAATCCCAACAATATATACATTGAACCCATAAATTTCAGCACAAAATCTTTCAATACAATTCCAACAAAATCACCCATTGAAACCATGAATTTTCAACAAATAATCCATCCACAAAAATCTCAACAAAACACACATTAAAAACATAAATTTCAGCACATATCCTTCAATAAAATCCCAACAATATATACATTGAACCCATAAATTTCAGCACATAATCTTTCAATACACTTCCAACAAAATCACCCATTGAAACCATGAATTTTCAACAAATAATCCATCCACAAAAATCTCAACAAAACACACATTAAAAACATAAATTTCAGCACATATTCTTCAATAAAATCCCAACAATATATACATTGAACCCATAAATTTCAGCACATAATCTTTCAATACACTTCCAACAAAATCACCCATTGAAACCATGAATTTTCAACATATAATCCATCAACAAAAATCTCAACAAAACACACATTTACCAAATACTCTCCCTTAATTTAGCCTAAGCTTCGGCTATGAGGAGTGGGAAGGGGGGATGGCTCGGCTAGGTAGAGATGGGAAGAGAAAGGATTTGGTTGGAAAGAGATGGGAAGAGAAGGGGATTCAGTGGAAGAGAAGATATGGGAATTTGGCTGGGAAAAGAGAAAAGAGGGTTTGATTGGCTGGGAAGAAGAGAGGAGATGGAGATGACGGAAAAATAAGGAAAAAATCCCACTCCCTCTCTCCTCTTTGCATTTATATTAATGACCCTTCTTTTTTTTTTTCCGGGTGTTTACAACTTATCTATGCTAAAATTAAATGATTATAATTTTACTAATTGCTAATGGAATAATTCATGAAGAAAATAAACGTACACAACAATCAATCATTATATTACACAGAGATTGTTGCTCATTTTAACAGAATTTTATCGATTCTAATTATATAACCTACCGATTAAATAATTATCAAAATAATTTTAAGAGTAGTAAACATTCAATGACTTTTAAACAGGAAAAAAAATTCATTTCTAATAGATTTTATCAACTATAAATATACTAATTAAGTATTAAAATAATACGTATAAAATAAATCAATTTTATAAATTAAAAAAAAACCTTGGCATCGTGCTGACAAGTTAGCTCATCTTCTCTAAATTCGTGTTTCACGTGGAAATTGCATGAGTGCCACCGTCCACTGGCGGAAGGATGTCCACATGAATCACGTCAAGTTTATGAATATAAGGGGCTTCCGTGTAATTTGCTTCGAGACAACCAGTACCTACCTACCAAAGAGCTTATTCTTAAAAGATGAATTCTCCACATTGCAAATTAGCCCTCAGGATTAGGATTTAAACCCAGAAAGTCAAGAAATCTTCTTAAACACCAGGCCCTCAGGTACCAGCAGCTTAGTGTTCTTTAAATCAAATCCCATATAAATAATCCAGTCTTCCATCTCCAACAGATTTCGTCGTCACACATGAACAATTTATTGGAATATATTTCATATTAAAAATGATGAAAAATGAGAGATGTTTATGCATAAAATAGTAGTATCAGAAAAGAACCCCAAGTTATATTCATTTCATAGCAATTTCCAAGCCCAGTAAGATCCAATCCAATGTCTAATATCCCCACCTCCTCCTCATGCAAGAAACAAGACTTCACAAGGTTTCTTCATTCTCTGGTTCCTAGAACAAACCATGATTCCACTTCAGGATATATCACAATTTACAGAGCCACTTAGCAAAGGGCTCTAGAGCTCTTTGCATTTTAATTATTCCTAATGAGATAAAATTTCAACTCCCACGTAAAGTTTCTGGATTTTCCACTTCATTTTGCTGCAAGTTATGGTGGCCTCTAGTTGATGAGTTTACAGCTCTTTGAAACGGGCCGGACCCAGTAATCACTTGAGAACGATGCTGCCGCCCATGTTCGTGCCATCTTCTTCTCCATCTCAGGAGCTCGACAAGTATGGAACTCCCACTCATTGGTACGCCAAATCCAGAAAATGTTGCAAGGAGAATGGCTAGAACTGCTTGCACATTAACCTGCAAGGCATGAAGCAACAAGAGTGGAAAGTATTTTAATCAGAGGACAATACATGGAGAATATCCGGTTCAGACAAGGTCAGAACTCAAGCCAGGACAAAATCTAAATTTCAGCTATATGTAGACTTCCCTTTGATCTGGGTGAGATTTAATGCAATCAACTCAGAATCACGTTTTCAACACAATTTTCTTTAACTCATTCGACAACCAGCTAGGAGAGTTGGCACCAGATAACAGCTAGAAGCGATTGCAAATCAAATCCTAACTCTGTTACCAAAACCCCTTGTCACCAAAACCTTCAATCCCAAAGAGCTTTATAATCATTTAGCTCCTTATTCAATGTTTTCTGGGAAATTAAATGACTGTTGATGCAGTGGTGGAAGTAGTAATTCTTCTTTTTCTTGTTATGCTTTGAAAGTGAAATGATAGTATATGAGCCATTACTCACCAAAGTGTAGAAAATATGTGCAAAGAGAACGATCAGGGAAAATTGAACTGATGCATAAACCCAAACGAATCTTCTATTTACTGCAAAGAAAAAGCTAAAAGGTGAGAGAAGCAGAAATTATATAAATAAATGAGAAATCTGAAAGGAAAGATTTCCATGAACATTAGATTTCCAATCAAAAGTTTTGTAGTGAGAAGTTGCAGCCATAATATTTTAATCTACAAGGCAAGTAACTTCCTTGATACGTGTGTGCATGTGCATGTGAGACCAAGCAGGTCAACCTAGCAGATCAAATGGTAATATACACCACCTGTTATTTCACTCCAATTCACAATAAGTGATTTTGATCTTTCCAGTATTTTTGGATTCAAACCTCATTTCTTACCCATAGTTGATGAGATCAAGGATGAGAGAAGGCCCTGCACGAACGAAAAAGGAAGGGATATAGCAATTGCTCCCGTGCCCATCTTCCCAACCTTTAAAACAAATTGCATTGAGAAGGAAAAGGCAAAATTTGACAAAATTGGGATGTCAAGAGGCTTTCCTTACCAGGAGCTGCTCAAGAAAACAAAAATAGGCAAGAATGCTAACAATGGCAAGCACGGGCACTTCTGGCCAAACCCTGATTGCATATAAAAGCTCAGTCTCAGGTATATCAAATTTAGATTTGATGTAAAAGTAATTCAAAACTACACTTTTGAGTTTACCCTAAAATTAATAAATAGCCATGATACAGCACTAAATGCACAAATCTTAAAACAGAGTTCAATTTGGAGTGGCTGCTGCAAGAATCTGAATTCTCCGCTCCTGCCATTACATAAAGCACATTTTCTATGGTATTTATGAAGATATACCAGAAATTTACTTGCCTGGATCCATTAACATATTCCTGATGAGCTCTACTTGCTCCAGTAGTTCTAGCACAGACACCTTGCATTCGTAACAAAGTCACAGGCAGGTTCTGAACCTCTTGCTTGCAAACATCACAGATCTTGTTTCCTTTGATGCTAAACCATTTTACAGCACATTCTTGATGGGCCAGAGCAAGTTCACCTTTGCAGCTGCACTCCATCTTAAGGGTCTCTCCACCTTCACACAATTCAACCAAACAAATTCTACAAACAGCCTCTTCTTCAGGTATGTCTTCACCATCAACATCATTGCTTTCTGTATCATAGGAATAGAATAATAAATTTGTTGATAACGACAACAGGTACTGGAAAATATTGTGGAATACAAAACTAAATATCCTGTTTTTGCATCAGAAAAGACAATCAAGAAAATAATTAACTTCAGAAATGCCGGTGTAGTTAAGATTTTGCTTGTACTCACTTAGGTCGTGGGGCATGCTAATGGCCATTATATTTATTGATTGCATAAATCTAACAAGTTTCAGATACACAAGTATGCAATGCGCAAAAGCACAGGCCCGTCATAAGAAATAAATAATGACAGCATACCAGGATCAACACTTGGAGATGCATTTGTTATTGTATCTCCTTCCTTCACTCGAGGAGTTGAAGTAATCATGCGGAAAAAAGAGTCCACCCTCTTAATGCTTCTTTCTTTATTATTAACTGGATCCGAGAGTGAGCGAGACATCTGTCGCTGGGTTCCTTTCAAAGACATCTATCAAATGAGGGCAGAAAATACTGAATTTAAAGTTGGCAAAGAATTGAATAACCCAGAAGATGCTGAAATAATTCGTGGTGGTTGGTGTAGGGAATTAAATTAATTTATCTGTTAGTATATGCTATCTTTTAAGAGCAACTCAAGTAAACCAACTCCCTTGCTCCTCAGGATCAGTGGAGCAAGAAAATAACTATAGCAGATAAGCAAGCTATATTCTTAAAGTTAATCAACATGCATTCTTCAAAATTTTGAAGGCCATTAAGCCAACCAAGTTAGTCACTTTATCCATTTAAAAAAAAAAAAACTCACACTTGAATTAAGCATGCCACCAATGCTTCCCCCACGTGCAGACTCTTCCTTGGAATTTGCAACTGGCGTTACAGGCAGTGATGATGTTTGCTTCATCCTAGTGGTGAAGATCTTTGTAAGTGAAAATGACCTTGAGATTGAAGGTTTCTCCCGTAGTATAGATGAAGCATGTGGAGGTGGAATGGCAGCTTTTTCAATATCTAAAGTTGAAATTCGAGACTTGAAGCTTAGTTTAGGTAACAAACTTTTTAAGGATGATTTGCCTTTTGATGAAGAGGGGCCTGGGGAACCACCGGCTCTTGCATCCACAGAACTAGATGTCGGGCGAAAATTTACTTTCCTAGGAGTTGGACTAGGTGTCGGGGGTATCCTGATTACAACAGAATCCTGCGAGGAGTCTTCCAATGTTCTTGAGGGTATCTCCAGAAAGAGGTTTCTCCGCTTCCAATTTTGAGAAGTATTAGTTTCTTCAACTATACCTATTGAGTGTTCAACCTGGGAAGAAGAAAGAGAGCAAGATTACAGAGCAGTAAGGTGGAGAATATGAAGAATGATCATACAAAAAAATGACAGTTCATTATTCTTCTTGTAAACAGAGCAGCTAGTCAGCCCAAGGTATGAACAAGCGCAGGTGCATGGACACACGCACGCACAAAAGAACAGGAAAAAAACATACGAACAGCAAGTTAAACTGATAAGAACAAATGACCTAAATAGCATCCACAACAAATGGTTCGCCGTTTAGATTTTCCTTTTTTAGTACAATACAAAGAACTGGCCATGGCTCCAAACCAACATAGCAGCTCTATCCGAATCCCCATCCACCTCGTATACCACATTAGCTGGCCCCAGGTGGATGGCTCGTTGAAATTTGGAGCAGCCCATATACTACTATTTCAAAACTACAAATGAATAGGGGAAACACAAGCGCCTCTGGCATATTTTAATGGCATGATCTAAACTATATTACATGGCAATGAAAGAAAAGGCAAAGCAAATAAAGAGAAGTAAAATCAAACACTAAAAAAATTTAAAAGAGCAGTAATACCAATATGAAGAATCAAAATCTACGACCAGTTTGTTGTTTGCACATGGAAGATGATGGCTGATTTTTAATTTCTATTTCTTCCTAAAGAAAGATTACAATGAAGAACTTGATCCAAAATATAGCAATCAGAGAAAAACTTAAGAGAGAAGAGATCAAAGAGAAGAAGAAAAAACCCTTAACCTTGTCAGCTGCTTCTTGGCTTGAACATACACCAACATCCCCTTCATTCACAGGCTTCTCTCGACCAGTTCTCATTATGACTGTTATTGGTAGAGCATATGTAGACAAAAGCAAAACAGCACAGAAGCTCAAAAGTTTCAAGAACACGAAAAGAGAAGCTCAACGAAAATGTGCAGCTTGTTTCTTGAGAAGTGCGAGAAAGAAGATGATAAATGAGTTGACGAGGAAAGGAGAGGAGGGAAGAAGGGTGGTGATGGGTTCTCCATCAAATCACAAATTCTTCTCATTTTTTGGCAAAGAAAAAGAAAAGGTGGTAGGGAGTGTGGCCTACTATACTCCATTCACTCCCTTCGAGCACTATACCGATACAGTACGCGCGGACTATTAAATTAAATTAAAAAATAAACTCAATTATTGCCTCTACATTTAAAAAATTAAAAGGCAGAGGATTTTTCATGTTTGGTGATTCACCATTAATCCTTTTACATATTAATGTGAATGCGAATGGAATATGAGAAATCTTTAATTTATTTTTAATATTTTCCAAATAATTTAATTTTAATAGCATTTTTCCCAAATTATTTTAGTGTGAAATTGGTAAGTATTACCCAGAAGGAGCGCACCTCACCTTAAATACATTCTTTTTTTTATAATTGAGATGTTCGGATCAGTTTACGTGTACCATAACTAATCTTCGGATTCATTGAACATCCTGCAAACCCAGCGAACATGTAAGGGACTGCGGGGGTAACATGCGTGCATGGTAGGATTTGTCAAAAGTAATTATTGTGGACTATTCTTTATAAATCTCTCTCTCTCTCTCTCTCTCTTTCTCTCTCGCGCACTCACACGGGCGCGCGCACATATATATATGTATAAGCGTATAAAATTCATAATTTTCTTATTTCATTCTTTTACATTTTACAAACACACACATATTAGTGTATAAAATTTGTAATTTATTTATTTAATTCATATACATTTCTTAAATATTGTTACTTTGAATAATAAATCATATTTTAAAAATAGGTATCAGACTATATATTTGAAAACTCAATAAATACATTGGATACAACACAAAAATTGGTTTGAAAATATTTTGCAAAATCACTCTTCATTTGTGTTTTAGTTCGGCGTCCTATTATTATTATTATTATTATTATTATTATTATTATTATTATTTTGTGGTGTCAAATAAACCATGCTTGTTAATTTCCGTGCCATTCTATCCCGAACGTCAGTAAGAAAACTGGGACGAAACGACGTTGTTTTCGTCCTAGTTTTAATTCCAGTCAAATGCTGATCGGAATACTTCGGTTCCATTCCGGGATCAAAATCAAAACGATGTCATTCAATTTGTCATTTTCATCTCGGTTTTTAAACATACACATACACCCCGACACCACCGGAATTCCCAAATCGATTTTCCATAATTCTATCAACTCACCTCAAATTTGAACTCAAGTCTCAATCCCTAATCCAGTAATTCCTCACCTCAAAATCGCAATCCCTAACTCAAAATCACAAACCCTAACTTGTTCTTCCACACAGCAGCACCACCCTCATCGGTTCTTCACTTCTTCCCTAAATCTTCGCACGGCAGTACCCCCATCGTTTCTTATTCCACGACATTAACTAAAAGGTACACATTTCATCTTCGCCTTGTTCTTTCTTGAAATGAACAGCCACCCATTTAATCATGAATTGAACACTTGTCTATGCTAGCTCAACAATGTACCACTGACATATTTCTCAAATTTTGGGTTATTAGCCTAACATTATCCTATCTTACGTTAATTTTCTCATTTCTATATTTAATTATGTTTACTTGCACAAAATGGGTTGAATCAAGTCATGAGAAAAGTCAGGTTGGAAAGGAAATTGCTACTATAATTTTATAAGATAAAGACTTTTGGCCGAGATGTGCACATATAGTCAAAGTTAGCGAGCCTTTAATACGAGTTCTAAGGTTAGCAGAAGTGAAGAAAAACCTTGAATGAGAATTTATATGAGGCAATGGATAAAGAAAAAAGAAGCCATCAAAACAAGGTTGAAAAATAGAATATCTCAATATAGACCATATATTTGGGTAATTGATAGATGGGATAAGCAACTTCATAGTCCATTACATGTAGCAAGTTGTTTTCTTAATCCTAGAATATTTTTTAGGCTTTCTTTTCTAAAATAAAAGGAGGTAACTCGAGGTTGGCTTAACACAATTACTAAATTGGTTCCTGGTTGTGATATTCAAGATATCATTAGTGACCAAATTGAGGAGTATAAGAAAGCAACGGGTGATTTTGGCATATCCCTAGCTATTCGTCAAAGAGAAAAGTTAAATCCAAGAAATAACTTTTATTTTTTAAAATATAATGTCTCTTTTTTTATCTATAATATTTGATTTATTCAAAATTTCTTATCTAATTGCATGGTGGGAGCAATTTGGCAATGATATTGAAGAACTTCAAAAATTTGCAATTCGAGTTCTTAGTCAATGTTGTAGTGCAACTAGGTGCAAAAGAAATTGGAGTGTATTTGAATTCATCCATTCCAAAAGGCGAAATAGGCTTGACCACAAGAGATTAAATGATTTACTATTTGTTCGTTATAATCTAAGAATTCAACAGAGGTAAAATATCAATACTATTATATTATTAATTATTTCTGTTACATTGATATTAATTTTTTTCGTGTTTATTCTTTGTAGGAATTCGAGCAAAACAAGAGATGTTTTAGATCTCATTAGCCTTGATAACATTGATCTATTAAATGAATGGATTTGTGAAATAACCCAATCTTCTTGATGGAGAGGATATGTTAGGAGAATATCGAAACACCTTTGCCTACTTTAAATTTAAATGATGAATAGACATGACGAGAATGAGCTTGGTGGAAATAACCAACTATTGGAATGTCTAGTTGATGACTTTCCTTATATTTTACTGCAAGATCAAGATTCTTATTTTTATATTAATGATGTAGAAGATCTTTGATTTATATTTCTTTTATTTTAGAACATTTTACTTTCATAATATTTTAGAATTTAAGAGATGTTTTTAATTTTGAGATTATATTTGTTTGATTTTATATTTGTATTGTATAATTTAAAGTTAATTTATCTTGAATTTTAATTATGCTTGTTAAATTAATATATGAACAATACAACTCAGAAATGACAAGCTGAAACGCTCCAAAACTAGAATATTTTATTATAATAAAAAAAAACCAGAAACAATCTTGAAATACATAACATAATGGAAGAAGAAAATCTTATCAACAATTATGTTTTGGTTATCCTTGGCCCCACCAAAACCACGTTCGTGAATGGCTTGAAAGCAGCGTGCACTTCCCATCTGGGTTGACCCTGAAGTCTCCTTGCACTTGCCATCCACTATATTATTTTGTTGGGTAGGCTGCTTACATATACTCCATCAAAGCCCTGAATTGTGCTTTCACATCCACTTGTCATTGGGAAAATAACTTATGTTAATTTTCTGATTTTTATTTAGAAATGTAAGAAGATTATATATATATATATATATATATATATCTTTTTATTTTTTTAAAAATTATTTTAATGTCAGCATGTAAAATATCAAAGAATAAATTAAATTTTAAAATATTTTATTATTATTATTACTATTTTCAAGGTGAATAAAGCATGCTATTTTCATCATAAGAGAAGATGATAACTAAAACAATCAATATTGTATAAAGAAAACAAGGGCCAATAATGGATTTCCAGAACAATAATCAAAACAAAAATGCTTAAACAAAGGCTTCGTGTAACAGTAATGCAACTTTGCGAATTTTAATTATTGCTGGTAAACAATTCCGCAGGGAGTGAGTTCATTTGTTTTCCTATGATGACGAGGATATTCGTTTTTACTCCAAATTACATCATGGAAATCTAAACAAGTAGAGCAGCGGCTGACAAAATTGACAAAAAAATGGAACAATCAGAAGCAATCTACCAAAATTTTGGTTTCCAACAGGACTCAACAGAGCCTTTGAACGATTCTGTCTGGGTTTGTCCTCCAATGAACTGTCCGGCATATGGAAGGTCTACTTACCTCTCCAGAAGCATCACCAATTCGCAATGTGGGGTGTGTGGGAAAAGATCAACAGCCATGGCTTTTACAGGTCGGAAAGGCTCTGAGATGGGCATAGACTTGGTTCGGTGCCGTGCCAAACCGGCGCTGCTCATCTTCCTCCATGCCCTGTTTCTATTCCCTTTTTCAAATTTCTCAGGAGAAGGGGTGCAGAGCTCAATAGCATTGGCCACTAAGGTTTCAGGATTGCAGGAAATGTAACTACAAAACACTCAAAACGGTAAATCAAACACTCACGAAAGTATATGAATGTCTATTACAACAGCATTAGAAGAAGGGTGTGGCACTAACACAAGTCTCCGTACACGTGAATGAGTTCTCAGAACTTTGATCACCTGCATTTTGACCAAACAGCCATCAGTACTAAGCTTCTAATGCTTTGAACGGCATTTTTCTCAACTTGGTGATCAAACAGATATTCTGAATGCTTGCAAGGGCATCATTCAACTCAAAGATAGATTGGAGGAAATTATTAGAAAATAACTTCCAAATCAGATAGTCATAAATGCTGTGAGCATGTAAATAGTGATTTGCAATTGATGCAGTTACTAAAGCTTTGAACACTTCCATCATAAGAAGCATATATTATCATAAAAACATTACGAAAGCATTTTATTAGGAAAATGCGGATTCAGCAAGATGTGTGCAGCATGACCAATTGCAACATTGATTTGCCGATCTATTAATACACTTATATTTTAATCATTGAACTAGTTCACTTAATGTAATATGCATAATGTGAAAAGGCAGCATGCCCTAAGCTTTCATAAACTTAAGTTTCATTATCATATAAAAACCCGATAACAACCCTTCTCAAGCAGCAGAACAGCATTCCAGTATCATAGCCGGAATAAAGCTTTTCAATGGCATCAACAGCTGGACCAATTGAAAGAGAGAGAGAGAGAGAAAACAATAAAATGCAAAAGTTGGATAGTTGTCTTTCTCAATTGAAAACCATTTTCCTGATCCAATTTGTAGGTACTATTGAGGTTCAAAGCATAACCTTCAGCTTCTTGACCTTGTCACTATCAAGCTGAGTAATGAAATTTGAGATCTAACAAACACGGTAAGCCACCCTTTGCCTGGGTCATAGCTGCTATGGAAAGCATAAAAAATTGCAGGTCCCACAAAAGTTGAAATCCCATGTGAAATAATCAATAGAAAAAAAAGAGGCGCCAATGACTAAAGGCACCCACTGTAGTTCAAACCATTGGTAAAAGTGCTCAATAAAATAGAAGCCAAAAGAATTTAAACAAGGGTGTAAATAAATATGAAAACCCAAGCCAGTAATATAGGGAACATAACTGACTGAACTCTGCAATTCATTTTTCAATAATTAACAAATAGAATAACCACCATGTCAATCTGGACAGAGCTAAACCAAAAGTTCCCCTCCATTCTATCCCCAACCAATCAGTTTCCCCCGTGTGCTACACTTGACATATAATACAATTTTAATCAAATACAGGCAATTAGCAAATTTTCAAGGTTTAGGACTGGTTTGTTAATGAACATATTGGTAGGGAACAATCTATTTGATCGTTATCCATTTTTTATTTCTAAAACATTTTCATTAATATGTAACATGATATTGATTAATCTCATATGCATGTTTGAATAAATTCATCTTTTTTAACAAAATAAAACTTGTAAAAGATGAATTAATAGTTAAAGGTTTTTTCTAAGTTCCAATGCTAGCTTTGCAATTTATCCATTATATATAAATTGAGACAGAGAAATTTTCGTTTCAATTAAAAATATTTTTGATATCATTCTTTTAGTTATCAAGTAAAGGAAATGGTAGAAAAAAGAAATGGATGCCATTTTACTATCTATTTATCTTCATAACAAAATTAGCTGATAATTTTATCTTATTCAAAGATTTACATGTACATATATTCTTGCAACCATCATATTTTATGATTCCATATGCAAGAAATGTGTTTAAATATGAAAAAAAAACCCAAATTAATAAAGGCAAAGTAAATGTCATTCATTTGTCAATCAACTAAATAAAATGTTCCATTTAGATTTTTTTCGGTTGAAGATAAAGTAGATAGCCCCAATTATATGCTCATTAACATATAGATATATATCCTTCGAAATCTTGCTAATCAGCTCAATTGGTCTTTTTGACTGCCACTCAATAATATGAGGTTAAATTGACTCAATAGTATGAGGTAAATTGGCAGACTTAGAATGACAGAATAAATGATGGGTTTTGCCATTTGGACAGATGGGAAATTTTTTATTCAAAGATAATCAAATACATAGCATAAGGAGACCACTCACAGTGGGATGCAGCCCGCCACGGGGAGGATCAACAATGGCAACAACATTTTTAAAATGCAACATTGAAGTACTCCCATCTTTTGAGGTGCAATTCTTCTGAAGTTGACTCTGGATTTCTTGTCCATCATTTTCTGAATGCCCAGAAGCACCTTCACCATTCCCAAGATCATGGCTTGGGTTCTTGCTAGAGTCTAAGACATCATCCACGGGGGCATTGTTAACTTCAACAGTTGCTATATCTTTATCCCTGATTTCAGATGCATTCAGCTGTTCACCTTCTTTCTGAGGCAGATCTAGATACTCCTTCAATAAAGACCCAATCACATCCTCTGCCTGTTACCTCACCATTAGCAGAAACAATAAGCAAGTGATTGAGTAAAGACGTTAAATAATTAGACTTTATTATCTTGATAAAGGCCATATAATTGGGGTCACATATAAAAACCAAGTTGAAAAGGATAAAACCAAATCTCACCTTTGCACAAACAAATCTACAGTTTTTTATGCCATTAATTTTAGCATTCCGATGAGCATCTGAAACAGCAGAAGCATTCATTTCAATGCCAACAAGCTGGAGAAATTTCAACATGAAAACAAGCTCAGTCTCGTATTTATTACATAAAGAAGGGTTAAGAAGATAAGATAGGGGAAGACAGAGAGAAATCTACTAATTTCTAACATAGTATAATGGACATAATTTATTCACATATAACAACTTCAAAACACCTCCGCAAATCATTTTTTTTTAATATTATATTTAACAAAAGATGCAGTAATATGTGCTACAACAGGCCAGTGAATAAACATAAAAAAACCAATCACGGTGTGGCTACTTCAAAACAAGAAATCATGCAAGGAAAGGTATTCAATTATTACCATGCCAACACGATCTGCTAAAGTGAGGCCAATTGTTCCTGTCCCACAACATATATCAAACAGCAAGCTATCCGGACCCAGACCAGCCCAGTCACCAGCAAGAGAGTATAGTTTCTCCGCAGCAAGGGTGTTAACCTGCGGTGTGATTCATAAGCACAAATTCGATTTTACTATCCAAGAGAGATAAGAAATATGATTTCCTCACCTGGAAAAAAGCAGTTGGTGATATTGAGAACAGAAGATTACTTATATAATCATGAATTCTTGCTTCAACAACATTATTTGTTGCTTGCACCTCTGGACCACCATCTGCGTTTGGAAGGAGTAGTGTGCGCAAAGGAGCATCAGCTGGTGCAACATTAGAGAGTCCTTGGTGATCCTACAATGAATAGTTGACATTTAAGGATTTAGAGAGCAATTTATGGGTCATGGACCAAATTGAAAATATAGCACATCCAGATTTTGCAGCAAGGTTTAAACCATCAAGTATATCCAAAAAAACATGCACGACAATCATAACAGGTTTGGTCTGAATACCTCCCCTCTTGCTATACTACTCTTATTTATAATCTAGATTACATTCAATTACAGCTGTAAAGCTATATTTATGGTGCTAGTTATAGTAAGTAAATCTGCCTATTGTAATCCTACTCTAATGCTGTATATATATGCTTTCCTTTTCTGTGTTTACTGTCAGCCCTAGCATGCTTTTTCTTTTCGGTGATAACTGTCTACTATCTTCTGTTTTGCTGCCACAACTTGTCTTTCCTTTCCTGTCTTTACCGTCAAATCATACAAATAAAGAGACCATGATCATAGTGATATTCTGAAACTGCAGCTAGAATTTTATGGAATTGACCCATGTTTATCAAATTGAGATTGACTTGTAAATCATAGAGCTCATTTTTAGAATCATAAATCATTAGACTCGGTAAGTCTAATATACCTTTCAAAGGATATATTAATCAAATACAAAAAGAAAATCATTACGATTCAGTTTGCAACTCCATCTCTTCAATTTGTTTTCACCCAAATACAGAGAATTCCCTCATTTCTTCTTTTTCTTTTCTTTACTTTTTTTTTTTTTTGGGGGGCTAAAATAATCATACAACACCTCCAATTCAAGACAAATCATGTGATTCATGATTTTTGTTCATGTCAATTCATGCACCTAATAGAAATGGTTGATACTTGAACTGTATGATTCCAACAACCATGAACAAACCGATAGAGCTTGTCCATATTGTTAACCAATCCTAACCACAGAATGTGTATATATTATACTCAGTAACCCAGCATTTAATCCTTGTGTGCTATATGTTCATGATGAATCCAACTTTACTAGTCAAGTTTTAAGCTTTCTGATTTCCAAATAATCCACTGAATAGTCAGGCCTGTCTGGAACAGTTCTGGGCTACCTATTTAGTGTCAACGGACAATAAGTTGTCGTTGCTCCCAGCTGTTTTGTTAAGTATTCAATTGTAGGTGGTGCAGGTTACCGTTATGTGTATATTAGGTGCAGAAAAGTCTATTCTTGTAGGATATATATTCAGTTCAATAATCCCTTAGGAAGTAGACAATTTTCAGACAATAGAAGGAGTTATAGTTTTACATGGTATCAGAGCTAAAATCCAAGAAATTTCTTTGGGTCTCTCGGTGAAGATTTTGAATCTCTGTTTTTTTGAGTAGCATCTTACGGTCTGTCAAAACAGATCGGGATTTTTTTTGATTTTCTGGGTTCTTGGCATCTTCTGTTTAAACTCTCGGCTTCTGTCAAAATCTTCAGATTCTTCTTGTTCTCGGTTTCAATTTGAGAAAAATTGCTTCTGTCAAAATCTCCAGGTTCTTCTTACCCTTGGTTTCAATTTGAAGAAATTTTTTCATCTTTGCACCTGGGTCTGTCAAAATCTTCAGATTCTTCTTGCTCTCGATTTCAATTTGAAGAAAAATTGTCTGGGTCTCTTCATCCTTTCCACATTGCTTTCTGCTCTCTTCACTCTTCAGATATATTTCTTGGTCTTAGTTTCACTATTCGGGCCACCTCTTAGATATTTATATCAGATATTTATCTATTATTATTTTTTTTTTAAATAATTAATTAATTAAAAAACAATTTAATTAAATTTCCAAGTTCTTATCTTAGATATTTATTTATTTTATCTTAGATATTTATTTATTTATTATTATTATTACTTAAAAAAAATTAAAAATTTATTTTATTGCTCTCGGTTTTATTCCTTGTTCTCGGTCTGTCAAAATCTTTGTGTGTTTATTTGTCTTGGATTTATATATTTACTTGAGATGGATTTAGCACCTATATGTGTCAAATTTTTAGGGACAAATTACTCTACCTGGGCGTTTCAATTTGAACTTTTCCTTCTAGGAAAGGATCTTTGGGGCCATATTGATGGCACTGATGCTGCCCTAAAAGATGATACAACAAAAGAACCTAGGGATTCTCCTTCTTGGGTTGTGCTTGATGCCTGAATTATGTCTTGGCTTCTTAGTTCGGTGGAACCACACATTGTTCCAAATTTGCGAGCACATCGATCTTGCTTCAATCTATGTGGAAGCACTTGAAGCAAGTGTATCATCAAGTTGATGGTGCTCGTCGATTTCAGTTAGAACATGCTATTGCCATGTTTCAACATGGAAATCTTTCTATTCAAGACTACTACTCTGCATTCTTGACCCTTTGGCATGAATATTCTGATTTGGTTACAGCGAATGTCCCTATTGCCACTCTTCCAACTATT
This sequence comes from Salix exigua, assembly GCA_032356905.1. Classification (NCBI taxonomy): domain Eukaryota; kingdom Viridiplantae; phylum Streptophyta; class Magnoliopsida; order Malpighiales; family Salicaceae; genus Salix; species Salix exigua. The sequence goes on from CM063596.1 coordinate 1,232,005, forward strand.
TAGAGTCTTCATGACAATAGCCGACTGAGATCGGTTTCTTGTGAAATTGCGATCGAATTTGAATCGATCCGGTCTTCTTTCTTGAATCGATCTCTGTTCCTTCTCTTGACATATGTTTCGATGAGTTGCTTCGCGAAGAACAACGGCTTAGTACTCAAGCTATTTTGGAGCACTCTCCTGGTAGTTCGGGCCGACAACAATGGCGTATGTTGCTCACAGGCGAGGATCCTCTATGCCTTCTAAAAACTTGCAATGTTTCATTGCAAGGGATATGGACATGTTGTTGTCAATTGTCCTAAGAAATTCTGCTCTTATTGTAAGAAAAAGGGTCATATTATTAAAGAATGTCGTATCCGTCCTCGGAATCGTCGAGGCCGAGCATTTCACGCCTCTCTTAATGTGCCTCAGTGAGCATTATGTTACACATGCCTCTTCTTCAAGTGGTATCTCCACTCTTCCACCTCCAGCAGGAAATTATTGTACACCGAAATGGTGCAACAATGCTAATTTCTGCATTATCCGCCATTGGGTTGCAAGTGGGTTTACTCAGTCAAAGTCCGATCCGATGGCGGTTTAGACCGTTATAAGGCCAGGCTTGTTGCGCTTGGGAATCATCGAGGAATATGGGGTCAATTATGAAAATACGTTTGCTCCAGTGGCTAAAATGACTATTGTGCGTATGATTCTGGCTCTTGCTGCTTCTAGTCATTGGTCGCTACATCAGATGGATGTCAAAAATGCATTCCTTCATGGGGATCTTAAAGAATGCATTTATATGAAGCCACCTCCGGGATTATTTTCTTCTCCGACTTCACATATGTGTAAGCTTCGTCGCTCTCTTTACGGTCTCAAACAGGCTCTGAGGGTCTGGTTTGATAAATTCCGCACCACTTTACTACAGTTCTCATTCCAACAGAGCAAGCATGATACTTCCTTGTTCCTTCGGAAATCAGTAGTGGGTATTGTTGTTCTTTTGGTGTATGTTGATGACATTGTGATTACAGGTTCTGATTCAGCTCTACTTGATCAACTTAAAACTCACCTTTCAGAAGCATTTCATATGAAAGATCTTGGGTCCCTCACCTATCTTATTGGTCTTAAAGTGCATCGTAACTCCTCGGGCATTTCTTTAAATCAGCATAAGTATGCTAGTGATATGGTGGTTAGAGCTGGTCCACAAAAGGCTAATTCTGTTGATACTCCTATGGAATTGAATATCAAGCTTCGCAAAGAAGAGGGTGACTTAATTGATGATCCCGGTTTATATCGAAAATTGGTAGGCGACCATGTTTATCTCACCATTACTAGACCGGACATCTCATTTGTCGTACAACAAGTTAGCCGGTTTCTTCGAGGCTCCTTGCCATCTTCATTTGGTTGTTGTTCATAGGATCATACGCTATGTTCACGACACGGTGGCTCGTGGGTTATTTTTTCCTACAAATAACTCTTTTCGCCTTACGACTTATAGAGATGCGTTGATCTCTTGGAAGAGTAAGAAACAAGATCGAGTATCTAAGTCCTCTCATGAATCCGAGTATCGGGCAATGTCTCTTGCTTGCTCTGAAATCATTTGGCTTCGAGGGTTGCTTGATGAGCTTAATTTTTCCGCCATCGACCCTACTCCTCTCCATGCCGATAATACGAGTGTTATTCGGATTACGGCTAATCTTGTCTTTCATGAGCGAACGAAGCATATTGAGGTGGATCGTCACTCTATTCGTGAAGCCTACGACGCTCGTGTTATTACTCTTCCTCATATATCCACCGACTTGCAAATTGATGATATCTTAACCAAAGCCCTCACACGTCAACGGCATTGTTTCCTACATCGCAAATTGATGTTGATTGACCATCCTGCATCAATTTGAGGGCTGTCAACGGACAATAAGTTGTCGTTACTCCCAGCTATTTTGTTAAGTATTCAATTGTAGATCACCGTTATGTGTATATTAGATGCAGAAAAGTCTATTCTTGTAGGATATATATATTCATTTCAATAATCCCTTAGGAAGAAGACAATTTTCAGACAATAGAAGGAGTTATAGTTTGACATTTAGACCATGCAAAGACTACATTGCTTAAAAACACATAAAGTAAAGATGACATGGGATGGATAACAAAGGCCATTGGCAAGGCCACATACATTTGAGGGAGTCGACTAACTCGCATTCCAACTCCCACTTTCCCATTCCGCCATAGATCCATAAATTCCTTGAAAAGGTGGACAAGGCCTTTTTCATCTCATTTTATAAATTCCCGAACTCTAAATTTCTTCTAGTCTATTCTCATTCCTTTCTTTCTATGAGTGAGGCAAAACTCTTTTTCCGTTATTGTCAATTCTCTTTCCTCAATCCATTAAAAATAACAACTCTTATATTATCTCTAATTCTTATGTTATTTCAAGAATTTAAGTCTCTTCCTTTCTATCCAATTTCGAGTATTTTAATCTCCATTAACTAGTAGAAACCTATAAGGTCTAATAAGTATGGTTTATTTAAATATTTTGTAGTTTGTTGATTGATTGATTATTAATTAAATTTATTTAAAAGATAATAAAAAAGCCCACATCTATCCTTAAGTACTGACTTTTATAGGTGTTCTCTGAATGTTTCATCCAAATTTACAAAATTTAGCATGTGCATGTGGTTTATAGATAATTCATTAATATAATTCCATTACTAAACTAAAAAAACAAGAACGATTAAATTCATCTTTTACTTTAACACTATGTTATCATTCAATAAATTAATATTAGTACGAAAATAAACATTACAATTTTTAAAAGTCATTAATTATCAATTAAGCTTGATGAAGAAAACCCAGTTAAGCCAACGACAAGGGACCTAAATCTACAACCTCTCCATTGTTCTCGACCTCAATCCATCCCAATCAATCATGCTTCACTATATATGCTTCCATATAGAATCCCTTGCCAAATTTTATATGAATTACAAAAGAAAGGTAAGTACTTGATCAATACAGAGACATGGATGTACATAAAAGCAATTAGCAAAATAGAACTAAATAAATCAACTGTTCTTTTAATGCAAGTAATGCCATTGTCATCTCCAGATAATAGCAAGATCTATCATAAACTATACAGATATTATTTGGTTGGTCACAAAAAATCGTGAGAAGTTTTCTCTTTTATGGGTTATGTTTTGGTCAATTCAATTATGTGAAATAATGAGATGGAAACACAGAACTTGCTTGATCACCACACTGATTTTCAGTGCACACAACTGTTCAATTAGTTCAGCTCAGTAAAAACTATGAACTCTGTACCTGAATAACCAAAACTGTTAAAGGCAAAGGTGGAGCACTTCCAGCAGCTCCAGTGGTAAATGCATGAGCCAACCCCTTAGTTCAATGGTTATAATGTCATCATCAAAGCCCGCAGAGGATACCTAAGTAATCAAATTACAGGGAATAAAATATTAAACAATAACCCAAAGTTCTTAGCAAAGAAGCATTGCCATTTGATAAAGATGACTTGAATTTGATCATTTGATTAGCGAAAAGTATACCAAAAGTGAGCTAAACTTAGTAATGCTACCTATCCTTCATCAAGACATATTATCACTTAAACAAAGAAACACTTACAAAACTCACTCAAAACAAACCTGGACAATAAGCATGACCTCTGATATGTGGGCCTCGGGATTTGCAATATTAGGCATGACCTCCGATATGTGGGCCCAGGATTTGCAATATCAGGCATGACCTCCGATATGTGCGCTTCAGGATTTGCATTATCAGCAGCTTTCCTTGGTAATCTCCTTCTCGAACCTTATAAGACATATTAAGACTTAGAATGCTGGACGAGACAAATGAACTATAGTTTCAGACACATTTCAGCACAGGATTACAAAGTTTATCAGAGTTGCTAGAAAGCAACGGGAAGGAAGCAGCAGTAACGCTACTAGTTGAACTTTTCCAGTTGCCTCTACATGCTCTGCAACACATACCGTTAATTGACGCCAGAATCCAGAATTCTTAAATCTATTCCAAATTGGCAGGCCAGATTGTTGCAAAAAATCCTGAAAGATTGTAGCATACTTGCAGGCAACACTAGAAACATTTGGGCAGTCGAGAGGTTCTTCTACAGCTGTCACACCTTCCCTGGAAAAGAATATTAGCATTTTTTAAACAATTCTCATGCCACCAAGTACCTAAAAAACGAGTGAATATGAAATACCTAAAGTTTCCTAGTATAAAACCCACGGTAGGTTTTCCTTGAAGAGAATATCCAACAGAAAACTCGCATTTATTCCGATATCCATTTCTAAGTGGTGATTCAAGTATACCCTCTAGCTCACATGGAAGACCACCTGCACGATTAAGAATAAAAAAAAAAGGAGAAGAAGAAGATCAGCCGTGAGAATCTATAAGTGTCTCATGCAACCTGAAGTGCAATGAGAAGTAAATGCAGAGATAGTAAGAATATTATGGCATATATGAGTCTTATTATTTCATGAGGAAACCCTCTGTTCCTTCCTCGAACTTCCAAACCAACATTGCTGTAAGAAAGAAAGAAATTCTACTGGAGTGATAATTTATGCAAAGAATGAAAGGAAAACAGCACCTATCTCTCTAGATCTGAGAATCCATTCTGGAAGAGAAACTCCACTAGGACAAGCTTTGCGTGCGTTCCTTGTCTGTGCCAAAAAAAATTGCAGCAGTTCAGTTTGCTGAGGCACCACATTGCAGCATATGGTATTTTAAAAATATAAAATGAAACAGCAAAAGTGTTCCTAACAAGTTTTTGAGCATTTGCATGATAGAGTTCTTCTTGTGCTCCAACTGATCATCATAAGGCATATGAGCAAGAGGTGTCGCAACATCACGGGCACATTTGGCCCTGGAGTTTGAACCATCTGGTGTTGAATTGTCATTATTTCCATCAACATCCCCAATAACATCTGAAGATCTAGAGATCCCTGTACTTTCTCCATCCAAAGAAGGTTCCATTGTCTGCGGAATGTTTTGAGGGACAGCCATTGCTGATTTGATTTTCTGCTCAAATTGTCGGGAATGACATCGGCAACCTTTATATTCTTGTTTCCAATAGATCTTCCTTCCAGCTCCTACCACGTTCAAGTTTTCAGATACCAACCACTACAGAGTGCTAGTTACTTATTTTGAGTTCGTGGGGTATATATAATATTTGGAGTACCTCGATTGCTTTTTTCAATTGCTCAGCATCCTCGAAACTTACGAAACCCACGGACATGCCTTTCTTCTTCTTAGCAGATTTGAAAAGAATTCCCTGTAAAAACAGAGGCATTGTAATAAAAGCTTGAAATAATTCCTAGTTATATTTGATAATGGTATAACACAGATAACAATCGATTATTAGAAAAACCCAAAACCTAATAAGAAAAATAAAATGAAAAAACGCACTTGATCACTTAGAAACTTCCTCAAATGATCAGATTGCCACTTGCGGGGCAAATGTACCAAGCATTTACCAAGCCCGGCATCCAAACAACCCCCATCCCCATCACCATCTCCATCAGCAGCAATATCAGTCATCATGATCTCCTCATCTTCTTCCTTACTATCGTTATTATTGGTGGTATCCAGTTTGATAGCTTTCTTGGCACGCTCCGAGGTAGGGTCCCAGGTGTTGTCTGGGCGGGGCCTCAACTCCTCTTCTCCGTGCGCGTACTTGCACGCACTGCCGTGACTACAAGAGGCCCCCATGGTCCGCCTGAAGTAGGAGCAGAGCGAGGTTTTATAAAAAGGACTGTGTGAAGGGTCTGCTTCTGTCGTCGTCGTTGTAGTCTCTCGCTTTCGCTTCTCCCCAGTTGTGGTGGCGATGTCATCTTGGTTGCTGGAGGGCTGGGTTTGTTGTTCAGGGGGAATGGGAGAGTCTTGGTCGGTCATTGGATTGGTCTGGGCAAGGGAAGTTTCAGTCGGGAGGTTTAGGGTTTCAGAAGTAGAGGAGAAACGGTTCCTTCTTTCATCCTACACTCGTACTAAATTATATATTTTTAGTCCCTTATTTTGAGAGTTATTATAACTTGATAAATCTTTATCCAAACACTCATTCATCTTCATCACTTCTTAAAAACGAAACTCATGACTAAGAGTATATTTATTTATGTGGTTAAACTTGTTTTTTTTTTATCTAAAAAGCATTAGATTTATATTTTAAAAATGTTTTATATTTTTTTATATATGTATATATATATATTATTATATTTAATATATTTTGAGTGAAAACAATTATAAAAATATAATATCAAACCAACATTATGCAATCACATTTGTGCATGTTTGGAAGTATGATTCTAAATATTTTTAAATTTATTTCGTTCATAAATACATCAAAATAATTATTTTTATTTTGTAAAAATATTTTTGATATCAATATATAAAAATAATCTATAAATACCAAAACAATTGATTCTAAATATTTTTAAAGTTATTTCGTTCATAAATACATCAAAATAATTATTTTTATTTTGTAAAAATATTTTTGATATCAATATATAAAAATAATCTATAAATACCAAAACAATTAATTAAAAATAAAAATTAAAACACATTGTAAAACTAAACCGAATATGGTATATTAATAATCATTATTACGTGTCTAATTGGATTGGATAAAAGGTTTTTTCACCTATTTTTTCACCCATCGCCGTCAAGTGAAAACAGAAGAGGTAGGGCAGATGAAAGTTCTATTTTAACAAAATAAATAACCACACTAGCTAAGGGTGAGCAAAACAACCGAAAAACCGAGAAAAAATAACTGAGAAAACCTAACCGATAAAAACCCGATTAAACTGATTATAATTTTTAAAAATTTCTTATTTCCTTTGGTTTGGTATCGATTTGGTACGGACAAAATCGATTAACCCAAACCGAACCAGGTTTGGTCGGTTAAAATACATAATATAAATAGAAACTTAAAAACCTAGATGATATATCGTCGTCATCCGCCTCTCACCTTCATTTGCAACTAACCCTTTACCGACCTCTCGCCTCCCTCCGAATCTTAAATCTCCCTCCCTCTTGTCTCTCACCTCTCACCTCCTCTCGCAACTAACACTTTAGCAAGATATGACCTCTCACCTCCCTCTACAACTTAAATCTCCCTCCCTCTCACCTCTCTTTGTAACTTAAATCTCCCTCCTTCTTGGATTCCCAATTGAGAATCGATATTTACCTAGCCAATTGCAAATAAAATTACTTATCAATCATCATGGCTTCACTTAACGTTCTTAACTTCCATGCTCCGCTTTCACGACTTATAAATATTTTCACCTATCGGCTCTAAACTTTGTTACCATGTTTTGAAGGAGAGTGAAAGCCTTTAAAGATTCTTTATCATAGAAGATGATTCCCAATTGCACCTTGTTTGTTCTGTTTGTTGATTTTAGATTATGCCTCCACAGACCTCATGTGTGTGACTCTTTCTCCTAAAGTTTGTTAGTCCGTCCATATGGAAGAGTTCCTCCCATCTGCAATTTCTGTTTTTCCAATTTTTAATCTTAAAACTGAACCGAACCGAATCGAAAATGGTTGGTTTTAATAGGTTCCGTTCAATTTTGGTTTTTAAAATAAAAATTGCAATTTTTGGTTTGATTACTTTTTTGATAACAATCGAACCGAACCGAAAATGCACACCCCTAACGCCGACTCTAGACAAAATTTGTGTCATTAGCCATGTTAGCAACATGTCATCTAAGACAACACCTGAGTCGTCTATCACATCAATGCCATGTCATCTCCGGACAACATCTAACTTGTCTACCACGTCGCGATTCCGCCACGTTGTTTTAGGTAGACCTTGGTTATATGATTTGAGCGTTACAATCTTTGAGTGATCAAACTCTTGATTATTTTGTTTTCAAGATAAAAATATCCAACTCATTGGATTACCTCCAGTGTAATGATAATAGTCCGAATAAAGTAAAAGAAAGAGGGCTTAACATAATAAATCCTAGGAATTTGATAAGGAGATTTGTGAGGAGTCAGTTGTGTGTCTTGTAGTGGCTAAGGAGATTGTATAAGACTTTTAGAAGGCCACTGAAGAAAGTAAGGAAAGTGTTAAAAGAATTTTTAGATGTTGTCCCTTCTTAACTACTGATGTTTTACCACCCATGCATGATATTCAACACGCTAGAGATTTTGTCTCTGGTGTCGCTTACCAAACTTGCCTCACTATAGGATGAACTTGAGTGAACATGCTCGAATTGCAAAGACAAGTATGTAAGTTGTTAAAAAAGATTTATTCGAAAGAGTTTGAACCCTTGTATAGTACATGCACTCGTTAACACTAAAGAAAGATGGATTATAGAGAATGTGTGTAGATAATTGAGCTATCAATAGGATTACGGTTAAGTATCGTTTTCCAATTCCTCGATTGGATGACATGTTATATATGATGGCGATAGCCCAAATTTTTCTAAGATTGACTTGAAGAGTGAGTATCATCAAATTGTGATCCGTCTCGAAGATGAGTGGAAAACAACATTTAAAACTAAGGATGGTTTATATGAATGACTAGTCATGCCTTTTGGCCTTTCAATGCACCAAGCACTCACTTTCCGGAGTAATGACAAGTGCTTAGGCTATTTATGAGAAAGTTTTTGGTGATATACTTTGATGATATTCTTATTTATAGCAAAACCAGGGAAGAACATTTTGATCACCTTATTCAAGTTTGTACAACCCTAAGAAAGTCAAGTTTGTTTGCGAATGTCAAAAGTGTTCTTTCTTTACATATCAAATGGTCTTTTAGGGTCTATAGTATCATGGAAATGAGTCTCTGCTGACCCTACAAAGTCTAAACAATAATAGATTGGCCTGAGCCTAAGACTATTCATGAAGTTCATAGTTTTCATAGGCTTACTACTTTTCTATAGTTGTTTCATCAAGGGATTTAGCATCATCATGTCGTCTATTACAGATTGGTTGAAACAAGGTGAGTTTCAATGGAGTAAAGGAGCTAATAGGACATTTGAGGAGGTTAAGAAAAAGATGACGGAGACCTCAGTAATACGACTACATGATTATACTAAGGTGTTTGAAGAATGTGGCGCTTCAAGAGTAGGTATAGGTGGAGTACTTAATCAGGAATGTCACCTTACAGCCTACTTTAATGAGAAACTTAAAAAGGCCAAACAAAAGTATTCAACTTATGATAAAGAGTTTTATGTTGTGGTCCAGGCCGTGTGCTATTGGTGTCATTACTTTAAGCCGTTGGTTAACATTGTTGTCTATAATGAGAGTCACTAGATTTGAGAAACATAAATAGGAGTATGAATCTTGCTCGGAATTTGGATGAATATACTTGACATTAAAGGATGAGAATCACCGAGTTATAAATAAGTATCACCTTTAAGACAAATACTATTTACGGAATAATAATTTTGTATCCCTAACACATCCAGTACATGATTTTTTTGATATGGGAGACTCGTCTTGGAGGTCTCTCAGGACATTTTGGAAGGAATAAGACCATTTTTCTAGTTTAGTTTGAAAAGAAATGTCACGAAATTGGTATGTCAATGTTAAACTTGTCAACTAGCAAAGTATAGGAAACAAGATACGAGTCTTTGCACCTTGTTACATGTTCCTACTTGCCCTTGGCTTGATGTAAGTATGAATTTTGTTCTTGGACTTCCACATACAACAAGAAACATGATTCTATTTTTGTGGTTGTCAATTGCTTCTCTAAGATGTAACATTTTATTCCCTATACTAAGACCACAAATGCTTCTAGAGTTCCAAACCTCTTTTTTGAGGAGATTGTCAAGTTGTATGGTTTTTCCCAAACCATAGTTTCAGATAAAGATATTAGATTTACAAGTTATTTCTGGAAAACCCTTTGTCATATGGTGGAAACTAAATTGAAATTTTCTATTGCTTACCACCCCCAAATGGATGGTCAAACTGAGGTGGTTAACAGGAGTTAAGACAACCTTTTAAGATGTCTAGTGAGTGATCATAATAGGAATTGAGACTTATTCTTCCTACGACCCAATTTGCCTATAATAGATCTATCAATAGGTCAATAGGCATGAGTCCTTTTGAAGTCGTACATGGTTACATGCCTAGGAAACCTTTAGACCTTCTTCCCATGCCCATTCATGCTAGAGTGTCCGAGTTAGCCAAGTTTTTGCATGTAGAATTTAGGATTTGGATATTGAGATCACTAAACAAATTCAAGCAAGTAATATGCAATATAAACTTGAGTTGATTTACATAAGAGGCATAATGAGTTTAATATGGGAGACTATGTTATGATACTGGATCGGACTCGGCGGTTTTCTTCGAAGCTAATAAAAATTGCATGCATGTAGTGTCGGGTCTTTCAAAGTGCTATAACATGTTGGTCCAAATGCTTATGTTCAAGATATACAACATAATTTTAGCATTAACTTTTCATTTAACATTGATGATCTAGTTCCATATTATAAACCACTTTCTATTCCAAATGATCCATTTGGGATACCACTTTCTAATGACCCTATCGAAACCTCTATCCCTTCCACCTTGATTTCAACATAAAAGGATGATATTGATGTTATTTTGGATGAACAAGTTATTTTTAACACGAATAATAAGTTTCAACAGTTTCTAGTTTCTTTGGGTGGGCCAACTAAGTGGGATAACACTTGGATCACTAGAGATACTTTGCGATAACTTGATCCAAATATTTGAAAGTACCAACACTACACTCGATGGGGTTGAGTTTCTCAAACCCCAAGAGAGTTGGTGAGGAGACTTAACCCACACCGCAAACTATACAAGTATATAGACAGATAGCCTAAGATAACTCAACGTATCACATTTTGGTTAAAAGATTAAGCCCATTTGAACCCATATCATTTTCATTTTACTTATTTAAAATTATTTATATTAAACATTTGAATTTGATAGTCCGAACTAAATAGCAAAATGTTTAAAGTTTACTACTTATATACTCCCGTATCATGTTGAGAGAAAGTTGTTGATGAATATTGATAATTCTTAGACTTTGCATATTCCCAATCCCTCTCTCCTCTTCTTCAGATTCTTTTTCTCTATAAAACTTTTTTCTTTTCTTGCTTAATGCTTAATTCGTATTATTTTTCTTGTTCCGCATCAAAACCAATTTTTAAAATCTTAAAAAACATCATTCGAAGACCCCTGCACTGCAATAATACCAAAAGACAGAATTTTAAATGGTGATAAGTGGTTGCAGTTCAGGAAGAAAGAAAAAGAATTAGTTCAAACAACAGAGATAATTCGAGTTAAACACAAAAATACCTATATATAATCTTAAGTCACAAAAACTGCATCAATCAAAGTCTTTCAGATGAAAACACTAAACTCAAAAATCATATTCCCGCCATGGGGTCGGAAATTAGGATATGTCACTACATAATCCTGACCCCCAAAGCCTACATCTTTCTTATTTTTCTGATTTTTTTCTCTTCAAAATCCCAACCACAGCTCACATCCTTTATCACAAGATATTATGGCACTCTCTCTGGTCAGTCACATATGGGGAGTTCAAAAGATAAACCAAAATGAAAAAAGAAACTGGAATTACTACAATACATTATACAATTTTTCCAGTAAGAGTCATGTTGGCATCGAAATTGCTACCATTTGATTCGATGTGGTTGCAAATACCATTGTGGTTGTGATTGCCATTGTTGTTCCCATCAGATGCTTCCCTCTGCATGCTACTACGCTTGCACCAGCACAAATACTGAGGAATCGACCCATCATCCCCAATAACCCAGGTATGATTTGCGACAGCATCCAGTGTCATCCTCTGCTCTGGGTCTTAACAGAAATTTTTTGACTTAAGGCAATTTTCAAGTCAAAACAGGATATATGGGGGATAAATATAAAAAGGAAACGTGTTTAGCCAGTAGGGGAACTTGCAAGGCCCATGCCCTAGCAGGAAAGGCCAAATGTTGACAACAGATAGATTTTACTCACCTTTGCAAAGAAGTCCCTCGAACAAGTCCTTCAGCTGTGTGTTCATTTCACCAGGGAGCACCAAGGGGTTGTTGACAATCTGGAAAAGAGGAAAACACAATCACTTGTTTAGAAATTTGTAAAACAGGAGGCTTAAATAAGCCAAGTAGAAAAAATGGAAATGTAAGTTCGTTTGCTTGCCTTGTCATATGTATCCTGGAGTGTTTCTCCAAGAAAAGGGTATTGCCCAAGTATCATACAGTACAAAGTCACTCCCACTGCCCACGTGTCCGCAGCTTTGCCATGATAAGTTAGACCTGTTCAATCAGAAGTCAAATCCAGGCACAGATGTATGCAGAACTCATGTCCTCTAAGCTTAAGTATTACAGATTTCACAGCTTAGAAAAACACATACCGAGACAACACTCAGGTGCTGTGAAAACAGGAGTCCCAGGAGATCTACGAAGTTCATCGTTATCATCCTGCCGAACCAAATCAAGGAGATATAAAAAAACAAAAATACTTATAATATGGAGAAAAAGATTGTAAAATGGTGTCATATAACAATATCAATTTCTTGTCAGCACATAGCAAACAATGATTTTACTATTCTAATGCGCTGGACCAGAATAAATGCACAGTCAGTTTTTACTTATTCTTTCTGCATGACCACAACTGCTTGTGAAGAGCCAGGATAGATGTGTGTGATCTAATTTGTGTGCCAGTAGCTTTTATAGGTTAAATAATTTTAAATCCATATAAACTGTGAATTTAACAACTCTTCCATCCTAGATACAAATAAACTCTCATATGTGATCTCTATAAAGAACTCAAATGATCTTAGCTTATACAGAGCTGCTGAAAAATAATCAACATCTTTACAAGTTGAACTTCAAGGAGTATCCCAACAAGGAAGAAAATGATAAGGGAGGATCCAAACAAAAAGATGCAAGCACAAAATTCTGACTGTTCAGGGTAGAAATGATATTTACAAGTACAACATTCATCAAGGCCAGCATTGTACAATTTAAACCTTTCCTTTAAAAACTTTCATTACCCAAAAAACATATCCCTCATGGAATAACTCACATCAGCCACAACAACAAAAATATGGAACATCTTGCAGTCTACTTCAAAATCATAGAATTTTGTCACTAGCTCTTCTTCCATAAAAGAAACTCACTGGAACTAAACCTGCATTGGAGCAATTTCATTACCTCAACTACCTGGCTGACGCTGAAATCTCCTATCTTCACTGTACCAGAGCGAGTAACCAACAAATTGTCAGGTTTGATATCCCCATGCACTATATTCTGTTTATTACAAGAAACAGGAAGGAAAGTTCACTATATGTAGAAATCCATGTCTGTCTATAGAAGAGATATTTGTATATTGAAAGGAAATGCACACTCAGCATCCGTAAAACATCTTGCTTAAATAAAAGAAAATACAAAGCTAATTCACATTAATTCCATAGAATCCCATTCATGTAACAAAGTTCAAGAAATCATTGCAAGGATAAATACTGTATGCTTGGATTCTCTTGTTTGTCGATTATCTTTTCTTTTTTGGGGAAAGTTCATATTTAATTGCATCAGAGTTCCGGCGGGGTGAAAACTATTAATATTGTGAATGCTAGAATCAAAAGGAGATCTAAACTAGATCTAGTAGACCAATTAGAATGCTATTAAAATAATAAGAGCAGGCAAGACCAATCGTCAAAGATTTACCGTGGCTAAAATTTAACTATCGAAGTCACCAACTTCTAACTATTAGCAACAAGCAAGTCCGACTATATATACAAAAAAGATAATAAGCAGCAGTTTAGAGGTTCAAAAAGATATTCAAAACAATCTAGATTAATATCAGCTATCAAGTGTGAACATAATCATTTGTCATAATCATCATGACTAGCAGGCAGTAAACTTGCGACAAGTAAGACAGTGGCAAACATTTTTAGAGACCAGATTTTTAAATAACAAGAAGCTTGTAGTACTATTAGCAATCACATTGTCATTCTAACCTTCAAACATTAGGGAAGGGAAGTTACAGAAAAACCAGTAAGCTTTAAACCATTATTTTTAAAACTACTATGCTGATTACTGTTAGTCTAATAGTACTACATGAAAATAATGATATAATGTCTGAGTGCACGCATGTCAGTTTGGTAATGGATAACTTGATAAGAATACTGAAAGTGGAAGATAAAAATGCAAAAATGATTCTTATAGCAATGGACTGAGAATAAAATAGATTAAAGAATAATCAGTTGAACATACTAACAGAAAAATATCCAAGAAATTAAGCTATCAAGAGCATACATGAGCATGAAGATACATCAGCCCAGATACAATATCCCGCAAGTACTTTTTAGCAGTATCTTCTCCAATTCCACCAGGAGGACCGGATCCTTCCCACACCCATTTTCCATCCACATATTCCAGAACTGAGAAAAGAAAAGACATTTACAGTCAATTAAGGAGCTATCATTCCACTTAATAAACATGTATTCAACACAAAATCACAATCACAAGATTGAGCACACTCAAATTGAAACAATAATGAAAAAGAAAGTGATTAGATTGAGCACCCATGTAGAAGTGATCTGCATTTGGGTCATCAATCACCTCGATGAGATTGACAATATTAGGATGGTCCAACATTTTCATGATCATAACCTGTGAGGGAAAAAGAAATAACAACTTGGGTTACTTCATCCAACAGTACTTCATGAGAAATAGCTAAAGAGATCAATTAATACCACAAACATGCAAAAAGACAAACAAGTATAATGACCACTAGGCTATTACAAAATACAATCAGAATGTCAACCCAAATGGCTACATCAAGTTTTGTTAGCCTTTTGTCAGTTGTTGTGATGCAAGATCATTTTTCACCACTTCAACTCATCATCTTTTGTCCACCACTCTCCCTTTTCTCATTACTTCAATTTGATTACTTTCCTCACCAGGGCATCATAGATTAACATTGGAATGGACAAACCATCTCAAATAACTCTCCTTGATCAGGTATCACCTCGACCTTTTCATAAATGTCCTCATTTCTTACTTATCCTTGTGTTTCCATGCAATATCGTAACATCTCATCTCAACAGCACTCATTTTAAGAACATTTTGATATTCACTTCCACCAATCACTCTCCTTCATCCAAGTTTTGATTGCAACGCTCTGATAATGATTTTCATAAGAATCACCGAGATTACAAATAACATTTGATGATCAATCCTTTTGTACAATGAAAAATTGGTTCCCAAAAGTAGAACAATCATCATATGACCTATAACAAATAGAAAGGAACAAGAAAGGGGTAGAAAGGGATAAATTACTAGAATCCACTTGACTAAACCCTTGAACCCGCATGAAACTTTGTGTTTTTGAGATCCACAAGAACAAATAATTATCCAAAATCAGAAATTCTAAAATTCATTCATCAAATGGCTACTTGAAAAACATTGTGTGAATGTGATAATTTAGGCAAAAATAAACCTAGAAGTAGGAAACATATTAACACTTGTAATCAATATTAATTACTTAAAATGAGATAAGATAATTCTTTGAATAAAAATGTCGAAGAACAATTTACAATATTGATAGAAATTAAGAAAATGATTTCATAACGCATCATCTTTTGGCACTCATAACCGACTCTATATCCAACATTGCTGATATTACAATGTATGTACTATGTTGATGTTTATAACTAGAGAATTCTAGCGTGGTCTTCCATAAATCCAGTTTTTTGTTGGCCCTAGCTCTAGTTTCATACCTCAAAACTATATGATTTGCAAATAGTACACGTCATTTAACATCATCTTGATACAACTTTTCAGTTCATTCACAATCAAAGCAAAAAATGCATATGGACTAAGGCTAAGCTTTAGTTGTAGTCGACTATAGCAGGAAATTCATTTCTGTCACCACCAAGAAATTCTCTTCATTACAACACTTTCTCACATTTAGTATCAAGTATAATTACTCCCCTTTTCTTCAGCGCCCATTGAAAGACTTTTCTCAGTACCCAGTCAAAAACATTCTTAAAATCAATTAAGACCGCATGCAGGTTTTCTTTCTTTTCTCTCTCTCCATTAAACTCCGAAGAAGAAAGATAACCTCCATAGCTGGATCTCCCCGGCACGAAACCAAATTGATTTTCCAATAAGAAGATCTATGCTCCATCTCTCCTCATAGATACATCAACTGATAAATAAGCTCACTGCATCAATAGTACATGAAACTTAAGTATCACTCTTGAACTTGTATAGACAGAAAAAGGACCTTTTCTAATCATCTAGTACCTTCTTTGATATTCCGGCAAAGTTTGGAATTGCGTTCCAAGTGACGTTTCAAGAAAACTTTAATTTTTTTTCTCAAAGTTATTTTTTTACGTTTTCATATCATTTTGATATGCTAATGTCAAAAATAATTGTTGAAAAAACAACATTATTTTGATGCATTCCAAGCAAAAAGTACTTTAAAAAGCATGACATCACACTCTCAAACACCCCCTCCATCAACAGCTTTATCAGCACACGACTTCCACAACTATTCATTCTAAATACTTTAAAAAGCATGCCACCACACTCTCAAACTCCCCCTCTGGCAACAGCTTTATCAGCACATGACTTCCACAACTATTCATTGCTGAATTTCAATAGCGATTTGTTACACCTACAAGATTTTTGTATCTTAATTCCTTCAAAATCTCAATACCTTTGAAACCCAAATCTCATGTGTATGCTTAGGGTATATACACTCTAAAGAACCTTATGTAAGCTATTGTAAACATTACAATAACCACACCACTAAAATACAGTCATGGGTCTGATAAGTACGGTGACACAACTCCGCCAACTAATGAGCATAAAAATAATAATTTTATTAGGATAAAGGTAGATCATTTTCCCAAAGGTTCAGATATTGGTATTGCAAATTGTGACAGCCCTCCAGACCACAAAACAAGAGAGTAAGCAGGAGTAGATACCTCACGAAGAACATCATTCATTGCAGTCTCTGAAGGAGCAACCCGCAGCTTCAACAAATGAGACTTATGAAAGGCCTGCAATTGATGGAAAAAATTGCACATATTTACAAGAAGTAAGAAGAGTTGTATGCTACTTTAACTGAGAGTTAATCTCACTTTCGTACTTAAAAACAAAAACAAAAACAAAAGGGAATAGAAAAGAGAATTCGCTACAAAAAAAAATTAATTCATCCGAGTTTCATATAAAAAGATGTGACTACTCTCTCTAAGTTGTTGGTGCTTCTTTTGATGCATAGTTGTTACTGCATTATCCACCATAAAAAGAAGCATTCAGATTCAGATAGAAAACACTACCTTAATTGCACAAAGCTTTCCATCTATACTGCTTTGATATAAAACCTGTTGCAGAGACAAGGTTAATAAAACGCTAACGGGCAAATTTCTTAACCAAGACAAGCAATAAGAATGTCTCCCACATTATGCTTACCACTTTGCCATAGCTACCAGCACCAATCTTATACTGGCGAACATATTCATTGATCATCTTATTACCATCTTCATCCTGGAAAGCATTAAACCAAACAATGAAACAAGAACCCCTACTCGGAAATGTAAGTTGTATGCACAAAAATAATACCCAAGAGCTACAAATGGATTATAAGCAAATTCTATATTAAAAAGCAGATTCAAATGAAAAAATGATTACCTCAGAGCGAACGAGTAGATGGGTTTCCTTGACAGGAGATTGCCGGCAAACCAATCCATTTAGTTCCCTAAGTCTTAAATTCTCTTCAGAGCGTTTGGCGCGATTCGGAAACTCAGCATAATCACAATAGCTAGTGCCAGTAATGTCTCCATTAAAAGAACCATCATCCCCACCACCACCATCATCATCATCAACTTCACTATCTAATAATAATTCCTGGGAGAGATGATTATTGTGATGATCATGATAATTCCTCCCGCCGCTAGAAATGGGCACAGGTCTACGCTTAGGCTTCCTGAGGAAGCCAAAACAGCTACAGCAACCCATTGCTCGAGCAAACGAATAGCTCTTGTGTATCATTCTCAATAGAGAAACCCTAAAACTCAAAACCAGGAGCTGGAAAAAGAAGACAGAAAAAGGACAAGGATGATCGGGTTTGGGATTATTCCAAAGGATGCCATTCAGCCAAATGAAGATAGCTTAAAGTAATACTAATATTAAACAACCATCCAAACATCGTCCTGATTTTGACTCCACTGCAACATCAACATAAAACGATCAAATATCAATGGAGTTTCCAGAGAAACCCTAGTTTTGGATACAATTTTTTTTTGTGAGAATTGAAGATTGTGAGAGATTTGCTACTTTTTACATATGAGAAACATAAAATCAAATAAATAGAGCATATAAGGGAGCTGAAATTATGTTTTGGCTGTTGGAGACGAAAATAGGTTTTTCTTTTCTTTACCCTCTTTTCTTTTATTAAATAAACAAAAAAAAAAAAAAAGGAAGCGCGTCCGGTGGAGCTGTTGAAGTCGAAGATGTTTGTTGCTCATAAACTACTATTATTAACGTTTGGACAAGCTGGTTTTCATACGGAATTGTTATTAAAAATCTCCTTTTTTTTATTTTATTTGGAAAACTTGATAACTGCATGGGAAATTTTTAAAATGTTTTTCGTGATTAAATATATTAAAATAATATATTTTTTTATTTTTTAAAAAACATTTTGATATCAATATATTAAAATAATTTAAAAACATCAAAATATATTTATTTTAAATAAAAAATAAAAAAATATTCAAATTTTTGCAGCTGAAACGCGTGCCAGACAGCTTCTTCTAGATAGTTGCGGATCCTATCAATTTTTTAATCTGATTTTTTTTCATTATATCTTACAAAAATAGTCCAGTTAAATCTTAATTAATTTAATAATAAAAATAAATAAATTCATGATTCGAGCATAATATATGTCAAGATTATATGATTATCATGAAGTCAGGTTAGCACATTTTTAAAATAATTAATAATAAATAAAAACTAAACAAAAAGAATCAAGAGATAAATATAAATCAAGATATTTAAAAGAGTAACAGAGATTATTTACCTAGCTATGTTTAATAAACAAATTTATTAAAATCATTTTATAATAGAAATTGACAAACACGTGATTTATCATAAAACAATTATGTAAATTTGCACACATTAAAAATATCATAATTAATGAATATTTTTGTTTATTTTAAATAAATTTAATCTAAATGAATTGTATAAAAAATATTAATGGTTGAATCTTATTAATATCATAAAAAATTTAAATACCCAATATAATTATAAAAAATTTATTATTTAAAAAATGTTAAATCATCCAAAACAAAATAGCACAAGAGGGGTCCTTTTTTTATTATTTAATCACCGACCCCTATTTTTTCCTTTTAAATAGGTAGATGGTGCTGTAGATTTTATATTCTGATGTTTTTTTAAGCTTGAAGGATTATGTTAAATATATTACAAATCTATCATGGTTTAAAATTATTATGAACAATTAAAACTAAAGTCTATGGTGGAAATGTCCCATTATAATGGGATTATTAATCATCACCACATGGCCCTTCCTTAGGTTGGATTATAGCTCGAACTTTAAGCAAAGGTCATGAGATGATTAAATAGATATTCACCGAAGATATTTTTAAGTGTTTGTGAGATTTAAGAAGTCAAAGAAGAAATAATTTCCTTGGTGTAGAAGTTATACAGAATCAACATGGTGTGTTTATCAATTAGAAAAAGCATGCATATAAAGTGTTGGAGAGGTTTGGGATGTTGAATTATATTTATTTATTGAGGTATATGGAGACTGCTTATATGTTGAGTATTGAAATTTAATTATATTTATTTTTCATGTTAGTAATCCCTTAACTGTTGGGCGAGTTGTTAGGGCAATATTAGGATTTGAATTGGTCTAGGCCTCTCACCATGTATTCTGAAAGAAACAGGCCGTTTGGGCCTACGACATTGTGTGGGCTCGGAAACAGCAGAGTTGGGCTATGAAAGAAATAGTAACATCACAGAAAAAATAAAAATAAAATGAAAAAGCAAAATCCTAGAGGTGGCGGCGCTTGTGTCCAGTCCACTCTTCAGCGCCAGTAGAAAAGGAAAACAAGTGTTCCCAAATTTTCCAACCCTCTCTCTGTATCTTCAAAAAAGGAAAAGAGAGCCGCCGTGTTTGCACAAGGATGGCGGCCGTCGGCGTTCTCGCTTTACAGGGCTCTTTCAACGAACACATTGCAGGCACTTTTTCTTTCTTACACAATCCTAGTTTTGTGTCTGTTTTTGGATTTTTGTTTAGTTATTAGAAAACATGTTTGTGTGTTTTGACAGCGCTCGCCAGATTGGGAGTTAAGGGAATGGAGATAAGAAAGCCCGAACAGCTTCAAAATGTCACCTCTCTTATTATTCCGGGTGGTGAAAGCACTACTATGGCTAAACTCGCTGAGTTTCACAACCTGGTCTCTACTCGCTTTCCTCCCTCCTTATTCTTTTTGTTGATTTATTTATTGATAATATAAATGGATTTTTTTTTGTCTAATGGTTCCATTTCATTTCTTAATTGCAGTTTCCTGCCTTACGTGAGTTTGTTAAAATGGGAAAGCCTGTATGGGGGACTTGTGCAGGTCTTATCTTCTTGGCAGACAAGGCAATTGGTGGGTTTTCCTTTCTTTCCTCCTTTTTCAAAATTCAGCTTGGGTTTCTCTTTTCAAGTTAATGTATTCAGGGTTTTGTTTTCAATATAAAATGATAGATGTAATTATTATTTTGCAGGCCAGAAAACTGGAGGACAAGAACTGGTTGGTGGGCTAGATTGCACTGTTCATAGAAATTTTTTCGGCAGTCAGGTATGCGTGCTATAGGGTTTCCTTCCGTTAATGGTATCCGCTGTGTAGCTGTGTGTGTGTGTGTGTGTGTGTATTTGTTCTTCTCAGTTCAAGATGGAAAAAAGTTGTGATTTGGCATTCTAAGGAAAGTTTGGTGAAAAAGGCATGGAGCTACAATGCATTTTATTTCAAGTTTCATTTCATAATAATGGATTAAAACCTTTCAACGCATAAGGGTTTCTAGTTCTGAGGTGGTATGATAGGTGCACAACCTAGATAAATGTTGCTTCATCTTTGTAATTTGTTTCTAGTGATTGCTCCTATTTTTGATTCTATCCTCAATCCTCATTTTATTTTATGTTATCTCCTATACATCCAAACACTTGCATAAATGCTGTCAGGTCAAATTTGTAGAACAAAGTAGAATTAATACTCTTTGTAATATGTTTCCTGTGATTGCTCCTATTTTTGGTTCTATCCTCAATCCTCATTTTATATTATGTTATCTCCTATATACCCAAACACTTGATGCTACCAGATCAAATTTGTAGAACAGAGTAGAATCAATACTCCTCTTTTCTACTGTTTTATTGTTTTCATTAAAGCAAAATAAATCAGAAATTACAAGGTCAGTTACAGGTGTGGGTGTCATATAACTTAATGCTTTCTGGCAAAAGAAATTATAACTAGTATAGGAACATGCTGTATAAAATTTTGAGATTAGCTTTCTTTTTTCTTTTAAAAAAATCTAACACTATAATGTCCACAGATTCAAAGTTTTGAAGCAGAGCTTCCAGTTCCAGAACTTGCGTGTAAGGAAGGCGGCCCTGAAACGTTCCGCGGAGTTTTCATCCGAGCTCCTGCTGTCCTTGAAATTGGGCCTGGAGTTGATGTGCTGGCTGAGTGTCCTGTTCCGTCTACCAATGTATTGTATTCAAGTTCTGCTGTTCAAATACAAGAGGTTTGTATAAATTTCACAGTTGAATGGAGATCTTGTGTGTATCACTGCCTGTCCCTCGGAGTGATATCAGCCATATTTTTCTCTGTTTTCTGAATAAGCATGCATGCATGTATTTTTTTTGTTATCACAAGCCATGTGGTTTTGATTTCCATTAGAAGGGCAGACAACAGAGGACAAAAACAAGAGAGAGAGAGAGAGGCATGCAGATGGAGCATTAATTAGAGTAGAATGTGACTTTATGCCAATATGTTTTATGTGTTTCCTCTGCCATTGTAATTGGTATTTGCAGGGGGTTTCTTTGGTTAAAATGCTATTAGTTTTTTCTTACATTTTTTTAATGCCATCAGGAATTTGAAATTTCTGATGTTTTTTTCCCTATCTGAACTTGACTTTAATTATTGCTATATTTAATTTTTATTCATAAAATTGTAAAAATTAAAAATATTACTTCTACACACTGGTATAAAGTATCTTATATACATTTCTATGTGCTTTTGCAGGTGTCTGATAGATTCATTCTTTCATCTTCAGTTTCCCGTGTGCTTTACTTAGGCTTGCCTGATAATCGTTAAAATCATTCAACAGAGGGTCTGCTATTTCATGTGTGATAAGATGATGTGATCTTTATGATTTTTGACAAAGACTTAGATAAATATGACATTGCGATTAGTTGCTTTGATGTAATGGTTAAATAAGATAAATTGGAGTAGTCATTTTGTTTGGGATTTCCATCACGCTGTAAAATAATCCAACTATTTGAATCGTATTAGTCAATAAACGACATGGTCCTCTTGAAGTATGTTTGAGCAGAAACACAATGTAGATGACCTACTCGCATTTTTCATGAAGTGATTATCTAAGGACTTCAATCTATGCCTCTATGATGCTCTTGTTTTGGATTGTGTATCTTTAACATCTTTGCCAAATACAAAATTAATGCCAATTTATTAGGATTTTAGTAGGACCTGGCATTAATTACACATGACTGATGGAAATTTTGACTTTCTAAAAGGAATTAAAGTATATTTTCTAATTATACCTAACCATCTGCTGTTGAAGAGGTGTCGCAGTTAATGATTTTTGACTAGGGAATTCTCTTGATGGCTTATTGGAAGGTTGACACAGAGCTCAGTCAGGACTTCAAGTAATGGGCATCTGTGAAAGAGAGTGTGAATGACGTTTTCTGCTTTTGAAGTGGTCTGATCATCCACATAGTCATTTATCAATTGCTTGGCCCTGCTGTCATGATAAAAAAAAATATAGGAGATATGGATGGGGTGGCAGATGTTTTGGTTGCTTTGTTTTGATTGGTTTTTCTTTCCTTTTCCAATGAACTTCTAATTTCCTTCAATTTTTTTGGGTCAATTTTCTAATAGAAAAAAAAAAAATGAGGATGTAATCAGTGTGTTTGAAAAACTGTAGCATATGTTAACCATTTGTGCATTATATGTTACTGAAAAAGTAGCACCATTTGTTTGATCTTCTGTCAGTACCTTCTCTTAATAACAAGGGAAATGTTTATACAATTAAACTTAATAGAGAGTTTTGATACAAATTTGATGTGGCAAATGATATGTATAGTGCCTCCGTTTAAGTAGGATGGTATCATCTTGTCTTGTGCACTACTATTTGTCACATTTTTGCTGTATTTTATTTCAAAGCTTACATAATTACATGTTTGATATTCAGGAAAATTCTGTGCCAGAAGAGAAAGTTATTGTAGCTATAAAGCAGGGGAATTTACTAGGGACTGCTTTTCATCCTGAACTGACAGCTGATACTAGATGGTATATTTGTTTTTCATAATGAGCTCTCATTGTAGTCTTATATAAGATTCTCAGAGTGTGCTTCTTCTGCAGGCATAGCTACTTCTTGAAGATGGCAAGCGAGGCCGGAGAAGGAACCTCCTCTAGAAGCGTTGTCCCATGTGGAGGAGTTGATCTAAGCTACGACGGAAAACCACGGATTGATCTCCCTATATTCCAATAGTCTCAGTGAGATGATTATTGGAAGTTTCTTGCATATTTTCAGTTATCTTGTCTTTACATGTGACCTGCGCAAGAAAATAATTGTTCCCTTGCCCATTGTTATCTTATACTTGGATCATGTTAGACACGTCTAAGAGATCACTTTATCTCTTAGGTTTGGTTTTGAACTCTTTTAGTCAAGCATCCGCCCATGTACATACATACATATATATATATATAGATATATATTACGTTTTATTTTTTTGTGGAAATATGTGACAACCACCGCCCCCTCCCCCCGTAATTGAACAGTCTGGCAGGATGAGCTTCTTGACTTTATTTGGTTATTTCATGTTTCGACAGCGTTGTTAATGATTTATCAAGGTAGGACGCTGGGCACATATTGAAGAGGCACTCGTGTTATTTGGACTCTGGAGGTATCTGCAAA
Organism: Salix exigua; assembly: GCA_032356905.1. NCBI lineage: Eukaryota > Viridiplantae > Streptophyta > Magnoliopsida > Malpighiales > Salicaceae > Salix > Salix exigua. The sequence continues at coordinate 1,256,175 of CM063596.1, forward strand.
GATAAAAGTTCCGTATATGTGTGTGTTAATTGTATTTATTTCATCGAAAGTTGCAAGATAAAGCTATAAACTATTATAAGATGGGCAAGAATATTTTCCAATCCAATTCAACGATGCGTAACCTAAAAGTAGCTGCAAATAGCTGTATAAAAACAGCCTGTGGCTTTGGTGGTTTTTATGGGATCCGTGATTGCAGGGTAAGCGTGCTCGACCATCTGAAACGCAGGTGCCTGGATTGTTGCATACATAACTTAATCCAAGTGGGGCTACATGCCCTGTTGACTTTCTGTAAATGAAATCCGCCCGGGCCTGCTCAACTTGCATGGGAATTGGTGATCATGAATCACCACTGAAAACCCAACCAATTCTGATACTTGAAGCATTGATAATTGCTGAGGCATTCATGGCTGTTAACGAAGTTGTTTGTTTATGATTCATAATCCAAACATTACTTGCTTAGTTGTAATAATAACCAGCCACCCCCCAAAGCATTCCTTGTTCCCGACTAGTTTTGAGCCCCTTTACAATGAACTGAAGCAAACGCAGCTTTAAGGTTTCTAGAGATTGAATTTGAAGGCATAAACAGCTATACACGTTTATTTACAGCAGGAAGCAAAGAGAGATTCATGGAGTATTATCGTGCCAACCCAAGTCGGTGTTTACTTCTTATAAATGTATGCCTCTGCAACTGTGTTTCTTCATCTCATATTATCCAATATTAGTTTTGCAGCGAGCACTCGCGAATCAACAAAAGACAGTCCAAATTACGAAATATGGCTCAAATGAAGCCATATATTTTGGCAGCTGTTTTCGTCCTGTTAATTGCTATCCAAGGCACGCTTGTTCAAGGCGTTGGCAATGACAATGGAAATGGGAACAACGGCAACAACAACGGAAATGGGAACAACGGCAATAACAACAACGGGAACGGGAACGGGAACGGCAACAACAACAACGGCAACGGGAACGGGAACGGCAACGGCAACAATGAAGACCACGATGACCTGGCACCTCTTGAGAGTGGACAGGAACAAGCCAAGTGCAAGGCGAAGGGGCACTGTAAGAACAAGGTCCTGGTCTGTCCGGCTCAGTGCCCGGAGAAGAAGCCTAAGAAGAACCGGAAGCACAAGGGATGCTTTGTTGACTGCACCAGCAAGTGCGAGGTGACCTGCAAGTGTAAGTACATATTCCACAAATGATTAAGAAACTATTTAATCTGACTTTAATTAGTATCTCGAAATTCATGATTGATCAGTACTGTTAGCCCACTTGCAGATCGGAAACCTAACTGCAATGGATACGGCTCTCTCTGTTATGATCCTCGGTTTGTCGGCGGTGATGGCGTGATGTTTTATTTCCATGGAGCGAAGGGCGGTAACTTTGCCATTGTCTCCGATGATAACCTCCAAATTAACGCCCACTTCATCGGAAGTAGACCTCAGGGAAGGACTCGGGACTTCACATGGGTCCAGGCACTCTCCGTAATGTTTGATTCACACAATCTTATCATCGCTGCAAACAAGGTATCGCACTGGGATGACAGTGTCGATTCACTCACTGTACGATGGGACGGGGAAACAATCTCCATCCCGACCGACGGAGAGGCGGAGTGGAGGAGCGCCGGCGAGGAAAGACAGGTTGCCGTGGAAAGAACCGACGGCGCCAACGCTGTAAGAGTTACTGTTGCTGGTCTGGTGGATATGGATGTAAAGGTCAGGCCTATCGGGAAACATGAAAACAAAGTTCACAACTACCAGTTGCCGGACAACGATGCGTTCGCTCACCTGGAGACGCAGTTTAAGTTTAAAAACTTAACCGATCTCGTGGATGGAGTTTTGGGGAAGACATACAGGCCAGACTACGTCAGTCCTGTCAAGATAGGGGTGCCGATGCCGGTGATGGGCGGAGAGGACAAGTACCAGACTCCATCTCTCCTGTCACCCCTCTGCAGGCTTTGCAGGTTCCGGGGCGCAGCAGCTGGGAATGGGATGGCCACCATCTAGCTAATTAATTAGATTGCCTTCTCAGCTCATCGGCATTCACGAGCTTGGTTAATAATACAACGCACGTCTTCCCCCGTAAAATAAATAAATAAAAATTCTGCCATTCAATTCTTTGCAAGCCAGTTCCGCCAGCCAGGGAAATGTTTGTATCGTCAGGCTGGTTCTCTTTTCTTGAATATTTATATGAAAATAATGAAAGTGCTCGTTAATCACAAGTAACTAAGTGTCCCGAATAAGTGTTTCAAAATTTAGCATTTTAATATGTTTGTCATTTCTGAGATAATGGTGTTTTATAGAATATTCAATATAGTTAATAATACCTGCCCACTGGTTTTATAGAATATTCAATATAGTAAATAATAATGCGCGCAATCTGAATACAACACTCCCAATTATTAAAAGAAAAAGAAAAAGAAGCATGCTTACCCACAAAGCAGCCATGTGAGCAGCATTTTCTATGGGGTTGTCCATGCACCCATGCGCATTGAATTCGAGACGTATCTTCAACTCTCAGCAAATTCGATTTCCAATAACATGATACCATTGCTCACATGCTATACATTAACTAGCCAATGCCCCGTTCCTACCATGTTCCAACTTGAGGGAGTACTGTGTTATATTTTTTTTTTAATATAAAAAATTATTAATTATGTAAGTTTTTTATTATTATAATATAAATTGAGATAAAATAATAAATTCATACAAAATTCTTATTAAGTGCATTTTTTTTATAAATATAAATTAAAAATTTATCTCTGCATTACCATCATTATCATCACTATTTTATAACAATTAAAATTATTATCCAAATTACTCCCCAAACAATTAAAATAATTAAATTGCCTATAAAAATAAAGTAAAAAAGAAAAACATTTTTACAAAAAAAAACAATAAAAAACTAATGACTAAAATTATAATTATTATGGCACAAACAATAAAATCATAAAATAAATCCCTAATAAAAAATAAAAAAACAAAAATTAAAAACAAAAACTAAAAGCATGGATGCATAAATATGGATAAAAAATAAACATTGTAAAAAAAAGACAAAAAAAACCAAAGAGATTATTAGCAAATAAAAAAATTCAAAGAATAAAGACCGAAATGAAAAATAAAATATCTAATTAACTCCAATCGAAAGACAAAATTGAAACAAAATAAAAACCTTGGGACCCAAAAAAATAAAGATATTTTTTTTAAAAAATTACAGTGTAATTTTGTTGAAAAAAAATAAAAGAATAAGGATTGAAATAAAAAATAGCATACATGTCTACTTTCAATTGGGGTACACAATCAAAACTAATTAAAACAAATTATATAATTAATTTTAATGGAAGGACAAAATTTAAACAAATAAAATCGTTGGATCAAAAAACAATTACCGTGTAAACAATTAAAAGAATAAGGACCGAAATGAAAAATAGAATATATGAACAATTTAAATTGGAAAAGCCAATTAGAAGTAATTAAAACCTGCATACCAAATTATTATAGAAACAAAAAATAAACTAAAAATCAAAAGAATAAGGGCTAAACTGAAAACCAACATATATAATTTGTTTAAATTGAAGGGCACAATTGCAACAAAAATTATATTGAAAATAAGAGTAATAAAAGCAAAATCCCAAGCCTAGGGACCGAAATAATAATTTCCCAAATAGTAAGGATAGCAATTTATTTTCGAGCAGGAGTAGAGAGAAAAGAGAGAGAAAACTTAAACTCATCTACAGGAGCTTCACCAGACAACGTAACTGGACGCATGCTGCATTGGGATGTCGAGGACATGTCAGCGCACCATGAGAGACATCAAATGTCGGTTTTTGACCTCCTTAATGAGGTGCATGCGCCTCTTGAATGGCACGTTCACTTGAAACACTTTAGGTGTGTCTGGACGATCCGCCCGCACTGTCTATGAAAAGAAATAATAAAATAATGGTTATTTACCTATACATCCATGTACCTATTGATAACTATGAAAAAAGGAGGAAAATACCGCAACACCCCCGATCCCGTGGCTTATGTTTTGCTGTTTTCGGGGCTAATTTAGTTGTTTTATTGTGCAACAAATCCGGAAAAACCATCCATGTCCCCTGAAATTTCCAAAATACCCTCGATCCCAGGGCTTATTTTCATAATTTTTCATTGTCGAGGGCTATTTTCATAATTATACTGTGCAACAAATCCAGAAATACAATCCATGTCCCATAAAAAAGTCAAAAATACCCCTGGCTCTTGGTGTTAAAAATTTTCATCCCTAGGGTTAAATGATATTTTTACTGTCACGGTGAATAGTAATCCAAGTCTGTGTGAACAAGAAGAACTTTCACAGTGAAAGAGGGGCACTTTTATATTATAGATAATATACACACTAGCCCTTTGCCCACGCCTCGTCGCTGCCTAAATTAATTTTTTTTCAACACAAAAAATATTAATTGTGTGAGCTTTTTTATTATAATATAAGTTTGTGCAAAATAATAAATCAGTATAAAATTTTTGTGGAGTGCGAGTTTCCAACCATGAGTTCCTTCTCTTCTAAATCATAATTGTTTTTTTTTTCAATATGTCTTTGAGATTCCCTCCTTAACTTGTACAAGGTTCCTTTTGTCTCTGAATTTTACTGCTAATCACCTTAATCAAAATTAGAAGATCGAGTTACGATCACAAACAACCAATCAAGGAAACTTTAATGAAATAATATAATAAAAATAATGAAAGATCTAAAGCATTGAGATAAATAGATATGTACCTTAATTAGAAAAAAAATAATGAAGAAAATAAAAAAACAAGAAAAAATAACAAAAAACAGCTGGCCAAATTAAGGTCCGTGACAAATTTTTTGGTATTTAAAGATTCAACTGCTCATGAAGCACTGGAATGACTAGACCTCCTAGTGTATAATTTCAACTTAAACCTATCCCTTTAGTCCTTAAATGTATATGCTAGTGTTCATCTATATAACATGTCAATGAAAAAAATACTCATCTAATTATGACAAATCCACACCTATTCTTGTTTAGTTAAGCCCAATAATGTCAAAACATGGAGTTTAGCCTTTAAAGGATAAGGATAATAATCTAAAGGATCAACTAGGCTTGCCAAACATGTGAACCTTATAAAAACTAAACTACTATTACATAAAGGTCAAGTTTTATAAAATTAAATTTATTTCAAAATTGTGTTATCAAAAACTATGTTTTTTTTTAAAATATCTCAAGAAGGATACCACCTGAAGAGCAAAAAAAAACTAGAAAAACTCTTTGGTAATGTAGCCAATATTTGATGTGTTGTCGAAGACAATATAAAATAAAACATAGATGAACAAAGATGATGGAGGGGCAGGGGTGTTGAGTATAACAAAAACACCTTTAAAGAAAAATAACTAAGAAACAACTAAAATCAAAATGATTAAAATCAATAAAAGAAAAAAAAACCTTGGTATAAGTCAACATCCACCATCATGGCTTGTACAATTGATCATCAATGCATGTATATCAATTCACACTTTAAATAGTCACCATTAGAACTATTTTCCTATCCCTTCTTAAATGTAATCAATTAGAACAAAATATCTAATTAACCCTAATTACTAAACAACTCAAGGCAAGTGTTGGAATTTAATTTAGTAGAAATCTTAAAATTTAGAGAGAATGTTGAAGCTAAAAAACATAAGAACAAGTAGTTGCATTTAATTTAGTAGACTATTCTTTCTAATATTTATTGATTCTTGACACAAAAAATCATTAAATCTTAATTGCTTCATATATTAGAGAGGTCAAACAATTCCAAATTGGACCACCAACTTAACAATATATTGCATAAACTAGCAAACCTTCTAATAATTAAACAAGACAATCATGAAAATAGAAATTGAAAGAAATATTCAATACTCAAAGCATAAATCAACAACGAAAACAAAGTAGATCCCATTATTTTATTATCTAAGGCTTCTGTTTCTTTTGACCAAGTCAAATTTAACTACATAGTACCACCATACAAATAACTAAGGAGATAAATAAATTAGAGAGGAGAGAAAGAGGAAGAAAAAGAGAGAGAGGGGAGATGGAATTTGATCTAATATTCCATTCCTTTTTACATGTTTTTTTAGATACCTACCAAACTTCTAAAAATACTATCATATAATATCCACTAAATATAAATATTTAATAAATTTATTAAATAATAAAATAGAGTCATAATACGAAAATCGATGTTTTTGGTTTGTATTCACACACCAAATTTAAATGTTTTCAAAAATAAATCACATTATAATGTATTTGCATGTATAAGAACGTTCCATTACAAAAGAAATATCTTTATATCCAATTAGTGGATATTTTTCAAAACTTAAAACATGAAATTTGTATAAATATTTGTTGGGTTCATATCAATTAGAATCGCTTCAAACGAAGCTTGTATAATAAAGTTATGAACAAATTACAAAGCTGTTGAAACTATCTATAATTGCCCAAATAACTTTTTTTTTTGTTTTGTTGTTATTAATGCCTCTTTCATCATTTCAATCCTAAATCAAGATATAAAAATAAATAAATTTATCTAGGCATCAAACAAGTATATAAGTGAAAAAATATAACATTTTGTATTCTCATCCAACATTCCTGCCTATAAATACATGTTTAGAACTGGTTTTTATCGTTTCAAATCATGTATTTTTTGGTGCCCAAGGAATATGGTATGATTACAAAGTTTAAGTTCGAATCACGATATGCATCTCTTATAAGATAAAAAGAACCCGAAACAATTAAAATTTTACTCAATCGTCTAGATTTATAAAGTTTGTTTTCCGGAAATAAAGTTTAATGGAATAAAAAAAAAGTTCTCTGTGGGCAATGGTGTAATTCAAGGATTTGATAGTTCTCCGAGGCCATTTGATACGCTCTCTCCCTCCGTATGAATTCTTTAAAGTAACATTTATCACCGGGAGTCTTTTCAGTTGCAAGCTGGAGAAAACCTGGCCATGAAACCCAAGCAAACGAAAATAATTGTATTATTTTCTAGCCAGAGGGTAGACCCATAGAATATTAGCAGAAATAATGTTTCTAGCTCTTCACTCAAGGGAAGAAGCAGATTTACTAGAATTAAGCCTCACACTAAGGCCTAGTTGCCCATTGTTCAACCCCCAAATCTTCCCTATATATTCACCCTCTGAAACCCAATCGTCTCCACATCCTCTCCCTCCCTCCCTCTCTCTCTCTCTCTCTCTCTCTCTCTACAGAGCTCTGTTGCAAGCATGGATTTTAAAAGAAAGTCATGGATTCTAGTAGCATTCTTTCTTGTATATGTTTCAAGGAAAGCCTGCTGCGTTCAGGGTGCTAACAATGGCAAGAAGTCTCCCTACGACGCAGCAATAACTCATTACGTGATGTTGTCGCCGTCACCTTCAGGAAATGAAAGAGCTTTCTGCCAAGCAAGGGGGGCCTGCCAAAACAAGACGCTCGTGTGTCCAGACCAATGCAAGGTGCGGAAGCCCGTGAAAAACAAGAAGCAGAAAGGGTGCTTCATTGACTGCAGTAGCAAATGTGAAGTTACCTGCAAGTGTAAGTTAATTATATGATCACGTCCCTGCTGCTGCTCGCTCGTTACTGCAAATTAATGGTTTTATTTGGGATTTGGCTACTGATTCTGAAACTAATAACCAGTCTGTCGCGTATATTTATTTCTTACCATGCAGTTAGAAGACCAAACTGCAATGGATATGGCTCCCTCTGCTACGATCCTCGGTTTGTTGGTGGCGACGGCGTGATGTTCTACTTCCATGGTGAGAAGGGAGGAAACTTTGCTATCGTCTCCGATGATAACCTCCAGATCAACGCACACTTCATCGGAAGTAGACCTCAGGGAAGGACACGCGATTTCACTTGGGTGCAGGCCCTCTCCATCATGTTCGACACGCATACACTCGTCATTGCAGCGAAGAGAGTCTCAAAATGGGACGATAACCTGGATGCTCTCACGGTGAAGTGGGATGGGCAGACAGTCGGTATTCCGACCGACGGAGACGCCGAGTGGAGAGCTAATGGCGGAGAAAGAGAGGTGGTGGTGGAAAGAACTGATGATACGAACACTGTGAGGGTACAAGTTGCCAACCTGGCCGAGCTAAATATAAAGGTGAGGCCAATTGGGAAGGAGGAAAACATGGCGCACAACTACCAGCTGCCAGAAAACGACGCTTTTGCCCATCTGGAAACGCAGTTCAGATTTTTTAACCTAACAGATCTCGTAGAAGGTGTCCTGGGAAAGACTTACAGGCCCGATTATGTTAGCCCCGTCAAGATAGGGGTTCCCATGCCGATGATGGGAGGAGAGGACAAGTACCAGACCCCCTCCCTCTACTCCCCTCTCTGCAATGCCTGCAGGTTTCAGCCACAGTCCGGCACCGCAACCACTTAGGAGTGTTCAACAAACTGAAAAAATAAAAATAAAAAATCGTATTCGTACCCTTTTGACTGAAAAATGTACGCCGTTTAAGTATGAATAATAGCAGGAAAATTGCTCCTTTAATCTTACTAAATTCTTTTCTCTGGTTTGGTTGTTTATTAAATCACATTTTTGTTGACATTGAGAAATACAAGATTTGCATTTTCTGAGCTCTGCTTGAGCAGCAAAATCTCATGCGCAGGAAGCTTCGACTGCTAAACTCTTTGCTACTCCTCTGCACGGGTCACCCAATGTACTGGTTGATGCTCCAATGCTGCAACTCTTTGAACCAATGCAAGCCTGTAAAAAATAGCATTTGTCAGTACAAACCAGTACAAGCTTTACACATGCACACGCGCACACACACACACATGTAACCCTATAGAAAGCACCTTCTGTACAATAGAAAGGGCCCTAGGGCTTCTGCACTGGCCGTGGCTGAAACTCCCACAAGTTCCACGGGGGGTTCCAAAGCTTGCGAATTTGATTGAAGAAATGACCTGATTAGGAAAGGGGCACTCCAGTGATAGCACTGGCCCCGCTTTTCTTTCTACTTCTGAATTTGAACTCCACATGTCTACCGGTAATGGGTGAGACTCTGACACGTGTGAGCACAGAACTGCGCTCTGTTTTGTAGCCAGAGCTATCTGAGTTGGATCCCCACCAATTTCCTCAAACAATACAAGAGTGTTGCCAATGGATTTCACCCACGAGCGGGGCACATGGTACCTGCAGCATTACTAAATATCACAACCAGAGACTTTGAAACGTCCCAAACACTTCCCGTTAGATTTTCGAGCACTTACAATGTCTGAGAAGGCTTTCCACAGTTCTTGAGACATTTGCTTGAACTGTAAGATCCTCTGTAATTGCAGTTGGAGCAACCACTGGTTGGAGAGACATTGGTGGGCCAATAACGTCCAATGCTTTGTCCATTCACCCATGCCTCACCCTTCCCCATCCCCGTGAAATCAATTGCAATAGGGTCATCTCCAGCAGGGGCGTTGAAACTGGTCTGGAACATGGTTACCAGAAGTTAGTTTCAAGAAATCAATTCCGCAGCACTCAGAACCAAATGGTGACAGACTGACTAAATGCAATTATGGTGACTTGAAAAGCTATCGAATCAAAACAAGCGGAGAAGGAAACTATTTTGAGTGTTGATAACATGCAAGAACATGTAAATGTTACAGTAAAAAATGAAATTAGCGTGAAATTTTCCATGTTTAACCACATGCAAAGACCAGAAGCCTCCAGATATGACAAACGGTCACATGATGAAGCCATGAGTTAATCTCTCCGGTTGTTATAAGAAATCACAAAATATCAAGTAGGTCAAAAATCTCGCAAAAATTTACTCTAGTTTACTAGATCAACCGCATCTAATACCTATTATGGTTGTGTTATACATTTAAATCCTCAAGGCCATCTATTATGAAGTAGCATCATACTCTTTCCCACAAAATCAGCATATATATATATATATATGCTGATTTTGTGGTATATATGCTGATTTTGTGGGAAAGAGTATGATATGAAAATGATTTTAATTGTTTGGAAATAATATTGATAATAATTTTAAATGTTATATATGGTACAAAATCATTCTACAATTAAAATCATTTTAATTGGTATGCATGTTTTAATTTTGTCCTCCAATTAAAATTAGTCATATATACTACCTTTTCATTTTGGTCCTTATTCTTTTAATTATTTAACAAAATTACATTGCATTTTTTTAAGAAATGCTTTTATTTGTTTTAATTTTGTCCTTCTATGGAATTAATTATATTTTTTTTTCCTTTTGACCCATATTCTTTGAATTTTTTATTTGGTATTAATTCCTTTTGTTTTTTATCTTTCTTAGACAATGTTTATTTTTACACGTATTTATGCACTTATGCTTTTTTTAATTGTTTATAAATAATAATATTCATGATAATTTTAACTGTTATAGTCATAATAATAACGATGATATAGAGTTATATATATATATATATATATATATATATATATGGAGGGGTGGGAGTGAGAATGTTTCCATCCTAATATAATTAGATATGGTACGTCAGAGCAGGTTCTTTTTTTCTTTTCTTTTTTTTTTTTGTAGAAATTTGTGCAGGTTAGTTTCTTCCACTTCATTCCCCCCCTCCCCCCAATAAGCTCGAAATCCCATGGCCTGTGTTTCGTGAGCTGAGCTCAGGTTCAGTGGTAGACCTGAATGACTAGGGCTGAGCTGGCCCGACCCATTAAAAGGTCTACACAGACCCCTAGCATAGTGAAGAACAGTTAGTTCCAAATTTTTTATTTCAGTCTAAATCTCCTTTATAATCTAATATTAGAAAAATTCATGTGCTTAGAATATTGTCTCAGCCTGCAATGAATTGTTGACCAAGCTCCAACATCACAGTAATACTGGAAGGATCATAACATATGGCTTGATTATATTATGGATTCCATATTTAGTTAAACTTAGTTCATCAATAGCCAGCCAACCAAAATTTGAAGTTACCTTGTACCAGATCAAAGGCTGCTTCGTGGGCAAGGCAGGTAGTGTAACCCATTGAGAATTTCCACTAGACAGGCCTAATTCTTCACCTTTAAGTCCAATCTGCATTCTCGATTTAAAAGATGAAGAAGGCAGATTTAAGAATGCTGCATTCATTCTTTTGGATGAATACTCTACTTATTAAGGAAAGCAAACAGGATAATCTTTCTAAGAAATATCCAAAGTATTCATCATTTTCTAGTATCAACTGCATTATCTGTCAGATTTTCAGAAAATAAAGACTGACCTGATATGTCCACTCCAATGCAGTAAGGTCAACAGTAGTGCCATTTTCCAGGCCTTTCAGCTTTACTGGACCAGTAATCCCTGCGCCCTTTAAGTCAAAAAAAGCTCCATAGTTCTGATAGAAAGCACATAGATTTCCATCAATTTGCATCACATCTAAATATCACACCAGGGTGGTTCAAACAAATTTGTAATACCAGGGTCCAATCACTTTTGCATCACTGGGCTTAATTTATGTACCTAAGATCTCCCACCTTGATAACTTATGTGAAACATGGGGCATGACACTAACTGTATTTGAATGGTGGGATTTATCCATCTAAAAGATATCATATTCTTTCAAAATTGAAAATTATGGCATCAAAATATTAAGATCTTTTCCATGAAATAATAAAATTGTGTAAATCCTAGTGAGGGAAGTCAAACCGGAAGTCCTGCAGTCAAACTAAGGAGATTGATAGTGTTCTTCCCAGGCAAGAGGGTGACAGGAATCTCCACTGCAACCTTAGCATTGCCAGTATTTCCGGTTCCACTACCTGTACATGCTCCAATATTCATTTATTAACATACAAACGAAGATGAGCACTTTTGCAGTTGTTCAGGCCAAAAATGAAATTACACAGCAGCCTTGTTTCATCGATGACAACAAGAAGATGTAAACTCTCGGTTCATTGTTTATTTTCCATCACCTGCAAGCTTTCCATTAACAAAAGCATGAAGGGCGTGGCCAAGAGACTCCACATGAAGAACAGTTTGAGATCCATCTTCAAGTAAAGGCTCATTATCTTTGATAACAGTACTGTGACAAGATAACCAGAGAGGTTTTACATATCAAACAGAACAATTAATCATAAATTTAGGCATCAAACACATCAATATAGTAGATTGAAGAAGCAAACAGACCATGCCTACATAAAGAAATTGGGAAATAATACACTGATGTACCTCAGTGAGTACCATAAGTAGTCACTTTTATCAGCTGTGGTATTTATCTGCTCTAATAGTCCAGGTTTCATGAACGCATCATTCTTTGAGATACCTACTGGTTCATTTATCCAACTCCAGCTAGAGCTAAGTGAATCAGCAGAATCTGCATCTCCTTTTAGAGATTGATGTACAAAGCTTGGAATCACTGTCATGGAGTTAATCTGTCATGACAAAGTTAAGATATTTTGGTTACTCTGCAAGCAGAATGTGAAGGGCTAAATCACAAGAAAGAAAGAAAAAACCCTTCTATCTGCTAAATAGCTTTAAAAGGTTAAACCTTTTTTTTTTGTGGGAAATCTGCGACAATGCAAATGAAGTTATTGTCAACAAAAATGCAAATTGGTACTACTTACCAGATGGAATGGTTAGAAAAAATCACACTGAAAGTTCCATAACATTGCATTTACATATTTTAAACAAAACAACTATTAGCTGGTGCCTCCACAGCCCTCATGTGTCAGCGTGCAATTAAATGCTTCACATGCAGGAAGTTTAGATGAAGGAACGTACAAACGTTGGAAAATAATTTTACCCTCTATAGCATCCCAAGACATTCAGTATTTTCTAATTACTTAATGTGCTGTTCTTTGAATCTTTAGACACATAAGAATAATTCTGATGTAATTCACAAAGAAATTGAAAAATAAACCCTTTAATGACCAGCTCCATCTGTGCATCTAAATTTGCCGAGGCAATGAGAGACACATAGTATTAATGGATAGCACTGCCAAATAATGTTTGACCAATTGGATTGCAGTCAGATATGGTCAGATATGTATCCTAATAAAATCCTCAAACTTCATAAAAGACACCCTCAATGGACCCAAACTAGAACAATTGAAAATATCAAGCTAGCATTTAGTAATACCATAATGCATTTCATACAAACCATCCCCAGTGGAATCTTCTTAAGTGTTTGAAGGATATAGGTTTAGAAAAGGTAAAAATCAAGACAAATACTGAATCTTGACAAGTATCTTCAGCAAAAACATATTGACACTCAGCAGGGGAAAGAGCACAGGTAATCAGATGATTCCTATCTTTCTCATACCAAGTTGTACTGACTAAGGAGGTAACAGAAAGTAAACATTACAACCACTGCTTCAAACACTCACTTATAATACGGCAAGTATGAGTAATAGCTGAAGGTCTCTGTTATTGCTGAAACATGTAGTTAATTTTTCCATATGGAGGTAGCAGAACATTGTCCACGACTTCTACCAAAAAGAAGTGATGGTGGAAACTTGTCTCAAATATGTGTCATTCAGTATAAAATAGAGAAAATAACAATTAGCATTAATGGTGAATATTGCCAAGTCTTTAAGCTATCAATACGACTATGCAAACACAGATTACGCAACCCAGGATCCACATATTTAGTCAAATTATCAAACAATATAGAAAGTGTTAAATAAATAAATTTAATATATACTAATGAGGCTAACCTTTGCTGTATTAAGAGCTACATTCTTGCAGTCTGGCAAGATGCTCACAGACCAACCAGGCAAGTTATACGAATTGCCATTGAAATTTACAGTTTTGTCAGATGTGCCAAAATTGGCTAGAAAAGCAGAGCATAGCCCAGTTCCAGTTTTATAAACAGTAGCCTGAAAGGAAAACACATCAAAAGAAATTTAGATTAACTTTCTGCAAGCATGGAAAGCACATCAAAAGTTGAAGGAGACTAATAATCCATAAACTTATTTTGGAAGCCAGTATCTTCTAAAAATATCCACATTAATTTCCATAGAACAAAAAGGACCAAACCACACATTTTTTACCTGTAAGCGGTGAGCCACATAAAAATTCATAGAAAGGGTACAACAATTACTACAGTATCATGGCAGTTTAATGTAAAAGGTTGTGAACCAGATGGATAAAGTTCCCAATCATATTGAAAATCAAAATAAACATGGTCAAGGAGCTATAGGAATTTCATGGCAAACCTTTTGTTTCTCTGCATTTGAGGTGTGACTGCTTAAGAGCATTGGTGACAGATGAACCAAACAACATGAACCTTCCCCGGCGGTAGGTCAACTTAAATAATTTTAACTAAACAATAGTAGTTCTTATAGAATTGTATAACTATGACTCCTTGAAGAATTGTATCTAAAAAATATATTTGTTCACACAGAGAAACTGATGTTTCCAATGTGAACCAAAATAAATAATTTCATTAAATGGGATGTACCTCCAAGTTTTGACCTGGAGATGAAGTTACTGGATCAGTCGCCACTAATGCTTCTTCACAAAGCTTTATGGACTTGTGCAAATCCTTCAGATGGCCCCACTTAGGTTGTCTTATAAGTCCTGCAATACATGTCAAATATGCCAAATCCTCTTGTAGATGGACGTTAAAAAATTCTAAGAGCAATTAGCGGTTAATTCCCATGATGAACCATTAGCCCATGGCAAGTGGTATAATATCATTACAACTCAATTTTTACAATAGTTTCTATGTTGCACACAATTGTTAAAGTTAACAGGAAGATAAAAGACATACCGTATTCATCAAGAGGAGCATCGTAATCATAGCTTGTAGAAATAAAAGGTCCACCAGTACTGCGGCCAAAGTTAGTCCCACCATGGTACTGAAGTTGAGAAATACAAATCAGATTTGATAGATCAGTTTACATTTTTTGGTTTGCAAGATTGTTTTGTGCCAGATGGAATAACATGGGAATGCTCAAATGTCATGGACTCCTCAGTATCATTGCAGTACCATGTAATAGTTTTGAAAAGTCCCCCCTAGCTGGTAAAACCGTGCCACAGCAAATGCAAGGTCTTCAACAGGTCTATAGGGAACAGCACCGCCAAAGGAAAGGAACCTATCATTTTTAAAATATTGAGAATGATGTGAGTGATTAGGCATCTTATATCAACCAAACTATCACGATTATTAAAGGTTAACACAAATCCCTACCATCCACTCCAATTCTCAGTCCACATTTTGGGTTTGTTTTTAGAATTGGGGGTGAACTGGTCACAGTAGAATCCATTGCAGGTGTTTATCTGGATTTTTTTTTATTAAAAAAGACAAAACAAAACAGAGAATGTCATATAAGTATGTGCGTGATATTCTGAGCAGCGATTCTGAGTTAATAAGCCACAAAGTAAAATAAACTCACAATGGGATCAGGAGCATCTGCTTGCTGGCACATAACCCAGGGAACTCCAGTATCCAGAGACACAGCCATGCTTGCTGCCCACTTGATATAGCTTTTAGCAGCAGGTCCATATGATGAATCAATGTTTCCATACTCATTTTCAATCTGAAATTTAGGGGTAAAACGTTCATTATAACCCCATTTTTTCTTTGGAAGAAAAAAAAAAAGGGGGCGTTGGTGGTGGTGGTTCTTTATGCTTCTAGAAAACAACACTCCTCAATGAGCGAACGAGTCAACCAGTGATCGATTACGTTAATAGACTGGTGATGCAAGAGAACCAAGAAAAAGAATATGCATAATTGACTGATGATGCAAAAGAACCTAGAAAAAGAATATGTATAATTAATTGGTCATCACGCCATATACTTGAAAACAAATAAAGAAAGAGACCTGCGATAAAATGATGGGCCCTCCTTGAGATGCATAAAGCTTCTCCTGCTTCATCATGTCCACAATCTTGGCCGTGAACCGCTGCATTTCAGCCTGAAAAAGAAAGAGAGAGATCCATTGACCAAAATTTCCCAGAAACGATAATTAATTATCAGAAATAGTATAACTGGCCAGTAAGGAAAAGAAAAGAAAAACCTTGAATGGCTCGTTATCAGTTCGAAACTTGATTCCCGGTATAGAATGCAACCAGAGAGGAAACCCACTGCTCCCAGATAAATTAATTGATTAAAATCAGAAAAAAAAAAGAGAGAGAGAGGCTAAGCATCACTTGAATATTCACTAGCGGCAAAGAATCCCCCACCCATAATTCCATTCCGCGCAGACATAAGGACCAATCCGAAGATGAGCATAAAGCCCGGCTTCTCCCACCAACTTGATAAACTTCACCAAATCATATCTTCCTTCAAAATTATACTGTTCTTGGAACATATTTTATTAACATTAATCACTCTCTCATAGTAAACACAGTAGCTTTTCAAAGAGAGAGTATCGAGAATAACCGAAGAAAGATGCAACCTACCTTGTTTTGAACGGGCTCGTGTGCATTCCAGAATACATAAGTCTCAATAACGTCCAACCCTCCATCTTTAGATTTTTGTATAAGGTCAGCCCACATCTGCAAAATTATTACTACTGCTAAAATTAAATAAAAATACAAAAAAAAAATCATTTACAAGCGGCATACCTCGGGTGTACTTCGAGGATAATGAATGGAACCGGAGACCAAAACTCTGCGTTTTCCATCAATCAACAAGGCCCTATTATCGTAAGTCACATTGACTCCATAGGAAGTCGTTGCCAATGCTAGGAGCACAGACAAAAACACAACCAGGAGCTGCGGCTGAGGAATCTGATCCGTTCCTCTCATTCCCACCTAAGCTATATGTTATGATTTGATACTCTCAACTTTGTTTATTTCAAAGGAAGGAATACTAACACGTACTGGCAGTCCTTCCAAGTGATTATTTATCTTCGTTGCTTTGCTTGCTATTTAATGCTTTTAGGTTCTACTTTCAAGTTAAAACTCGTATGATTCTGTGTTTTAAGATAAAAGACAAATGCGCCAGAAGGGACGACACGCCATCTGCCCTTCATCCACAGCAAGTCCGACGTCATCAATGAATCACCATTTGTTTGCTTCTTCTCCCTCCCTATCCTTTTCCTATCGCGTCCGTGTTTTCCTTCTGTTAGTTTGCACACTCGAATAAGTCCCTCCTCCTCCTCTTCTATGTAATTGTTTAGTGGAAGCAAAGTCAATCTGGGTTTCCAATTCACCCCCACTATGTTTATACTTGTAGAGAAATGATCAGCTGGTGGTGTTGAATCATGTGAAGAAGGTGGTGGTGGTGGGGGTGGTGGATTGTGGGGACAGTGGATCATGCATACATTTTTTATGCTTCATCTGTCACAAAGTTTTTGTGCATTTCACTTTCCTCCTCACGGGTGTTAAATTTTTTTAGTTTTTAACTTATGAATTCTGATTTGTACTTTATTTTTTATTTTAAAATTTTATATTCCATGTAATTCTTGCTGAACATGCTTCTAAATTAAAATAATTTTATTTTTTCCTTATAATTTATTTATAACTCGCATTCAAAATTTATTTTTTTATAAATTATATCAAATTTATTATTTGGATGTATTTTCAAATAAAAAATACTTTGAAAAACATATGCTACCACACTTCCGAATATCCTCTAAATTTTTATTGACCATATTGATATTAAAAAGGAGCATTTATTTCTAAGCCCATAATGCAACACTATTTTAATAAATAACAACAAAATCCTCAATAATAAAAAGTGACGCATATGAATAAAAACCACATCATACAAGTTTATTAACTTTAACTTATTCATATTCATTCAACTATTGAAACTGTATGTTCTATGATGTTTGGTAGTGTTCAAATTTAATTTTCTAACAATTATGATACTAACAAAATTAACACAAATCCTACCATCACTAATCTTATTACATACTTTGTTACTAATATGGCATCTCATAAAATATTCTCCCATTATTGATTTAAATTATATTTTTTAATTTGAATATTTAATGCATAATAAATAACCAGTTATTCTCCCTCATCTGAAAATTTTACATCCCCTTCGTTAAAATCCCTCAAATGGTAACATCTCATCATCAATATTATCACTCTAGATCATCAATCATGCCATGATCTTAAAATTATAATTCTCTTGTTTGGACATTAAGAAGCTATATATTCAACTTTTTAGCACAATTTCAAATAGGTTAAGTATTATCTTTATCTTTAGAATTAGTAACTTTCTTTGCTTTAAATTTTTTTGCCTTAATAAATGGGTCGGTTTAGGTAATCTCATCATCCATATAATTTAACCTTTATGATAAGAAAAACTTGAATTAATAACTTATCATGCACCATCTTTTCTTTTAAGTTGTATTTTTACCTTCATAACCGGGTATACTATGTCTTCTAACTTTACATAATGCTAGAACTCAACTATATTCTCTATATCATGATCCAAACCATTTAGAACAATAGTCGTAATCGTTTCTTTCTCCTACACTATATTAGCCTTAATTATTATAATGTTCATCTATATATGATCATTGTCACAATTCCTTCTACTACTTAAAACAAGATGATCCCACTATATTTTACCTTAATCAATAAATTCAATGACAACAAGTTTTATGTTTTTCTTATATGAATAGTTATGACAATCAAATATTTGTTTGACCATTTCTCCACTTTATATAAGTCTTAAGATCATTCCTCCCTTATAACACTAACACATATTGATACTCAACAAATTTCAATCCAAACCACTATGGTGATTGAGATCCTTACTTGCACCTCTATAGCAAAATTGGTCATCTAACGGAAACACACATCTCTTTAGTTTCTAGGTTATTGAAATATATTCTCTTAACTTATTGATGCAAGGTCAAAAATGTTTTTTACTTCTTTATTTTTTTTTTTATCAATAAGCTCATCTATAAATGGTGTTAAAAGAAAACTATGAAAAAACAATATTATTAGATAATTACCATGTAATTAACTAATATTCATTACTGTAATTACAATAAAATAAAAATAATTTAAAAAAAAAACAATTATACATTTTTTTAATATTTAATAAGTTTTATTGAATTTTTTTTGTATAAATATGATATTATATACAATTGATTACACTTGAAAAATATTAATTATATAAAGATATTAGTTGTTTAAATATAGTAATTGAACTCATTCTTAACCCCTAAAAAAACCTCCATATTAAAGCTCTATTTTTAAAATATCATATTAGAAACTTGATTAAAAGAGCTTGTAGCAAAATTATTCAAATTGTCTAACAATTTACACTTGATTATAGATACAAGACTAAATGTTTAATTATTTAATTGATACACATACTGATTTATACAAGACAAGACAAATCTAGGTGTTCGTAAACTACTATCAAAGTGTAATGTTCTAAATATGGATAATGTAATATATTAAACATGCTATTTAAATCAAAGACAATTTAATTCATACCAACACTTCCTCTCAAATTAATGTGTAGATATCTTTGACACCTCACTTGTCAAGTGTAGAAAATCTTATTTGAGATTGCCTTTGCTTGTATATCTATTCACTAGTCTTTAAATATTAATTGAATTGTCTTAGCTTTAAGTTTTTCTTTGATGAAGTGACAATATATCTTCGTATAATTTGTTTGATCATGTTGCACTAGATTGTGATATAACCATTTTATTATCACATAAAAGACTTATTACATCACTTAATGAATAACTAGATTTAATAAACATCTCTTTGGGCCATAACATGTCACATAACCCCTCATATATTCTTTTAAACTTAGCCACCACATTGGACAATGTTATTGCCTTTCACTTTTTTCTTATTTGTGAAACAAGAATGCCATTTAAAAAGGTAAAGTAACTTGATTTATATCTTTTTTTCAAAAACATTTCCTACCCAATATTCATTGAAATATACCTATCAATGTTCAAGTGTTTGTTCTTAACCTTTTTAAGACATGATTTTAAATACTCGAGAATTTGGTTCACTACATTCATGTGAATTTTATTAGGATTATACATGAATTGACTCACTCAGTTCAACATAAGTTATATCTGGTTGTCTATAGTGCAAGTAGATTTCTTTTTCAACTAATCGTTGATCAATTTCTTAATTTGTGGTAATCTGGTTTGCATATTCTTTTAGGTTATTGTTTTTCACTATTAGAGTGTAAATGGTTTGTAGTCTATTGTGCCAGTCTTTAAGGGCATATGCAACATATAATTCCTTTGCTTATTGATTCAGCCACTTCAATTCCTAAAAAATATCTCAAGCCTCTAAGATTCTTCATTTGAAATTTAGCTATCAAGCTTATTTAAAGTCTAAAGATTTTTTCTACATTATTGTTTGTGATTATCATTTGTTCAACATAAATTATTAATGTAGTTACCTTTTCTTGTTGTGTTTTAAGA
This sequence comes from Salix exigua, assembly GCA_032356905.1. Classification (NCBI taxonomy): domain Eukaryota; kingdom Viridiplantae; phylum Streptophyta; class Magnoliopsida; order Malpighiales; family Salicaceae; genus Salix; species Salix exigua. Next base: position 1,276,496 of record CM063596.1, read on the forward strand.
ACAAGGTACAATCTTAATTACTTTATTTGAACATACATTTCTTTATAGGTGAACTAAACCATCCAAATTATGCTTAAGGTAATTGTTTAACCCATATAAAACCTTTTGCGAATTTCACAATGCTATTTACATTAAACATGTTTGGTATCTAGGTGGAATATCCATGTACATTTCTTTCTTAAAATACCCTTGAAGAAAAGAATTTTTACATGAAATTGATGTATAGGACAATCTATATTGGTCATAAAACTTATTTAGTTTTGTTATGAGAAAAAAAATCTCGATAGTCTATGTTGTATGTTTAAGTTTATCATTTCTCCATAGATCTTGTTTTTTATATTTCAATGGTCTTGTTTGCTGAGTACTTGATAGAGAAAACCCATCTATATCCTACAGTCTTTTTTCCTTTTAGGTAAATGGATAAGGCTTCATGTTTGATTCTTTTTTAATTCCTCTATTTCATATCACTATTGCATAGGTCCATTTTGGTGAGGATAAAACTTCTTGAGTGTTACCAGGGATCTATATGGATGAGAACTAGTTATAATGGTTTTGAGAGCTATAGATATTTTTATTTTTGGCTTTTCTATCCAATAAGAATATTTATTAAATTAGGAGATGAAGTTGAGTGTATTATTTTGGGAATATTTTCAAGGGTGTGGTCTTATAGTACTAATAAAAATGATGGGGGTTCTTTTTTGGTCTTAGTGGACTTAGTGATTTGTGGTTGTGTCAATTTTTTTCTTGTTTGTTTCCTTTTTTTCTTGGTTGGTGCCTTTTTTGCCATCAAAGACTAAGTTTGTTCATTTCTCAATTTTATTATCTCTTTGGGAAATAAAAGTAGACAAAAAAGCTCAAAAATAATATTATGAGTCCAAGGTGACACTTGTGATGATATATTTTTCAGGTAGAAGGATGGTATTAACAATTTCTTTTTGAAGTGTTTCATATCCTAAAAATACATATTAAAAAAAATAAGGATCATGCTTGGTTCATTGATTTTTGTGGACATGAACAAATATAATACATCAAAGACTCAAGGAGTGAGCATTAATATTGATGGAAAAGGTTTGTTTATGTAAATAACTTATAATGGGGTTTGAAAATATAATACCCTTGAGGGCATTTGATTTATAAAATATATTGTAGTGACAACATTCTCATTTCAATAGTTACAAGGCACATGGGCTTCAATAAGGAATGCCCTAGCAATTTTCAGATTATATATGTTCTTTCTTTTTACAGTAGATTTTATAGAGGTGTTTAAACATAAGATATTTTATGAAGTAGACCATGTGCATGAAATTATTTATACGACTAAATATCATGTTCTTTACAAATATCTATATGGAAAATTCGAGTATTACATACAAACTAAGTTTAAAACCATGCATGAAATACCTTAAAGATATAAAATACCTTATCTTTATTTTTCATCAAATAAAGCCAAGCTATATAGATGCAATCATCTATAAAATGACAAACCAATAAACAACAAACAAAGTAAAAACTAGTGATTATCTTGAAATATCTAAATGATTAATTGTAAAATGGTGTTGTACTCTTATGAAAGCTAAGATAATAACATATGACATATGATGACTTTTGGCTAAAATATATGTATCAATTAAAAATCTAACTCCCTCATGTTTAAGAATAAATTAGGAAAAATACTTCTAATAGCTAAGTAATGGATGTCCTAACCAATAATTCCATAACCAATTTTTTTCTTGTTATAAGTGTGATGATCTATGCAAATTATTTTCTCTACTGATACTCATACCATACATATAATACACTCCCTATTTTAGTACTATGATGAATAATCTCTTTAGAAGAATATCCTAAAACTAAAAAAGGTTAGATATATTAGGACATAACAATATAATCTGCTTAAGAGTGATCAAACAAGTAATTTGCAAGACAATAAGATGGGTGATTAGATGGTATTTCTCCATGCTCCTATAACTCAATAAGTCACACCATTAACATTAGCAATACATAAACATTTAGGTGATGTAATCACATTACAATATTTTGCATCAAACATCATATGATCTATGTCTTTTGAATCAATTATCGAACCACTTCAATCTTTATGATCAATACTAAAAAGAGTTGAACCATGATCACTTGAATCATGGAGTAGTGGGGTTAACACCATTAGTATCAAAACCTCTAAAATTTATGTTAACTAGGGAAACTTAACCAAACCTATCAATATTTTTGTTTTATGTTTGGATCTTTAAATCTTCCCACCAATATAGATACTTATTTAGCTTAAAACATGTTTCATGGGTGTTTTTGGATTTCAATAATTAGAGCATCTAATTTAGGCTTTGGGTTGGTTGTTGATGCATGTGTTTTTGCCATTTGGGATTGGTAAGACCTAATTATTTAGAATCATTTTCTTTTGTTTAATAACAACCCATATTAATGGGTTGACATAAATTTTTGTTCCTACCCCGATCTAGTCCATTTGAAAATTTTGGTCCACTTGCTTTTTTAGTGCTCGTTTGGTATTGTGGTGTGAACCACGTTCCAAAAACAATTGCTACATTACCGTTTGGTTAAGTATAAAAAACAGGTTTTGACTATGAGGCCCATCTTCTTTTACGGTACAAACCACAATTCACGAAAAGCACCAAATTGCTGCTTTCCGTGCCCTGCAAATGCAATGGGGGAGGGGGGTATATATATATGGGATGGGGTATATATATATTTCTTATAAAAAATATATTTTAATATTAAAATAATCTAAAAATTAATTACAATAAATAAATATATTAGAAGAATATCACAATATAATTTTTGTCTCACAATACTAATTTTATTTTAGATTATATTTACAATTATTTTGGGATCACAAAGGCCTTCACGTATGGATTTAGTTCGTGATGAAATTACAAGTAATTTGATGGAAAAATAAAAACAAGCGTCTAATTTATTTGAATTATTAATTATATATATTTTATTATAATTATTAAATATTAAAAAAAACAATATGTGTGTGTGTGTGTTGGCGCGCACGTGCGTGTTCTGTAATTTCACAAGTTAAAAACAAAATGAAAGCTTGGTAACCAAACACATAAAACTGTTTTTTTTTCAATCTGAAACTCAACCATAGTTTTAATCAAACACTTCACTGCTTATTTTGAACCATAGTAAAAACTTTTTTAAAACAGTTTAATTTCAACCCTAACCACAACAATGACAGTAATACCAAACACACCTTTAGTTCTGTCATGTCTTTAGCCCATCTTTTCTTTTTTCCTTCTCTAGAGTTCCTAGGGTGAAAATAAAAAAGACAGTTACTATTGGCCATTGTCTTCTCTTTTTTGTGCAATCATACCTTCTCCAAATATTTTTATACATGACTAATTATCGAGCGTCCCCTATTTAGACTATTGATTCTACATTGTTCAAATGATTACCCAAACAATAAAGGAAAGAATATACTTTATCTTTCTATTGAATCTGATATTATATTTATTGATATCATATTCACATACCATAAGATTAAGTTTATAAAAAATCTGCAACTTGATTTAAATAAGGTGTACTGATGATACATTTTTTCCTTACACAACAGGTCCTATTATTTAAACTTTTTCAGACTATTAAGATTTCTAATGACCATAATCTTAGATGATGATTTTAGAAAATTATAATTATAATTTTATGATTATACCACAATCTCTTTTCCATACCATAAGATTTCAATCAAAATCATATAAAACTATAAATTTATCTTTAAATTGAACCAATTAAAAAGTAAATATATACTATTCATTTAATTTCAATCTAAAAAAAGAAGATCTTAACATGACTGAATCAATTATATGCTTAATCTATCTATGTAATATTTTTTTTCCGTAAAAGTTAAATAGATAGATAAAAGTAATTATTTTGATGGGGTCATTCATTATATAAACTTAAACGACAAGTCAGCTTTGGCGACGTAGAACGGAGCAAGACAAACACTTCACGTGATGCTGGTGGTCTAGAGTTTTATGGCGCCCAAATGATGTGATGGCCGGGAAAGTCCACCTCACTCCCAGTCACATCTCTGCATATCCTTTTGAAAATTTCACGCGTAAACAAGGGATGAGGATTCCTTGGAGAGAAAAAAGGACGGATATAAGTCAACAATACATATATTTAACTGATCCATATCAATTCATTCATTATCAAAATAAATAAAAAATGATTATAGTTAAAAAAATAATATATATTATATTTTAAAATTTTATTTAAAAGAATAAATTTTTAGGTGAGATCATTTTTTAATATGATATCAAAATCTTGTTGATCCAACAGTCACGAGTTCGAATTTCACACCATAAAATACAAGGTAGTGTAAGTTATATATTTCAAGTTTTCTAATGATAAGATCTGTAATTCATCTAGACGAGAAAAAACTTGTTTAAAATCATAACTAAAATCTATACCAAGAATACACCAAAATTAGATATTTTGACCATATCAAAGAATTTTAGAATGAAAACTTTGTTTTTTCTATTATTTTATTTATTTAATGTTAATTAATTATTTTTTAAAAGTATATGTGTTCCGACCCATTAGACACTATATTTTAGTTTAAATTAATTTTTGAATTTATGTTAGATGTTTACTATTTTAGGCTCATTTGCCTGCATCCCAAAAAGCTAGAGTATACAATTATTAATTTTTGAATTTATGTTAGATGTTTACTTGATCAAAAAATTCAATTATTTTAATTTGTAAGAATATAGGGTTAATGTGTCCTATAAGAAACTCAAATTATTTTGTTTTGTAAGAATATAGGGATAAAGTATGAATATGCGTCTTGCACAACATGTGTGATTTTGACATTTAATTGAAAGGTGACCGCTAAGTTTCCTTTAGTGGTTGGGAGATGGTGATTACTCCAGCCCTCCAATTTTTTATCATTTAAAATAATGAAGTGGTCCACTGGCAATTGTACCCGTCCAATCGGAATTCAATTTTTGATATTGCTATATCAAAGTAATCTAAAATATTTGATATTGTAACCATTCAATTTTATCATTTAAAATATTGTTATATCAAAATAATCTAAAATATATTTTAATTTAAAATAAAAATATTAAATTTTTTTATAATAGAATATTCCTGAATGCAAACTCGAAGCTACCTTTGATAGATAGGTCATGCTACTCGATTGTTGTTGATATTGGGTTTTCTTTTGCGTGATTTTACAAGCTAATTGCAATGCAAACTTTTATATATATATATATATATATATATATATATATATATATCTTTTTATAATTGTGATTATTTGCAAGTATTTTTAAACCAGATAAAGTTTTAATATAGTTTCTAAATGAACTTATTTGCCCGCATGCTGTGTTGAGTTTTTTTACATAGAAAACTGACTGATTTTGTGTATGTTATAATCGATTATCTTAATATTTAATTAATAAAATAATAATAAATTATATATGTTAGAAATGAGTTTCTTTTGTCTAAAATAAACATGGTAATTGAAACGCAGGGGAAGTGACTCGTATATTTTTTCATTGTAGATAATTAAGGTAAATTTATATATCCATTTTGTTTATATGTTGCCCATCTTTTCATGCATTATTAGATCTGAAATATTATATGTAAAAATAATTTTTTTAACTTAAATTCATGTTTAAATTTGTGATTATTTGCAAGTATTTTTAAACGGGACAAAGTTTTAAATAGAGAAAACTTTCCCCAGCTCTATAATCATTAACTGAATAAAATGTAAGATTAACAAACTAAATAATAAATACCATAAAACTCTTTTTTTATTAGATTTAGATGGGGGGATATTTGTTGCTGGACTTTCTGTGGAGTAGAGAGATTTAATTGATGTTGTGGTTTCGAGTCACGACATCAATTAATTATTGTGGTTTATAAATATAAAATTAATTATATCACACATTTCTAAACCACAACATTCAAAAATATGGTATTCCTTAAATAAAAAAAATCTTTGTTAATGTGTTAATTCACCATGTTTGTTTTTTAAAAGCTTCAAGGTTTTATGATACTAAGCTTCTCCGTTGTTTACTCATGGGGTATTTGGAAGTGCTTTTAAAAATTGTTTATGAAAAAAACTTGAAAATGTTATATTTTTATTTTTTATTTTAAATTAATTTTTTTGGTATTTTTAAATTATTTTGATGTGTTGATCTCAAAAATAATTTTTAAAAAATAAAAAAATATATCATTTTGATGCATTTCTAAATGAAAAACACTTTAAAAAATAATCACAACCACACTCCCAGACAGTCACTTATAATATTTGTCTCTTGACAATAATAAAAAAAAGTCGAATCACACATAAATCTAAATCTATAGTGTTATGATTTTGATTGCGATTGTTTTTATAGTCCAAATATATTTTAATTTTTTCTTAGCTTTAGATGAATATTGTTTAGTGTTTTGAATAATCTTGTTCTATTGATATTAAAAGAAATAAATATTATTATGATAATTTTTTAAATAAAAATAATTTTAGAAAAAACCTCTACTGGATTGTTAAGAAGGCCATGTCCTCGTATAACTTTAATTGTATATATCAAGACTCAAAGCCATATCCTTCGCTTTCCATTATTTTTTTGAAGGGAATCGTTGGCAAATACATTAATGGTGAGAAAAGAGAACAAGCCATCGAATAAATTCAATTGCACGCCAAGGAGTTTGTCTAGTCCCTAAAAAATATTGATTCATGGTGTGTGATCGAAGTTGTTAGTGAAGGAAACCTAGCCTATAGCCTTCTTATTTAAAGTTTGAGTTCAATTATTGTAAATGGATAATTAAGTTCTCAAAGGTAAGGTCATTATATATATATATGTTTCAGTTCATATGAAATGGATAATTGAGTTCCAAGTAAGATATATATAGAGAGAGGTTGATTTGAAGGGAGAGTTATAATAAATTGAGGTTCTCCTTTCCAATCTTCCATTCAACATTCAAATCCATTAATTTAGTGTTGCTCATATTATAAGATGCAATAATACCTTTTGTCCTTTTCAAAATAGGATAAAGTTCTCTTTGTTTATTTGCCTAATATACAAGCTATTTTATAACAATCCATCATGTAGCTTGTAATATAGGGTTGTACCATGTTTCATGTATAAAAAAAATGTATCTTTCAATTTCAACCTATCATTAGAGCAAGCATTTCAAAACTCTAAAGAAATTAATGGTAAAAAAGCTTAAATTAAGATTTCATTCACTAGAATTGAAAATACTTCACACATGATCCAATTAATCCAAAATAGAAGTTCATCATTATTTAAACATGAATATAACCTTATACTAAAATTCATGGATATTTATAAAGTTTTCCAAACTTTTGCTGAAGCGGCACCACTTTTCATATTCCTTCTCACATAAAGATTTCATTAAGAATTTTAATCACCCATCCTCTTGTTTATCTTGAATAATAATTTTCGTGAATCTTGATTCTATACACAAATTAGTATACATCACTTTTACTAATAATTTGTTATCACCTATGAAACTCCTATCTAACAAAAATACTAGTAAAAGTCAAGTTCTTGTTATTATTAAGTTTAATTAAATGGTTTCAAAACTCTAAAGAGACTATGATGGGAAAAAAAGAGCTTAAATCATGATTTCTTTGAATACAATTGAAAATATTAGACACGTGATCCAATTAATCCAAATTAGAAGTTCAGTATTACTTTAGCACTAATATGACCTTGTACTATTTTCTAAATTCATGAACACATATTAAGTTTTTCAAAATTTTGTTGAAGCAATACCATTTTTTATATTTCATACAGGCGAGACTTTCTTCTTACTAGGAGATTTCATTAATAACTGTAATCACTGACCCTCCCATTTAATTTGAATAATAATTTTACAAATCTTGATTTCATACATAAATTAGTATACATCATTCTTACTAATAATTTGTTATCACCCATGAAACTCCAAACTAGTAAAAGTTGGATTCTTGTTATTAGTAAGTTTAATTAAATGGTTTTAAGCTTATACTAGAGAAATATTTCTAACTAAATCTCTTGAGAGATCTTTAGTTTGAGGATCTACTAGATTATTGCAAGATCTACATGCACAATGATAATTATCCTATAAAAAAATTAATTACCTTATATATTTATGTCTCACGTTGATATGTCTAGATTTTCCATTATAAAACTGATTTATTATTATTTGTACTATTTATCCACTTATCATCAATATAACCTTCAAGTACAAATGGAAAGTTATTATAAAATAATAAAAAAATTATGTTCCTTTTCAAGTAACCACTCAACGATATTGTTAGTACAATTAAAATGTAACTTCACTGCGATAGGATATTGTTTTTCTTTTGGAGAAATTATCACGACACTAACCCCATTACCATATATATATATATTATACATTGAAATACATGGACCATCTTTCGCTTTCATCTTATTTTACTACTGCCAATACATTTTATTAGAAAAGTCAAAGTTTAATGGTTCATAATCGTTAATAGCATTATCATCTAGATGATCAATAATTACACTTTCTTTTGTAGATTTTCTTGTCATGTAGATGTTGTCATATTAAGCTCACAACACTTACCACCTGAATATTCTACTTGACATGTAAGGCTTCTCAAAAATATATTTTAGAGGACTAATCTCTGATAATAATCAAGTGGTGTAATATAACATGTACCATTGAAGCCTATTTGCATTCCATACCAAACTACAACTTCTTTATCATATTGTATCAAGATTCATACTTAGTGAATTTCTTACTAAACTAATAGATGGAATGTTTCTTTCTTCTAGACTCATTGTGCTCCCCTAGCACTTAAGTCATAACTGATTTAGTCAGTATTAGATATAAAATAAGAAGTTTTCTAAGTATAGATGGTACCAATAAAGGTGACTTTTGCAAATACTATTTAATTTTATAAATGGATTCTTGACAATAATTATTCCATGCCATGGGATTATTCTCTCAAAGTAATCAAAAAATTGGTTCACAAATGGTTGTACGTTATAAAATGAATTGGGTAATCTAGTTTAAGTATCGTAAAAGCTTTGATTTTTTTTTTCCAGTTTTAAGAGTTGGCATAACTTGTCCAACCTTTACTCTATTAAAGTTTACTTTTATGTCATTCTTATTTACCACCCTAGCAACTTCTTAATTGTACTTCAATAATGCATTTCGCAGGATTTAACTTCAACTGATATGTCCTCAATCTTTCAAACAATTTTTTTGGAGTTTGGATATGACTTTGTTCTTTTTTAGACTTGACAATGATATTATCTACGTACACCTATATTTCTTTATGCTTCATGTCATAAAAGAGTGTCATTATTACTCTTTGATAAGTTTAACATTTTCAACTGAAATGAGATCATTTTATAGCAAAATGTTCCTTACATGATGATAAATGTAGTTTTGTCATTATCCTACTCAACCATTTTAATCTGATTATACCTAGAAAAACTCTTTATAAAATAATAGGTTGAACTCTTAGCATCATTATCTACAAGCACGTCTATATAAAGAAAAGGAAAATAATCCTTAAGGCTTGCTTTATTCAAATCTCTAAATTCCACACATACTCTGATCTTGTCTTTTTTAGGAATGACTATAGTATTGGACACACATTGAGGGTATTAGACTACTTCAAGGAATCTAACATCTGATTATTTCTTTACTTCCTTTTTAACCTTGATCAACAAATCAAGTTTCATCATCCTTGACCTCTGATTGATCAGTTTAAAACCTTATTTCAAAGGTAATTTATGCAACACAATCTCAATATCCAAACCAGGTATGCCAATATATGACTAGGCAAAAACACCAACATATTCTTGTAAAAGCGAAAAGAACTCATTTCTTATACTAACGGTGGTTAACATCCTAATTTTTAATTCCCTTTTATCATACTTAGTGCCTTAGAATTATCAATTTTAGCTATTTTTGCAGGCTCCTATACATACTCAAATTGTTCCACTAGTTTTGTAAATTCTTTGATTTCTTTATTCTCACATCCTTTCTGGTCCAATACAAATATAATTTTATCAAAGTTTGGTCAATTAGTCTCAATATAGTAGGGTTGTGAGTTTATTAGCGATATACTTTTAGATATTATGAAAAAGGAAAATGATTTGGTTATGAGTGAATAATTCTGGAAAAATATAAATACAAAATAAAAGGCAATTGAAAGAAAATATTATGATTCAAAAGGGCAAAAGAGCTCAACAATAAAAACCTATTGGCAATATCTTTAAGATATGATAATTGGCAAGGTATATATTATTAAAAAAAATATGGTTATATTATTACTTTTTGAAAACAACCGGGACTGAACTTTCTGAATCTTCTAATTTCATCTATCAATTTCACTTATTAGTATCAATCATGTTATTAGTCTCTACCTTCGTGCAAGCTAATCCTTTTTATATGAGTCATTAGTATCAATGATGTTTTTAATCTTCACCTCTAGGCTAACTAATCCAATTTTTTAAATAATTTTTCTTCTTACCAAACTATTATCTCCCTCAATATTTCATATCATGTTCTCCCTACAAACTAAACAATGTACCATGCAAATATATATTTATTTGTACTGCAAGTCTCACTAGTTCTAATCCATCCTTTTATTCTAAATCTTGATACCATTTTATTTACAAATTCATCATCTTCTTTAAACTTGAAAACCTATTTACCAACTATGTAATTTGACTTCTTTTAAGGCCCCATTTGTTTGCTGGAAAGTGATTTTCTTTTAGAAAGTGAATTCCAGGGAAAGTGAATTTCGATGTTTGACAGTGTTATGAAAAATAAACTAGAAAATACTTTCCAGTGTTTGTTTGTGTTATGGAAAATGAACTGAAAAATAATTTATTAATAAATTATTTTTTTTCAAGTTTATCCTATGTATATTAAATATTTAATATAAAATATTTAATCACTTAAAATAAAAAAATGAAATCAAAAAAGCATAATGATGAATTTTTTTTATTATATGATATATTCATACATAGCTTATTTTATAAAATATTACAATATATGTCATATCATATTATAGAGAAATAAGCTTGTTAAATATTTTTTAAGTAAAAATTATTCAATTTTAAAAGCTTAAAATAATTTGTTTTTTTCATATTAAGAAAGCTAAATTAGTTTATGTTGAGAGTTATGTGTTTTGGTTTTTGGTTTTGGTATGAAGTATTTTTTTAAGAGATAAATAGATACAACAATATTTTGATGAGTATTTTAGATAAATTTTTTTTTGGATAAAATGCAATTATCCCTTTAATATCTATAAAATAAACATCGAGAAATAAATATTTATACCTAACATCAAGAAATAAATAGTCATGCATAAATATTACATTTCGATGTCATTGACATATATATTAGTTCAAATTACAAACATAAATATGGTAGATTGAATTAAACAAGTAAACATACTTGTCAAATAACAAACATAGTCTGAACCCAAATTTTGAACATACTCAAACCATCTTAGCAAGCAGGCCTATGACAAATCACATATCATATAAACAAAAAAATATATAAAATCACACGTAGAAAAACGAATAAGTTCAGCCATGCTGCCATCTGTCATGACAAATGTTTTTGCTCAATTAATTTTAACCCAGTGACCTTATTCACCAATCAGGAAGTAATTGCAATGAGCGATCTCCCAGGTTAGATGACAAGGTTGGGATTGAGATCTCGTGAGAGAACCACTTCACGAACCTAAACCAACAACCAATAGTGTCAATATTATGAATTTCCATACGTTGGAGTGTACTGAACATGCTTTAGATATATGATCATTCAACGAGATCTCTTGGAGTAGGTTAGAATGATAATAATCTATACCCAAACCACCTCCAAAGTTTAAGTAATCAACTTCAAAGCCTCGAGATCTGATTTCATCAATGTAGTTAACCATGAGAGCTGCAGAATCCCTGAGTATGCCCACCTAAAAGACATGCAAAGAGAGGTTCAACTTAAGAATTCAATGACTAAATGGAGAGTGGTGGTGATAGAATAGAATAGATTGAGAAAGAATAATAACTTGCAAGAATATTTCAAGCGTCTATTGTCAATAATTAGTAGAAAGGAAAAAAAGAAGCAACAAGGATTTGTTGTTGGGATACCTCAGCAAGGAAAAAAATGGCAACTGCTTGTCCTGAAATATTCTGGATTTCCTCTCAAACCAAACACCAAATCATTGCCAAAAAATCAAGGTAAATACCAGTCTCAGTACATTTATTTCATGCAACACTTCAATATGAAAAAAAAACACAATGTACACAGCAAGTTTGATTTGGACATAAACAATCAAGGTATATACCAGTCTCAGTAAATGACTACTTTAAGTTAATAACAATGAAACTGTAAACTGTAAAGGAGGCGCTATGCCCTCATGCACCTTCAACAATTAGTTCCTACCAAGAGGAAAAGATTTACAACTATACGTCTCCTTGAAACTTTGCTTCTTTGACGAAGTAAATATGGATGCATATACTATTTCAAGACTTCTAAACCCAAGCAACACACACAAAACACACATGGGATTTAGAATAGAAAAGAGAAAATATCAATATCACCCCGACATAATTTTGCATAAGAATGATAGTTTTCCTGTTGCTTAAATGATCTGAGAAAGTATATCAAAGTTCAACATCCACAATATAAAAAAAATCTCTCAAATACCTACACTTTTCTAGCTCACAAGAGCCACCAGAAAAGGAAACACCTCCTACATCTCAAGACATTGTTCTACTCATCTATTAACTACTGCTTCTTGATTGCAATTTTCACAATTCAAATCAAAATATTTCATTTCCAAAATGTCACTAAACAAATTATCTCCTCAGCATACTATGGCCCACTTAATCAACACCAAGTATAAAATTAAGCTATATAAGATTCTGATGTAGAACAGGTTGCGGAATCATATATGCTGAAGAGAGATCACCCGAAATTCAAAGACAACTTAATTTCAGCAACCGGGTCGTCGACGTCGAAATAACACGAAACTCACCAGTCAATGCGTTTCATTTTTTGCGGAAGAAATTAGCAGCTTTGCTACTGTCTTCGACCCAATTTTGGCCAAATTCCATCATTTCAGCCCCGAAATCGGCGTTTTTGCTATTTTAGGAAAGTTTCATTTTTGCAATAACTTTTGAATTAAGAGTCCGAATTGACTTTGGTCAATTGGTACTCTCTCAGAATTTATAGCCCTTTCATATTCTGTATTTATCTCAAATTTGCCATTTATGGCAAATTTAATGTTTTATGTCTTTTCCTATTCTGTATTGAATTAGGCTAGGGTTTTATCTTTAAGTACCCATTGTAAACCCTGCATCCGACTCATATTTTATGCAATTGAATAAACTTTGAGTTTAATTGAGATTTAATCTCGTTTTCTTTGATTTTACGGCATATTGACGTTGGTCGTATTCCCGCGTGATTTTCTGTTGCGTCAGATTCCCAACTTATTCAGTAGCCAACCCATTTCTTTATCATGCTCAAGTTCCAATATTTTATCTTCATTTATAGTAAACCAAATCACCGATCCATTTCCTCATAGCTCAGGTGCACACAAATTAAAGAAACCAACACAAACAAGAACAAAAAAAAACAATAAAAAAACATGGGTTCTTTGAAATCAGACCCATTACCCTACTCCACAATTTCAATTCTAACCCAAATCCCACAAACCCCATTTCTTATATCATCAAAAAGTCACAAACTTCAATGCAACCCACAAAACCAATAACCTTAAGCTATTCTCTACTGCAAAAGATTGAGAATTAGATTACCTGGGATTGTGAAAAGGTCCAACAATATTTTAATTGCTATGAGTTGCAGAGGGATGCAAGATGCAGAGTAGCAGAGGGACTGAGGGAGGCAAGAGGGTTTTGTAAGCAGAGGGTCAGGGACTGAGAGGGAGGCAAGAGACGAGAGGGTGTTGTGCTGGGTTTGAAAGAAATGTGGGGAAGAGGGTGTTGGGTTACTGAGAGGGAGTCGAGAGGCGAGAGGGTTTTGTAAGCAGAGATGAGGGACCGAGAGGGAGGCGAGAGATGAGAGGGTGCTGAGGGTTTTGTGAGCAGAGATGAGGGACTGAGAGAGAGGCGAAAGGCGAGAGGAGGCTAGAGGCGAGAGGAGGCTCTGGGTTTGAGAAATGTTTGTTAGGGTGCTAGTTACAGAGAGATGAGGGAAAAAGACGAAAGGGAGATGAGAGAAATAAAGGAAAGTGTTTTTCTTTTGTGCAGGAAAGGCAAACACTTTCCATGGGTGAAGGGAAATTTTAGGGTTGACCAGGAAAGTTAAGGAAAACACTTTCCTTTGACTAACTTTCCCGGGTGTTGCCAAACACTAGAAAGTGAGGAAACTGAATTCCTCTGAATTCCTGGAATTCAGTTTTCTTGAAACAAACAAGGCCTAAATTTCTATACATTTACTTTATCTATCAAATATAACTTTAACATCATATTTGTTCTCTTTCATTAACACCCCATACACATAAAGAATTTAGATATCTTGTATCATATTTTATACAAATATAACATTATTATTCCTTGACATAAAAGAAAATAGTAATAAAATAATGAAATATAAACAAAACATCATTTAAAGATTCTAATAATGAAGGTGTCAGGTACTTACTTGGAGCGTGTATAAAATTGCTCCACTAATGCACTAACTAGCTCCTATACTCTCCCTTGTACCCATAGGATTTTCAATCATTGTAAACATATATAATCAATATGAGAACCTTATTGTAGCTCTCACTTAACATATTTTTACAAGCCAAACTCATAGAATTCAATGTGTCCTTACTTTTCAAATGTCATAATCATCTAAAAAATTAAATCTATCATTCACTCAGGGCATGTTAATTAATTCACATAAGTTAACATAACCATTCATTAAAATGGATCAATCAATTATGGATGTAAAAAGATCATACAAAAGATATGACAACAAATTCTATAAGTTTCTTAAGAATTTCTATTAAACATAAACAAAGAGTTTGTAAGGAAAAGTTAAGGAGGGAAGAAAAATAATTTCTAATTGATTTATGTTAATATCAAATGGATATTTACAAGAAAAATAAAAATAAACCAACATGTCTGTAAGATTTAATGGTATATATCTTTAGAGTTTAAAAATACATTTTTTTAGATTAATATATCTTTAAAATTCAAAAGGTAGCTTTTGATTCAAGTTAACTAAATAACTTTGTAAGAGGATTCATGCAATATTACTTAATTAATTAGCTCTAAAATAAAATAATAATTATTTATTTTGAACAATGTTAAACTCTACGTGTCAAGTATATTGGCTTTTGCTCCAAATAATTCAACCTACACTATTATCTAATATACTAAAAGAAGTCAGAGTCGGTTACTGTAGCATGTGAGGAGAATCACTGTGGATTGTAATAATGCTGCTCAGTTTTAGGGTCGTTCGGGTTGGTTTGGGTCGATTTGGTTCCCTTTTTTCATACTATTTATATATTTTTTTCACAAGAAGAGACAACGAAAGGCATGTAGCTCACTGGAAAACAGGTGTGCCTGTGTCTTAAGAGGTCGGGGGGTTGACCCCTGCCTAGCGCGAATAATAAATCCTGTTTTTGCTTATATTTTTTTTTTCATTTTTTGTTTGCTTTTTTTTTTCACTTGTGATTTTTTTCATTTTTATTTTGACATATTTATTTATTTATTTATTTTGACGTTAATTTTTTTCACTTATTTATTTATTTTTTAAAATTTACTGATATGTTTTTTTCTTTGAATGAATTTTCCCCCCCGTTATTAACTCAATAAGAATAATAATATTAGTTTTTTTTCTTGCTTCCTTTTTTTATGTTTTTTTATTTTTTTCATCATGATAATTTAATAATTTTTATTGTTTTAGTTGTAATAGTAATAATATTCTTAAATGTTAAAACTTCGATGTTCATGTTGTTATAATAGGGTGTGTTGATATATTTCAGTATATCACGCCTTGCATGTATTGATGCTAAAATTTATTTGATTTTTTTTCAATTTTTTTATTTGATTGAAATTGATAATATATTTGTTTTTGTTTTTGACCCTTATACTTTTCATTTCTGATTTTAATTCTTTTACATTTTTATAGTTCTTAAATAGTTCCTATATTTATCTATATTTATATATATGTGCCTTTATTTTTTGTTTTGAATTTTTATTATTTTCTCTTTTGTTGAGATAATATTGTTTTGAAAAATTATGATCTTAAATTTTAGTTTGTATTTATGATCATTTGAAAATTGATACTTCTTATTTGTTTTCCTTTGTTTGTACTTTTGTTTTTTTATTAGTTTTTATTTTATTTTAACATCAAATGATTTTTTTAGCTAATAATTTTATTTTTATTCATTTTTATTTGCTCTTTTGTTAAAGTTTTTGGTTTTTTTATTCTTTTATTGAATTTATTTTTCCATTATTCACACAACAATAATAATAATAATAAATTTAGTTTTTTTTCTTGCTTTCTCTTTTATTAATGTTTTTGAGTTTTTTTTGCTTGGAATAATTTAATAATTTTTATTGTTTTGACAATAATAATAATGATATTTTTAAATGTTAAGCCTTTGTTATTGTTGTTGTTATAATAAGATGTGTTGATGTATTTTATTATATCAAACTTTGCATGTATAAATGTTATATTTTTTTTTGAATTAGCAAAATCTATTAATCTTTACGCAACGTAGTAGTGCGGACAATTAACTAGTTGTTACATAAAAATGAAAGAGAGAAGAACAAATACTAGAAAATATAGGATATGATATACGGAGATTTTGATTTTTAATACATAGATATTTATAAAAAATTTAGGGTAACTTGGGCCATGTGTGTGTGTGGATGGGCTTTGTATAATCAATCATGATTACTTTATGGGTTTGGAGACAAGACCAGCCCAATAGTAACAGAAGGCCCATAACCACAAGTAATCCTTGGAATCCGCCATCGATCGCCAGGACCTTCTGTCGCAGAGAAATGGAGAGTGCGGCGAAATCCAAAGGGAAAATGAAGAAGAAAAAGAGTAGCGGCAAAGAGATCGTCGTCGTCGCAAAATCAAAGCAAGAGAAGAAGAAAAGCGAGATCAAGACAAGCAGTAGGTCACCAGGAAAACCTGCTGTCCTATTACTCTCATCCTCCTCCAGCAGCGGCGGCAATTCACAGAGAGTAATAGAAATTGAGGGGGAGGACGATGAACCGAAGAGCAGAGTCAAGAATAGAAGCACGAAGAGCTCTAAAATCAAGAATGCTAATAATGCTAAAAGAAAAGGAAAAGATGGTGATTTTGACGGAGAAGGAGAAGAAGATGGGACGGCGTGTAGGTTTCCGATGGCAAGGATAAAGAGGATTATTAAGAGCGAAGATTCTGATTCGCTATTGAGCCAGGATGTCGTTTTCTTAGTAAACAAAGCCACGGTACTTTCTCTTTCATTTTGTTTTCTTTTATTAACGCAATGCTAGGGTTAAGGAGCTTAAGGGGTTTTAATTGTTTGAGAATCATGCCCCAATTGTGGTAATTAAATCTTTGTTGTGGCATCAGGAGAAGTTTCTGGAGCAATTTAGTGACGAAGCATATGATTGTTCAGTTCAGGATCGTAAGAAGTCTCTTGCTTACAAGCACCTATGTAATCTCTCTTTCTTTCTCTCCATATTGACTTCTTATTTCTACTAAGTTTGCAATTACTGCAACTTGTAACAGTGCTCTGTCGGATCATTGCTTTAGACTACCTTTGAAAAAAATTCATTTGACAGCGCTAGAAATTGAGCACTTCTCTTGTTTTGAATATGGGATTTCTCAATATATATATACATATATTTTATTTTGCTATGTCAACATTTTCAACTGTGGAATCCAGGACCCTCTATCCCACTTGATATTTGATAGATTCTCCTTTTGTTTTCTCTCTCTTTTTTGGATAGAACAAAAAACTAACTAATCTCGCGAAATTTATTGCACCTCATGTCCCTTTTATTTTGTGTCTCACTTCAATTTAGTTGTCTGCAGCTATGACAAGATGGTTGTTCTTATGTTTTATGCTCACTGCCAAATCAAATTAATTTCATGTTGTAAACTCAATCAGCCTTTGGAAACTATCTGATGGCTCGCATAGTTACCAAGAAGAACCACAATTCAATGCTCTGCTAAATAATGCTCCCAATTTTAATAGACATGTTTTCTTTTTTGTTTCAGCAACAGTTGTTAGTAAAAGAAAGAGATTTGACTTCCTTTCAGGTACTTTTTACTCGTCTTCTGTCCATTCTTTCTCAGTTTTAATGGCAATCATAAGCTATTACCTATATTGATGCTGCCGGGTATAATTTGTTTTGTGCATCTAGATTTTGTTCCTGGGAAATTAAAAGCGAAGGATGCATCGGCAGACAGAAAATTGGCCATGACAGGTCAAGGTTAAGACATAGGAATGGAGATGATAATCCTAGGAGATTTCTTTGGTCTCGAGTTGCTTGCAGAGGCATGCTCATTTCATAGCCTTGCCTTGATGTTATCAGGTGATAATATGATTGCCTTTCTTTTTCGCACTGCTAGATATTTAGCATTTGCTTAGATTGTTTTTTCTGCGGGGAATTGATCATTAAGTTGTAGCCTGCCAAATTTAGTCTATAGAGATGACAATTTCATTTTAATTCATTTCAATGGATATGCATTCAAATTAGTTCTTTGTGTTTGGTTAGTGTTCTTGAACAAAAGTAATATAAAATTATGTTTAGTTTGAGACCAAGATATAAAAATAAATTTATTTTTGGAACAATTTTGAAGTTGTCTTTGACAAAATTAAAAGACAAGCAAAGTTAATATTATTATCATTATGAATATAATTATTATTATTTTATTATTATAATTTTATTATTGATATTCTTAATATTATCATTAAGATATTAAGATACAAGAGGATATGTTCTTTTTATTTTTATCTGTAATTTAACAGTATTTATTAATGAATATATATTTTCTAAATAATTAATGTTTGGCTTTGGCAAGGATATTCAATAGGTAATGAATAGGGTATAGATATTTCAAAATTGTATTTTATTAAGCTTTGTTTGGCCGTCGACTTGAAGCTTGATTTGAGCTCTTTTAGTTGTTCACGAGCCATTTGACCAGTGATCCGTTACATGGAGAGCAAATGTTTTTAAAATGTTTTTTTTTTGGCGAAGAATGTTTTTTCATAATGATAATATTAAGAATATCAATAATAAAATTATAATAATTATATTCATAATGATAATAATATTAACTTTGCTTGTCTTTTAATTTTGTCATATAATTATTTTTTTATTCTTTAAATTAAATAATGTTTTTTTATGCCGCTAATATTTTTTTTTGTTTTATTTTCAATAATAATAATAATAATAATAATTGAAGGAATTTTTCATTT
The DNA here is from genome assembly GCA_032356905.1 of Salix exigua. Taxonomy (NCBI): domain Eukaryota; kingdom Viridiplantae; phylum Streptophyta; class Magnoliopsida; order Malpighiales; family Salicaceae; genus Salix; species Salix exigua. The sequence goes on from CM063596.1 coordinate 1,295,949, forward strand.
GATGTTGTATTTATTAAGAATTAAGTTTTGCAACTTCTCTACATATAATGTTTCAAACCTTATATATCAAATTAATGATCTGTAAAAGTTTTGTGGCCCAATATTGTCTTTAATTTTTTATTTTATTTCTTTAAACTTGTATTACTTAATATCAACATTAAAAAAAACTTGTCTTATTTAATTTTTGTTTTGTATTTTGGTCATTTTTTTTTGTATTTATATATTTGTACTCTTAGTTTTGGGTATAAATTTTTGTTGCTACTTAACTCTACATTAAATGCATCTTACATTAAAGGACACGATAAGTTCTACTTTGGCGTTATCAAATGAGAGATACTCTCTTTCATTCATGTATATTGAGTGTTGTGTTTTTTGTGATATATTATCTCTGTGTTTTTTTAACCTGTTTTGACTACGTGTGACTTATATATTTTTAATTTAAAGGAATTTTTATATAAAAAGAAATTAATATATATATATATATATTATTAAAGATTTATTCTTGATATTATTATATTAGAAGTATGTAACACCAAGAGTAAATTGATTTGATAATAAAAAAAACAATAAACAAAAAAACTCTTAGTTCAATGTTTTTTTTTTATGTTTTAATGTAAATATTACACAAATATCAAAATATATAATTAGCCTAAAATATTTTTCAAAATAATGCTTTAAAATAATCGACATCATTATTTTCAACATCTTATATATATATAAACTAAATAATCAAAAGTGTTTTAGACAAACATGAAAGAAAATAATAAATTAATTTAGATTATGTTCGAGAATTTGGTACTGTGTCATAATGATAATAATACTAATTTTTCTTTTATCCTTTAATTTTGTTATACAATTATTTTATTTTAGGAGAAGACTTTACCAATTCCCAATATGGAGGAAACCAAACCAAATTTAAATTTAACATGTATTGTACACCATACTAGAGGCAAAAGTGCACATAGGGGTCCATAGTGAACCAAAATCCAGAAAAGTATAATCATAAAACTTCCAAATAATTTTTATGAGAATTGCTTAAAAACAATTATAATGATTGCATGGATAGATAGTTAAAACTTCTAGAAAACATATAATAAAGACAATATTCAATGGAGCAAGAAATGACCAATAAGAAATTGAATATCTCTTCACCAAGCATAAAAATGATAAGAGATTTAACGTGTTAAGCATAATTTGTTTCAAGAGGATAGGTTGGGCAAATAAATAGAAGCAAGAGCTCGAGGAAGGCTACAACCGAAAAGGGAGGGTCTGTATTTAAAAAAGAGGTAACAAAATCATGCATGTTGTATTGTCATAATACTAACCTGACAAGAAAGGTGTGATGAAAGCCAAAATAGTTCCAAGTTTTGAGAACCGCCAAGATACTAATATGAACCAGCCTAGAAACACCAACAAATACCTATTATATGTTTTAAATGGTCCAATGACCCGTTATAAGACAGACAATGAAAAAAATATTAAATGCATTGGTTTTGAACATAATTGTCAATATCGTTCCGGTCGTCGTTCCGGTTTTTTGATTAGAACAGAACGTTCCGGTTTCAGAGCATTCTGAGGTGTCGTTTCGGTTTTATACTGTATATATATATATATGAAAAAAATAAAATATTAATTTAACAAGTATAATTAAAATTCAAGATAAATGAACTTTAAATTATACAACATAAACACAGTAAAAAAAACATCTGAACAAAATTAGAAACATCTCTAAAATTCTAAAATATTATATTAGTAAAATGTTCTAAAATAAAAGAAATATACATCAAACATAATTTAAATGAACTTTAAATTATACAACATAAACACAGTAAAAAAAACATCTGAACAAAATTAGAAACATCTCTAAAATTCTAAAATATTATATTAGTAAAATGTTCTAAAATAAAAGAAATATACATCAAACATCTTCTACATTAATATAAAAATAAGGATCTTCATCTTGTGGTGGAATATAAGGAAAGTCATCAACAAGACATTTCAATAATTGATCATTTCCACCAAACTCATTCTTCTCATTAAAACATGTCTCTTAATCAACTAAATTTAAAGTAGACAAAGATGCTTCGATACACTCTCAACTCATATCCTCTCCATCAAGAAGATTGAGTTTTTCACAAATCCATTCATTTAATAGATCAATGTTATCAAGGCTAATGAGATCTAAAGTATTTCTTGTTTTGCTCAATAACCGACGAGGAAGGGAGGAGAAAACAAAGGCTAAGGCTCGTCGGGGAAGGGTTGGACAGTAAGGGAAGCAAAGTGGGGAGGATATGAGAGTGAAGGAGAGGGAATGGCAGGGAGGGGTTTGCAGCTGCCAACAAAAGGGCTAGTGGTTGCAGAGAGAAAAATTTAGGGTTAGATTTTTTTTGGTTTTAAGGTTTTTTGGATGTATGTTTTTTTGGTCCCCTATTTGGTTATAATCAACTCTATATGTAGAGTTTTTTTAGCCATAATTTCAAAAGTAGCCTTTAGCTTGCCAGTCTTTTTTAATTTGGTCCTTGGTTGCCGATTTGCATAATTTAGCCCTCAATTGACTGTTAAACTCTCAATTTGTTCAATTTTGCCCCTATACCAAGATATTTTTGGATTTGTTTTCCTTTTTTGATTTTTTTTGTTTTTTTCAAAAAACATAAAAATAAACGGGTCAAAAATTAGGTAGCATCAACTATAAATACTAAAGGGAAAAATGAACAAGTCTTTTAACTCATAGGTTGTACAAGTATTTTAAATCAAACATAGATTCAAGAGATCTACATCGATATTTCTTGACACTGTATTAAATATCTAAATGTATGATGCTTTGGACAAGATTAATTTCTTTAAGACTTTGAACCAAAGTATATAGCAAACTTATCCTTGTAAAATTGATTAGATCATACTAACATTATAGCAATCATCGAGACAAACACCAAGCAACTTACCTAAGATAAGACATCTTGGGGTGTTAAAACTTTTCTTTATGCAACCAGTCTCATGTCTTAGAATCTTTATAAGACCAATTAGGTTTTCTAGTAACCACAATACTAGGTGGCGACTTTCTAATTTCACAAAAAAAAACCCTGCAACATGAATCTTTGTTTTTATAGAGGGTCGTTGCGACAAAGTGCTCTTGTGAAAGTGCAACACTTAGCAAGTACACTTGTAACTTGCTTTAAATGTTTTTATTTGTTGATACATTTAGGAGTTGATCTAAAATAAATTATTTAAAATTATGTTTTATCTTTTTTAAAAAAATTATTTCCATTACTGTTTTTAAAATAACTTTATAGACAATTATTCCTTCCTTTTCCATTCCGAGCCTTAGAATTCGGATATTAACAAACTATTTAAGAGTGACTAAATTACTAGTGTTATTGTTAAACAAAAAATTCAACCATTAACAATCTACTTTGTTTTTAACTTCATCATTTAATATTACTTTGTTTTGAAAATTGAGTCAAGTTAAAAAAGTCAAATTTCTTTTGTTGGTTATAGATCAATTTTATAGATTTAGATATTTTCTTATCTTTAATTGATCTAATGGAAATACAAATTCATGATTTGTTTTTGTTTTCATGAATTTATCATGATCTCATGATCCAAGTGATATTTTAACCTAGGTTGTTTTAATTTTGATTTGTATTAATTTGTTTTTTTCTATTTTATTTTTCAATATTGAGTTGGTTGAAAATTGGATTTCATGATTATTTTTTCAATTTACTTTCCATAAGATATTTGCCGTCTTTATGACCTGAATTGTAGGTTTACAGATTGATTCAAGTTGGTTTAATTCACTTTTTATTGTAGTTGTCTGAATCTTATAACCTAGGTTAAGCGTTTGACAATTATCTTGAGTTGATTTAATTTATTTATTTGGTTAGTTTTTATGTTTCACTCTCCAACACCTCATTTATTTTTATTCAATGTTTTTCCGATTATATCCTTTGATATTAGGTTGTTTAGGAATCAAACTTTGTAATTTTTGCAATAATTTTCTACAAAACTAACCCAATCTCATGAATTGAACTTTTTACTCTCGATCTCAACCATAAAATTGGATTGGTTGAAAATAGAGTTTTTAATTGTTTTTATGAAATTATTCTAGTCTTATGTTTCAAGTTTAATAGTTAGCCTAAGTTGAGTTGGGTTAATTTTTATTTTTTATTTTAATTTTATCTTTTAATATTGGGTTAGTTGATGATTAAGTGAAATAATTTTGTTTATCTACTTTTAAATTATTTTTTATCTTGATCTCTTTACTTGGCTTGTGGGTATGGAAAGTTGACTTGGGTATTCTTTTAATTTAATATTTTTGTTTCAAGTCCATCCTTTATCATTGTATTGATTAGGAGTTGTCTTTCATAATTTATATTTTTTTAGGGTTATCATGGTTTTACAACTCGTGTATGGATTTGACATGTTAGCTTAAGTCGATCGGATATCGTCTTAGTATTTGTTTTTAAAAATTATGAAATATATCACTGTATTGATATTTAAATAAGATTTTGTCCAGTCCAATATGTATCATATTTTATGTTCATGATTATCATTATTTTCTTAGAGAACAAGCTCACATTGCTTGAATATATTTGTGTATTAAAAAATGATCTAATTATAACTATAACCAAGTTTGATTTAAGCATCAAAATTCAATCTCAAATATATATTATATAGAATTAATCTTGATTTGAAATCATTTATCCACCAAATATTTGCTTTTGATTAAAAAAACAATTTCCTTTATTCTTCCAAATTAAAGCCTATTGAAAATATATAAACATATAGATATAAGAAAATCAAGGATTTATTCCAATAAATTGTTAGAATAAACTGATTGAATTGCCCATCATCACACGCTTTATTATATTTAAAGCACAGTCTATATTTTTCTTAGATCATGCATTTACTAACTTATTATAAAAATAAATCATAAAAAAAATAACCTCATATCCGTCAATGCTTGATATCGTGTGTGGGCATACTAGGAGATCAAATCTCAAGGCAAGTAAAGTGAAATATCCCTAGTTTCTTACCAAGCATGTTTGATTTTTTACGTGTTGTAATTGATTGTTTTAATATTTAATTAGTAAATTGTAATAGATAAAATATATTAGAAATGAGTTTTTTCCCCACCAAAAATGAAAATTGTAATCGAAATACAGGGGAAGTAGTTCATATATATTTTTTAAAATGTAAATAAATTGGCAAATTTATCTATCCATTTTGTTTATGCGTTGCCTTGTATTTTTTGAAAAATAAAAGTAATTTAAAAATAAAACAACCTAAAATATAAGGATTAACTTTTTCTAAAAAGTACAACCTAAACAAACCAGGAAAAATTAGAATTAAAAACCAAAATTAAGAGCATATATATATAAACATGGACAAAAATAGAGATTATTATAAATATATCTAGAAAATAAAGGAATTAAAATAAAGAATTAAAAGTATATGGGTCGAAATGAAAAAATAATTTTTAAATAATTTTTACAAAAGGATTAAATTAAATTAAAATAAAAGTGTTGGAAGAAAAAAATAATTCTTTTATTTTTTGATTTAGTTTCAACCCATTTATTTTTCAGTAATTTTGGTATAATTATAAATAATTTGTTTATATTTATGTATATATACTCTTAGTTTTGACTTTTAATTTTTATTAGAATTTTTATTTGTATTAAATATATCTTTGGTTAAAAAACAAAGTTCACCTTCGGTGATATGAAATGAAAATAAAACCTTTTTCTAATGCATGTATAGTTAATCTTCAATTGTTAGTTATTTGTTATATTTTTTAAGGTGTTAATACTGAAAAAATATCATAATATATAATTATTTGTAAGAGGACAAACCATTAAAATATTATTTATCATTATTTTAAATGCACTATTTATAATAAAATGAATATATCAAAGAATTAAATCATTGAAAGTCTTGTAGATTGATTATTTCGCTCTGATGTATAGCATTATTAAAAAAGAATAATGAACTATTAACGTTTTTGACATGTTATAAAATTTAGTTTGTCTACGGTGAAGTGCAGAGCAAGGAACTTATATATTTTTTATTTATAGATAACTTGACCAAATGTTTTCACCTATTTTGTCTATGTAGCTTTGTTTATTTTGTTTTTTATGTATGGAATATTAGATCTGAAATATCATACATAAAAAAGACGCAAAAGTCAACCTTTAAGATTAAATAACATCAAGTGATGAATTATTTCGATTGTTATTGTCATTGTTATTATCATAATTGTTAAATTATCACAATTATTATAGTTGTCATTATAAATATTATTATAAATAATTCATATTCTATTATTATTGTTCATACTATCGATGACACCATATTAAGAGTATTTCAGAATACTAATAATAATTTATGTATGTGTGTGTATTTTAAGGCGTTAATATAAAAAAAATTAAAATACATAATCACTCTCACATATTTATAAGGAAAAAACTTATAAATAATTATTATCATTTATTTGAAGTCGTATCTATAATAATTAGAAATTTCAACACTTAACAATATTAACAAAAAAAATTAAATAACAAAATAAATGACAAAACAAAAATAAATATTATTAGATTTTAAAACATTGTTTCACTTCAAGAATAAATAAAAATAAAAAATAAAAAATAAATAGGAAAAGTAATAAATATCATTTTTCAAATGATTGCCAATACAAATTAAAATTTAAATATTAAAAGCAATAACCTTAATAGCAGTAGAAATATAATAACTGAGAATAAAAACTAATAGTATGTATATATAAACATTAGGAACCATTAAGAAATATGTATAAAAAAGAAATTAAAATAAAATACAAGATTAAAAGTATAAAGGCTGAAATAAAAAAAACACATGTATAATAAATTTCATTTAAAGGATAAAATTGAAACAAATCAAAACTTTGATACAAAAAATATTAAGGATTTCAAACCAATCAAGAAAATAAAAGATTGAGGACCATAATAAAACTAAAATATATAATGAATTTCAATTGAAATAAAATAAAAAATATATAATAGAAATAAGAACCATACAAAATAAATGAAAGATCATGATTACAATGAAAACGCAATAAACAACGGGGCCCAACGTGCACTTTCGTATGCTAGAGAGAGAAAAGGGGGACAAAATTTCAACTGACTATTGATATGTCTCTGACCACCGTGTAACCCCACAAGTTGCACCGGGAGGAAGAGAACATGGTGGAGAATATTTCTAGACATTGACTGAGTATTTTTACACGTTGTAAACTACTGCATGAGCCGTCCCAAAACAATGCGAGCGTGGAAATGAATGGCATATCCAGTGACGCGCCAACATTACCGAAACAGAAAATATAATTAAAATTTTTTAAGTTATCGCCACACTTCTATAACCAACTCTTGGATTTTGTTTTATATGAGGATCCTTATGTATTTGACCTTTTAAGAGAAAATATGCCCCAATTGACAACGGAGGTTACTGGTCAGTTTTGTCTAGTCATTTAAAAGAAAAGTGAAATAACCTTTATGCCCCCGTCAGTAATTTTGCATTTTTATATTTTATATATATAGGTATTATGGTTATTTTACCATGCACAAGAGAACAAAAAATCAAAAATACCCCTTAAAAACAATGTAAACAGAATAATAAAATAATAATTTCACTATTCCAATTCAGAATACTAGATGAACAGTGAAAATTAGATATTTATTATTGTTTAAATTACCCATATATATTAGCTTTTGTAGTTATGGTACTGTGAGTGAGACAGCATGCAATGGTTCCTGTCTGATACGGACAATCTCCATCTAAATTCATCCATGCATCATAAAGTTTTGCCTGCACACCCACTTGAAATATCCTCCTAGTTTTCCTGATTTCACACCCTAACCACAACAACAAGATTCTAGCTAGTGTTATGTCTGTCTCACCAGTTCATACCTTTCCCGTAAAGATGATTGAGAAAATATAGTCACTGTGTTTGTGTAATCCTACATTGCACCTAACCTGATCCTCTGATCTTCACCAGACCACTATATAAACCCTAGCTGTCCTCGTAATCATATCACCACACCAGACGCTTCTGCAAGTACACCTCCATTTTAAAATCCACTCGAGTAGAGGCCGCCACTGCAGCAAAACAGAACCTCTAGCTGCTTGAAGATGAGGCCACAATCTTTCATCTCGGTGTTGTCTCTTATCCTTTTCTTCCTCCATTGTACTAAAACGTTATGCCAGTCACCGGCCGCAGCCCCGGCTACGGCACCTCCGACGACACCAGTGAAGGCACCGCCTGCAGACTCTTCACAAGCACCATCTGCGCAGGTAGCTACATCACCCGGCCCCGTCGATGTCAATAAAATCTTGCAAAAGGCAGGGCACTTCACAGTCTTCGCCCGCCTGATGCAGGCTACAACGGAAGACACCGAGTTAAACAAGGAGCTGAACAACACAAACAATGGAATAACAATCCTGGCACCAACTGACAGCGCATTTTCGAGCCTCAAAGCAGGCTTTCTCAACTCTTTAAGCGATGAAGACAAGACTGAGTTGGTGAAGTTTCACGTATTACCTGCGTTCATATCAACCTCCCAGTTTCAGACAGTGAGTAATCCTGTAAGGACACAGGCAGGGACAGGTCCCAGGGTGACATTAAATGTCACCACCACCGGGAATTTCGTGAATATAAGTTCAGGGCTGACAAATACAAGCATATCAGGCACTGTATACACCGACAGCCAGCTTGCTATATATCAGCTTGATAAGGTACTATATCCGTTGGACATATTCACTCCCAAGCCTCCAGCTCCGGCTCCTGAACCAGCTCTGGGAAAGCCTGGGAAAGCAGCACCCGGTGTGGAAAGTCCTACTGCTCCGAAGGATATTTCTGCTGCTCCAGCGCAACTATTTCTGCATGACAATGCGTTGCTTCTTGCGGTCAGCTGTGCGTTTGTTGCAACAATATATTCATGAGTTATGTGAGCTGGGGCCTGGTCTGGGTGGCATATATCTCTGTTCCCTTTTCCATGTTTTTTTTTTTGAATTTGCTGGAGTTTGCGATGCATGGTACTGGTGATTAAGATGGATGAAGACCAGTACTGTTTTCAATAATTGACATATTCCTGTCATTCCCATTGTTTTTGTATCATTTAAGTTTGTCATGAACTACTCTCAGGAATGAGTTTTGTGTCTTCAATTTGCCCCAAAATTCTACCGTTTTCCTTAATTTCACAGCATACATGCTGCTTCATAAGTACCTTGTATCTAGCTTCTATTCCTTTAATTCTGTATCTCATTCTAGAAGAGATTGCAAACAGATGATCAAAAGATGAGTATTTTGGGAGAATTTTCTATAATTCTATATCCATTCCACAGCAAAACAATAATTGAATTTGGGTTTTCTTGGGAGGGAGAATCGATGGGTGCCGCCCTACCCACCCTCTTTTATTCTTTTCTTTTTCTTTTATATATCCTACAAAACTTTACTCTCTACTCTCTACTTTACAAAATATTCCTCCCTCTTAAATAGATAAATAGATAGTTTTACATTTAAATACTTCGATTAGTATTTTTCTAAAAAATGAAATAGTCTTACATGAAATCTTCAATATTTTGACTTAGAGAAGATAAATTATCGAAATAAAAACTTGGACAACGGTTCAGATGCTTTGAGATATAATTTGGACTTATTTCTTCATAAAACTTGTATATTGACAGAATTCATATGTCATCTTAGAAAATTCATATTTATCTCATATGAGATCTTTTTTGTGCTGAAACTAAGTGATATTATATTTATTTGAGTCACGAATCTAAAGCAATTGAGTTTACATCAAATGGATGTCTGTAGCTCAAGATATTTAAGTTGTAATGGTTGAAGGGTAGCTCTCACAAAATACTAGATTTGACTTTGAAAGTTGTGATTTCCATGCGCTCTTTCTTTACTTTTCTTTCCATATATATCCTGGAAGTTATGGATGTCAAATTTTTAATGCTACTGGAATCACTTCATTTTGACCTTTATAGCTCAAGCTATGCATAAAATATCGATGGAAGATAAACCTATTAACTAACTTCAATTTAACTCTTTTTTTAACCTTTAATCCAAAAATACCTTCAAAACATAAAACAACAAATTTCAAGGTATTATATATATATATATATATATATATATATATATAACATTGGTAAAATACTAGGTAAATATGGGTAAGACTATCGAGTACTGCGATTGTATCAACCTCACAACCCGATCTTCTTGCCTCACCTACATTTAAAATTAAATAGTGTGTAGGTTCTATTGGATTTATCCCAGGCATCTCCTATTAGTTTAAAAATAAATCAAAATGATCTCTTATTTTAATATTATGACGATGATATATTATATTAACTTGAGCTTTACGGCCTAACCCACAAAATTAACAATCTAGATTACAGATTTTATTGAGTTTAAAACTTTATTTTTAAAAACATTTTATACTTATTATACAATAGCAAGAATAAATATTTGTAAAACCAAGCATAAACCAAATAATATGATGTTTTTTTAGATTACGGGAACTTAAAACAAACTAAAATAATTTATAAAAATAAGATAAATTAAACATACTGGAATAATTTATAAGAACACAAATCAAGTAAATATTGAAGAATATGAACAGAGTTGTTAATTCCGTTCCTTTCCGGCCGGAATGGCCGGAACATTCCATGCCATTAAAAAATCATGACAAAACGGCGTCGTTTGTGTCTTGGTTTTAATTCCGGCCGTGTCGTTCTGGCTCAAAATCATAATATTTTTTAAAAATATTTTATAACATTTTACTATCATAATATTTTAGAATTTTAGAAATATTTCTAATTTGAGATTATATTTGTTTGTCTCTGTGCTTGTATTGTATAATTTAAAGTTAATTTATCTTGAATTTAAATTATATTTTTTAAATTAATATTTTAATTTTTTATATATATAAACAGTACAACCCAAAACTCTCCAAAACCAAAATTTTTCATTCCATTAGAAAAAATGGAATGGTGACGGGAATAGTATGGAAAACCTTGAATATAAATAGTGAAGCTGGTAATAAATAGGGAAGAAATAAAACGAGGCAACGTAATAATAAGAAATAAAAATAAGATAATTATAAAATAGCTAAGAAATGAAGTGTACGGTAATGTTTTAGTTATAAAACTGAATTGTTTGAACTTTGAAAAAGAATATCAACGTAACATAAAATATATTTTTACAAAAGGTATTGTATGAAAATCAGCTAACACTTTTTACAATTGTGAATTTGTGATTACAACAACTAGCAGACCAACCTTTACCAAACGGGTTCATGCCATGGTAGCTACGCTGCAGCTGCTTTTTCGCAGGCTTGCCCCCATTTCTCTCCCCTCCTTAACACATGATTACGGGACCAATTCTCTTTTTTAGAGAAAATATAAATAGTAGTAAATCAATGGTTTTGAATGGATGGAATTGATCATTGATATTATTTAGAATAATATAAAATCTTATTTTAATCAGTTTTTAAACGAGATGATTTTTTAATACACTACATGATCCTTGTTGATCTACCGGTCATGGATTATTAAATCAATTAATTTGAATGTATGGAATGGATTATTAATGTTATTTTAAAGAATAATATAAATCATATTTTAAGATATCACCTATCAATTAAAGTTTTTAAATAAAATAATTACTTGGCATGATATCATATAACCTTGTTGAGTCAGTAATCATAATTTTTTTTTTTTATCCTCTCCGATGACATGCTGACCAGCAAACACGGCAGTAGCGGCTGCAGCAAAGAAGCAGGATAGCACACCCGGCCCATGAGAATCTGCAAACTGGGAGAGTGCTGAGAATTAACAAGCTAGACTATGTGAAAGTGAAACTGGGTGAAAAATTGATGCGGACAGACAGACAGACAGACAGACCTCAGCTCTAAAATTATGCACCACCTTTCTGTTTCCCAGTGCTCTACACCCACTACAAATATCATCACGGTTTTGCTGCCTTCGCAAGCAAACTAGTTGCTGAAACATGGAAGCTAATCTTCACCTTTCAAAGTAAATGGATAAATTGTATTACTGGCAGCAGGGATTTTAGCAATTGGATGCCCTTCTCCACCTTTTCCTGACTAAGATAAGCTACTCTCCTGTAACTCAAATTGCCTCTATGTGGATAGAGGCTAGCTATCACATATATAGTTCAAACCCAGATTATTTCCTAAAATATGAAGTATTTTATCGTTCAAAAGAAAAGATTTTCTAGTATTTGAAGGAAACCTAAAAGTCATCAGAATTCAAAACCAAATAAATCTTTTTATCTTATTTTTATGTGGTTGCAACGTCAATTTTTATTTAAGATTTGCGTTTTAGGGTTGATAAACATCAATTGGACTTAAATACTTAGGGATTTGGATCTGATTTTTTAAGTAAGCTTTATACAAGTTCATATCTTTAGGTATTTTAGGGTTTAGTTTAGTTAAAAAAAAACACATATGCTACCTAAGATTTAAATTAGGTTTTTCATGCTTAATGACATTGAGATTATAGCAGCAACTTTGTGTGCTTGCGAGGTGAGAATTCTCTCTTTCTTGGTTCTCTAAAAGACTGAAAATGACTTATCGAGGTTCAATTGACTTTGTGGCACCACTCCATACTACTCGTATGAATATTGTTATTTTTTGGGTCGGGGTTTGAATCCAGTAGTGTTAATGCCTAGGAACAAGTTATTTTTGTATCATACTTCGATCAAATCTTATTTACGTTGCTTTCTAGGAATTAATGTCTTTGTATGTGAGTTGCTTGACTACATGATCAAAAGGTTTGCATCAATAGTTTCTCCCAAACATTTTGCCAATCACCAACCCAGTCACCAATAGCGACTTAGACAAAGGCATTTGATGAGATCCAATTTTAGAGTTTTATGTAAAATTTTATATTGTCTAGTTATGTTTTATTGAACATATCTTCATATCTAATCGTTGGATACAATACGAAACCATACTAGAGTAATGGTTCAATGAGGGTATGAAATTTCATATCAATCGGGGTTCAAAAAGACCTTGCCATGTAGATCATAACAAATTCTACAAGTTTTATTGTTCATTCTTTTTGGGGCAAAAAAGAAAGCATATTTGGATCGTATGTTGGGTCTTATTTTGTTCATAGTAATGAATATGAGTTTGGATCACATGGGGTTAAAGTTGGCTTGGGTTAATTAAAATGTTGAGATCAAATTAGGCTTCCTAATCAATTTAGAATTTTAGGGATAACAAATCTAATATTAGCATATCTAGGATACTAATTTTGCATTGATGGATTAATAAAATAAACTTGTGTTTTGCATGATACAAAACGTTTTCTTTGCTTAAACTAAGATCAAATTTGACTTATCAAGGTATAATTGACATTGTAGCGTCATTTGATTCGATTCCAATAATATTGATGTCTTATGACAAGTTTCATTAGGTTACACTTCTCAAACTTGATTTTCATCTTTATTAGGAGTTGTTTGACCATGATACCACCACGAATGCCGCAGCAAACCCCAGCTGGCCCTACAGATACTGTCCAAATCCTCTTAAAAGCTGGCAGCTTCTATCGTTTGTCCGCCCGATGAAAGCTACCCAAGTGGAAACCCAGTTATATTCCCAGCTTAACAGCTCAACCGATGGTATAACCATGTTTGCGCCAAATGATAATGCATTTCCAAGCCTAGTTTCCGGTGCCGGAGGCTCCTTAAACGATAGAGAAAAACTCGAGTTTGTGCAATCTCACATACTACCGAGATTTCTTTTAACTTCCGATTTCCAGACTCTGTAAGACTCTGGCAGGATCAGATAGTAAGTTCCCACTTACTATACTTGAACTTTGCAAGGTTTTACTTCATGGAGCACATGATTCATCTCCTCGTGATTATCCAATTGGCATCCCCATCCATCATAAATATCTGATTCCAGCCCTGGGGTGGTGCTGCTCCTAAAATGGTGATACTTGTGGCTCATCTGGGTTCAGGCAAGAAATGCTTGTTGCTAGCAACTTGCAGCATTTACCGACCTCTCCAATTCTCTTGGCAGGAAGCTAGCAGTGATTATTGTTGGACTCAACAGTACTACTTATAAATTTTTCCATTTGAATGAATGAATAATAATAAATCCTAAATATAGCTGGTTGCATCAAGCTGAACATTTTATCTTCTAGGATTTTTTTTTCTTTGTGCTGCCACTCCGATAAATACATACTGTAATTGATTTCTCAAATTTAAATTCGTCCGCAGCAGCCGCCATGGCCAAATACACCTCTCTAACTGGATGTCCCTCGATTAATTTTCTTCAAGGAAAAATGTCAAATCTAGCTGGATGCCTGGCTGGCTAATCACCTCTAACATGTTCAATTAAATCAATTCCCAAAAACAATTGATCAACAAAATCAAGCACATAAGAAAATACTTTAAAAGTACCCAATAAATCCAAAGCAAAAGAAACAAAATTATCCGCAACTTTTTTTTTGTCATGATTATTTACAGAAATATCAAAATAAAAAGAAAAGGAACAAGGCATTCAACTTCCGAGTCAAAGATCCGAAATAGAAGCAATCCTTTTATTATTCGGGTTGTGCGCTCAGGGACTAACCTTGCTGCGATAAAGCTTGCCAAAGACATGGAGAGCAGTGACAAAGCCAATGAAGCAGAGACTGATCACCAGAACTATTGTGGGCGAGATCTTCAAGCCCGGCGCATCATCGGTGTAGAATCGAAGTATGTTGCCACCAGAGCCTCCGGTTACGCTACCGCCACCACCGCCGGAGGAGGATCCGGAGGACACGACGCGGCGACGACGCATCCCAGCTGTGGCGGCAGCGGAGCCGCGAGGAGCCGTGACTCCAGCACGGGAAGATGAAGAAGAGGAGGTGGTTTGCGATTGAGAAGCACCTCTCGCCATCGTTGAAGATAATTAAAGAAGAAGGGAGAATGAAAATTGAAAATGGCAAGTGTGGCAGGAGAGTGAATATTATTACTATATATATAAATAATTGAAAATGGCAAGTGTGGCAGGAGAGTGAATTATTAATTATAAAATAAACTAAAAAAATTCAGTGTATACTGTATATTTCTTTTTTTTTTTCATTTTGAGCAATACATATACTATTTATATATTATTTTATAGAAAGAGAAAAAAAAAAAGGCTGAAGCCTATTGGCAAAGATGAGGGGATTGGTGGAGAAGTAAGGCGCTGTGCAGGGTACGACCCATGCCTAGCCTGTTTCTACTCTTACTTTTTTTATACTTCGTTTTTTTTTTTTGTTTTTATTTATTTTATTTTGATGTTTTTTTTATTTCTTTTTTTTTTTCAATTATGTTTTTTTATTTATATTTATTTTGATTTTTTTTTTATTTATTTCGTTTTTGTTTTTTTCACTTATGTTTTTTTCACTTATGTTTTTTTATTCTTACTTTTTTTTGCTATTTTTATACTTTGCTTTTTTTTTGTTTTTATTTATTTTATTGTTTTGTTTTGTTTTTTTATTGATTTTGACGTTTTTTATTTCTTTTTTTTCACTTATGTATTTTTATTTATATTTATTTTCATTATTTTTTTATTTATTTCGTTTTTGTTTTTTTTCACTTATGTTTTTTTTTAAAATTAATTTATTGATATTTTTATTGTTTTTTTTTCCAATTATTAACTCAATAAGAATAATAATATTAGTTTTTTTTATTGCTTCCTTTTTTATGTTTTTTTATTTTTTTCATCATAATAATTTAATATTTTTTTATTGTTTTAGTTGTAATAGTAATAATATTCTTAGATTTTAAGACTTCGATGTTTTCATTTCGGCCCTTATACTTTTAATTTTGGATTTTAATCCTTTTATATTTAATGTTCATTTCAGCCCTATTACTTTTAATTTTTCATTTTAATCCCTTTATTTCTTTTAATTTCAAGAATAATCCTTACTTTTGTCCATGTGTGTATATGTGTATATATATATATATATATATATATATACAATTTTTCATTTTAATCCCTTTATTTCTTTTAATTTCAAGAATAATCCTTACTTTTGTCCATGTGTGTATATATATATATATATATATACAATTTTTCATTTTAATCCCTTTATTTCTTTTAATTTCAAGAATAATCCTTACTTTTGTCCATGTGTGTATATATATACTGTGGTTAGTTTTGATTTTGATTTTTTTATTTTCTTATTTGTTGGGCTGGTAATTTGATAATTTTTATTCTTTTAATAGTTATACAAACTTTTTACTCAGCCCCCAAAGTAGTGTAATATTTTTTTATAAATTTTAGGGTCAAATAATTTTTTTTTCAAGTCAATAATTTTTTTTTCATTTATTTTATTTGCTCTTTTGTTAATGTTTTTAGGGTTTTTTTAAGCCTTTGATTTAATTTTGTTTTCTTCCTGTTATTTAAACAATAATAATATAAATATTAAGAATAATAATAGTAATTTTAGGTTTTTGTTCTTATGTGCTTTTTTATTAATTTTGTTTGGTTTTTTTTTTAGATTTATTAAATAATATTTATTGTTTTGATAGTGATGATAATTTAAGAAATTAAGACTTTGATTTACTATTATTTGTTAATGTATAAGCTGCTCACAGGTATGCACACTTGTAGAAGACAAGCCTGCAAGGTGATTACCCGAAGAAGAGAGAAGAAGAAGGAGTTCAAGTTACAGCTGTACAATCTCAATCTAAGTGTAACTGACTAATACAAAGTAGTTTCAATTCAGTTACAAGTTGTTGCACATGTAAAACACATGCTCAAGAATCAGAATTATATAAGAGCATTTCATCAAGCATTTTGTAAGCAAGAAAAACAGAATATACAACTTATCTTCTTCTCGGGGAATTGCTCTCCTCTCTGCCTCAAACTCTCTCAAATCCTTCTCTCCCAAATTAACAAGCAACCTGCAAATTATCAAACAAACAACAACAAACACAAATCAAGAAAATCAACATTATTATAATAAAGAATGTTGATTTTTTTCATAATATAAAATTTTATATATTAGATTATTATATTGTAATCTCAACAGTTATGAAGATTATTTGTTTTGCCCGCACTATGCCCGCAACATAGTGCGGGCAATCCAGCTAGTTAATATACTAAAAGAGATCAGGGGTTGGCACTGTAGACCAGTTATTTATCCTTTGTCCTTCGCATGCGTATGTTCACCTTCTTTCTTTTCTCTGACCATTTATCCTTGCAGGCGTGTGATCAACAAGTCTTTTTTATTTTTTTAATCTTATGATTTTTTTTATTATTTATTTATTTCGACATCAAAGTCTTTTTTTTAATCTTATGATTTTTTTTATTATTTATTTATAATATAGTAATTATATTTTTAGTTGATAAAGATTTAATGTTTCTATTGTTATAATAGGATGTATTGTGTTTCATTATATCAAACCTTACATGTATAGATGTTATACTTTATTCAATTTTTTCATTTGATTGAAATTGATAATATATTTTTGTATTTGTTTCGGCCCTTATACTTTTACTCTCTTTTTTTATCTTAGATCCTTTGATTTTTTATAGGTCTAAATAGTCCATATTTTTGTCTATGTCTATATATGTGTGTTTTTAGTTTTGGTTTTTAATTTTTATTATTTTCTCTTTTGTTGAGATAACTTTTTTTTTCCAAAAACTTTGTTTTTAAATTTTAGTGTGTGTTTATAATCATTTGAAAATTGATATTTTTTTCTTTGTTTTTTTTTCAAAAACCTTACATGTATAAATATTATATTATATTTTTGAAATATCAAAATCTATTAATTATTTCAATCTCAATAATCATAAAAAATATTTACTCGGCCCACAACGTAGTGCGGACAATTAACTAGTATTAACTAAAATATTAAACGCGTCTCCTTTTTACTGTGCTAATCCACAGTAACTATTAGTATTAATATATACTGTCATGAACGATGACCAAGGTGTTGATGTAGTCGAATTGGTCCAAGATGCGAAATAAAGGCAATCTTCGAAAGGGGCTTGGGTTCGAATCCCATGCTCCACATATTTTGTGTGATAAACAAATATATATTAAAATAATGACAGGGATACTGAATAGTCGGGATGATTAAGGCGTTAGATAAAATCAGGATTATGAAAAGGCGGGTTCGAGTCCCACTCTCTGCGTTTTGCTTGGAAATGTGAATATATTTTTTAAAAAATATATTTTTTATTCAGAAATATATTAAAATGATAATTGTTTTTTTCAAAATTATTTTTAATATCATCACATGAAAATGATCTAAAAATATTAAAATAAAACATAAAAAAATACAATATTTGGATAATATTTATTTCATGTTCGTATTTATTTGGAAATGTTATTTATTTTTTAAAAAACTATTTTTGTTTAAAAATATATTAAAATAATAATTGTTTTTTTAAATTATTTTTAACATTAGCACATGAAAATGATATAAAAATATTAAAAAAATACAATGTTTAGACAATGTTTATTTTTTATTCGTATTTATTCATTTATGCGTTTAGATTATTATTATTTTTTATTCATTTTTTGTCGGAGTTTTATTTTAATTAGATTCCATTATGAAATTTTAATTTATGTTGGTGATAATTTTAAAATTAATATTGCTAATTGTTTCCCTTTATTCTTTTCTTTTTTTGTGTTTTCTGTTATTTTATCTGTTTTTCGGATCATATAATTTTGTGATTTTATTTTTTGCGCAATAATAATGATAATTTTAATGATTTTTTTATTTTTTTATTTTTCAGGGTAATTTAATGATTTTAATTGTTTGGTAAGTAATGCTGATAATAATTTTAATTGTTATAGTAATGAAAATGACGGTAACGCAGGGATGAATTTTCAATTTATGTTTTTGTCTTTTTGTGCATAGAAAATTAACTACTGATTTGTTATTTGATTATTAGATGTCTTTTCATAATTTATATTTTATTTTTAAATGTGATTTAAATTGAATTATAAAATGAATTAATCTTAATACAATGAATTCAATAATTCAAATATCTGAATCTTCTCTTTTCAATGATTATGATAATTTTATGATGGTTATTTCGTTAAAACCTATTAAATATATAAATTTATATCAATTTAAAATCCATATATTTTATAGAAAATTTGCATTTCACAGGAATTCTTCGCAGATTTATTATTTTGATTAAATTTATATTATAACAAAAAATACATACACAATTAGTATTTTTTTTATATTGAGAAAAAATATGGTGCCTCCCGCGACGAAGTGCGGGGCATTGGCTAGTATATATATATATATATGGACACATATACTTCCTTGCCTAAGGATTTACGTTGACTTGGTGCCATGAACTCCTTCAACCTTTAGCTATTTAAAATATGAGCACAGCCATCAGAACAAGGAGGACTACTAATTTGGATAGTTTTGAATTTCTCGGTTCTATCCAAAAATATTTGATTTTGGTTCAATTTTTATCAAGCACTTGTACAGGAGACACTCCTGATTTTATTTTATTTTTGGATTTATTTTCTCAAAAAATATATTTTGTAGGCTCAGGTGAGCGAGTAAAACCTCTGTTATCTCAGGTTCTTACAAGAGATGCACTCAAACTAGAGACTTGCTGTGCAAATCTCAAATCCTTTATTATCACGTCATGCCTCTTGAGAGCGAGGTAAAGGTTTTTGCTCCACCGATTCTGACATGAAACATGTATAGAACTAGGCTTTTTTTAGGTAAAATAGCATAAAATACAATAGAAAAATAATAAAATTAACTCAAATAACATTTTCAGGGTTTATTTTAGGGTCTTCCATAACTCAATGGAACTAGATATGGAAAATCCCCTAGCAAAATATGAGCTAAATCTAAAAATCAAATTCGAGATTTTCTAAGACCTAGCTTTATTCTACTAGTTATTATTATTAATTGCGTGGGGTTTTTACTGTTGATGTGTGAGTGTGTGCATGGTAGATTGTAATAGTGTATTTTTAGGTCGGTTTGGTTTTCAGTTCGATCGATTTGCCGGTTTTGCCATGTTTTTTTATTGTTTTTTGCACAGTGAAATAACGCTTTTAGCCTCGAAAAAGACAAAAAACCGTTTATGGGTGGAGGAGCTCCGCGGTAATTGCACACTTTTTGACCGGCCCGGTCCGCCTACCTTTTCATTATTTAATATTAAACCGGAAATGACTAATTACTGGTATAGCTCCTAATAAGACAAAATAGTTGACTTATTCACAGGGCTACACTGGTAATTAGCCATGCTTTTTTTAATTTGTTCTCTTTACTGTCGGCACTTACATTACACTCGACCGACGGTATTTCACCTCACGCCCTCTTTGAGTGGCACATGAGTAATGATGGTGTTATTGGAGATGTGCAATCGGCATCTCAGTCGATGCGCAACCGGCATCTCAGTCGATGCGCCTCTGCCTCGTCGTCCTCCCGGTACGGCGCGTGTTGACCTCCAACGTCCGTAGAAGCGACGGTGGCCTGTTAAAGCCGTTGTAGCCGTTTCTCTCTCTCCTGCACGTCAAAATGCAGGAGAGTCCCCCGATTTTGTTTCTTTTTCACTTCGGTCCTTGTACTTTTAATTTTTTTATGGTCTTTATTTTTGTTCTATAAGTTTTCATTTAGTTCGATTGAGTCCTTCAATTGAAATTAATTGAATGTGCAATATTCACTTCGATTCTATGTCTTTAAATTTTTGGATTGGGTTTAAATAGCTCAATCAATTTTGTAGAGCAGTTTTAATTTTTTCAATTTTGTCATTTGATTGAAATTGATGATAAATTTGATTTTCATTTCGGTCCTTATACTTTTAATTTGGATTTTAAACCCTTATGTTTCATTTTCCTTTTGGACCTTATACTTTTAATGTTTGTTTTAATCCCTTTATTTCTTTTTATGATTTATATTTTCTTAAATATTTGTATGGTTTTTTTTAGTCTTTCATTTATTTTATTTTTTTCATTATTAACATAATAATAATAATAATAATAATAATAATAATAATATTTTAATTTTTTTTTCTTGCTTACTCATTTGTTAATGTTTTTTAGTTATTTCTTCCTTGAGATAAATTGATAATTTTTATTGTTTTGGTAGTGATAGCAATGATAGTTTTTGTTTTATTTTTTATTTTTTGTATGATCTTCTGTTGAAGTTTTTAGGATTTTTTTCTCTTCCATTTTTTCAATTTCATTATTAACACAAAAATAAAATAATAATGATAATGATAATAAGTTAATTGTTTTTCTTGCTTAATTTTTTGTTAATGTTTTTGAGGGCTTTTTCCCTCGGTATAATTTGATAATTTTTATTGTTTTCCAGTGATAGCAACGATAGTTTTTGTTTCAGTTTTATTCTTTTGTTCGATCTTTTGTTGAAGTTCTTAGGATCTTTTTTTTCTTCCATTTTTTTCCCTTTCATTATTAAGATAAAAATAAATAAAATAAATAATAATAATAATAATAATAATTTAATTGTTTTTCTTGCTTGTTATTTTGTTCATTCTTTTTATTTTTTTCCCCTTTGTATAATTTGATAATTTTTATTGTTTTGATAGTAACAACAATAATAATTTTAGATGTTAAGTCTCCAATGTTGCTATTATTATAATATTTTAAATTAATATTGCTTCCTTTTCCCCTTTCTTTTTTTATAATTAATTTTTATTTGCTTTTTGTAATAAATGATTTTTATAATTTTACTATCTGCACAATAATGATTTTAGTGATTAATTTTTTTTTCTTATAAAAATATTTTGCTCTTTTTTTAATGTTAGTTCGGGATCTTTTGTGATCTTTTATAACGCAATACCTACATTCTAAAAAAATATAATCAATTCTTGCATAACAAACTCTACTTAAAATTTTATACATTGTATCTCCTAATTTATAACTTTTATTTAGTTATATCATATAAATTTATCGTTGTGGATTTAATTATGTTAAATTATATATATAAGAATGTTCGCGACAACGTGCGAGGTATTTGGCTAATATTAGAAATTAAAGGGGATTTGGTTAGAGATATAGGTTTTTGGGCGTGTGTTACCTGGACTAGACGCGCGGATCTGGAACACTCACGCGGTTATAAATACTTGCTCAATGTTGACTTTTTGAAACTTTGACTATCTAATAATTCATTAGTGTATAGTTCTTCTGAGTTCTTTTTATTTAATAATAATATACACCTACTTGAAAAATAGGTTTATTTTTATATTTCCTTTAATAAAATTCTTTTTTATTTATTTTTTATTTATATCAAAAAACTAATTAAACATAATAATTAAAATGAAACTCCACTATACAAAAACCAAAAATCACCCATGTGTTTTTAAATTTGTAAACAAATTCTTGTATAAAAAGGATTTGCCTAGAGTTATTTTGAATTTATAAAATTTATTCAGTTATACTAAATAAAAAAATCTATCAGTATTCAACCATTAAAAGTTTGAACAATATTAACAAATAAGATTTACAAAATGTTTGCTTTGTGCTTCCACAGCCTCTGTTCCATAAATTACACGTACTCATTCATTTTCATACTAACATCTCATTATCAGAGAGAAAGCTAAAGTTAAGACGTGTTAATCTTGAAGGTCATTCGTACGACTCTAGACAGTGATTTCCGGATATGGATTCAGGTACACTTTCACTTTATAGTTTATGCAGTTTATGTGTTCTATATAATTCGACATGAATAACATTTATTTATGCTATGAAATGCTAGATCTAACAATAACTATCAAACTGATTATTATTTGAAATTTGATGAATAAAAAACATGAATGAGCATGTAAATCGATCAATATTCCAAAATGAATAGGTCCTAATTTTATTTTATTTTTTTATAAATGGATGTCCTGCATCAATTTACAACATAATGTAAAAAATCCAACAAATAGCAAGAAACTCAATGGATCGTATGTATATACTTGCACTCACACTTCTGCTTGTCCCAAATGAGTAATTATATACCTGTTCTTCTATCAAATGAAAATTCCTTTCTCACAATATCAATCTCGTGGTGGGTTGTAGGCGGTGGTGGAAGTTCTGTTGCGGCCACTTGATCGTGATTTAAAGACGTTTCCATGCCGTGATCACTTTCTACGTTACCAGCTGCTGAGGCTAATTCAAGCTGTTTCTGGCGGCGGTGTGACGATGAGCCCTCGACGGCGTGATGAGAGGGTGAGGGAGACTCTGTCTCCCAATGTTCAACACCAACATTAGATCTTCTTGGAGAAGTATAGAGACTGTCCATTTCACCGCGATAGTGGCGCAAGAGGTGAGACGGTGTGGTTGGCCTGCTAGACAGAGGGGTCCCACTCACAGACCCATTGTTGTTTTGTTTGATGTTCTTCTTGGCCGTGTGGTGCCAATTTCGGAGTGCTGTTGCTACTCTTTCATTGAAGATGGTTGGTTTCATTGATGAGCCCATCTGTTCATTTGAAATCAAAAGCAAATGGTTAATATCGTTTTGGATGATGAATTGTTTTTTAATTGCAATAAAATGTTTTGGTTTTAGTGGGTTGTTTTATATTGCTTATATGTGTGTATGTGTATAAATTTTTTAAAAAAATTCAAATTTAAAAATAAAATTATTTAGAATTGTGTAATTTAATCTAAAAAGATATAATAAAATAATTTTTTTAAACAAAATTATGAACATGTATAATATTACAAGAATATCATCATCAATCTCGTAAGGTCATTACATTCTCTGATTGCTCTGAAATATATATATATATATATATATATATATATATATCAAGAGACTCCTCGTAAATTTTTATTTTAATCTAACGGTCGGATTAAGCGATATGATTGATATTGTAAAATTTTTTATTATTTATAAAAAGAAATACTATTTGGACGAAACGGAACGGGTAAACAAAAACAGTACATTTTGGCCAGTATATGGCTAAAAAATCTAGAATAAGCAGGAATTTAAATGAAGATAAAAAACGACGCTATTTTATCTTATTTTTTTATATGGTATGAAATGTTTCAAGCGGACAAAATTGAAAACTATAATAAAAAAATGTATAAGTGGAGTTATAATAATTTTATATTTTATTCCGAGCAATACGTACACATAACATCATAAAGTATAAGCTTTACTAGTAATTCACGTACCTGTGTTACGAGGGCATAGAGAGGGAGTGTGACATAGCTGCAAAGTATTTGTATGAGGACCCTGAGGATTCACAACCATCGATCTGTGATTATCATCAGCTGATTGAATTTCTAATATTGATTAGTTTAAGGAAATTAGCAAGTCTTACTAACCCCATTGAAAATCTAATGACTATGTCTTCCACGTGCTCATGGAAACAAGATCTTATACCAAATTCATACTGGCAGGAGAGGGAGAGAGAAGAGAGCTTCGTTAAATATGCCATTCAAGATGTAATTAATAAAGAGCACTAACTATAAACTCTTCAAATTATAGCATTACTCTATCCCAAATTATCATCAATCAGACTTACCCAAGACCACGCAAAGAACGCAAGCTGGAAGGCATTCTGCGTCGGTGGAAACAAAATAAGATTAGAGGATGTCAGTATCATCAAATTGTGATCATGTAACCACCCATGTGATTGTAAATTTTGTTTCTGAATTGTCGGAATTTTTTGTATCATTAAAAATATCAAGATAAAATAACATTATTTTTATCTCGGTTTTAAATTCAGTCTGTTTTAAAAATAACATTTAAATACCGGTTAGAATATTTCGGTACCGTTCCAAGCTGTTGTTTCGACCTCAAAATTCTCTTTATTTTGATTAACTTGTGGTTATATTTTTAATTTTGAGATTATATTTGTTTAACTTTGTGTTTGTATTGTATAATTTAAAGTTAACTTATAATCATAAATCAAAATATTTATATAAGTATTTAATTAAATCAATCAACAAATGAGTAAAAATAAGCGTGCAAAACAGGTTATGCATACAATTATGTCGAGTAACTTTGTTTCTAGAATTTGTTTTGTTCACTAAGCAATTATATATGCTTATAAAAGACAACAAAAGTCATCAACGAGAACCGAAACAAATTGAATAAAACAATAAAACTCAATTATTAAATAATTCATTATTAAATGATGGGATATATATATATATATATATATACTAGCCAATACCCCGCGCTTCGTCGCGGGCGTCACCATATCTTTTTAAAGCAAAAGAATATTAAATGTGTTTTTTTGTTATAATATAAATTTAGTCAAAGTAATAAATCCGTGTAGAATTACAGTGAAGTGCAAGTTTTCTATAAAATATATGAATTTTAAATTAATATAAATTTATTTGTTTAGTAGGTTTTAATAAAATAATCAACATAAAATTATCATCATCATTAAAAAAGCAAGAACATTTTGATATTTGAATTTTTAAATTCATTGTATTAAGATTAGTTTATTTAATCATTCAATTTAAATCACATTTAAAAATAAAATATAAATTGTGAGAATACGTGCAATAATCATATAAAAAATAAGTAACTAATTTTCTATCAATAAAAAGATAAAAACATGAATTGAAAATTCATCCCTATGTTATTGTCATTTTCATTATTATCTAATCAAAAAACATATAAAATAACAGAATAAAACGAAAATAAGAGCAATATTAATTTTAAAATTATCACCAACATAAATGAAAATTTCAGAACGGAACCTGATAAAAATAAAACTCTAACAAAAAATGAATCAAAAAAATAATAATCTAAAAGTATAAATGTATAAATACGGGTAGAAAACAAACACTTTTCACACATTGTATTTTTTATACTTTTTAGATTATTTTCATGTGCCGATTTAAAAAAAAAACAATTATCATTTTAATATATTTTAAAACAATTTTTTTTAAAAAAATCAATCACATTTCCAAGAAAAATAAAAAAATATTGCATGAAAAACAAATGAAAAAAAATAATAAGGAAAAACAACAAAAAAAAGCTATAAAAAATTGAATTTGATGATTAATTGTGGTGCGCTTAAGTTAATCCAGATACCCTAATTATAAAAACAAATTAATATATATATATATATATGGAAAAAATATATAACCATAAAATAAAAAAAATAATTAGAAAAAAAAAACTTAGTAAGAAAGAAAAAAAAGGAAATAAACGAAAAATATAAACAAATTAAAATATATATTTTATATGGAAAAAAATAACAAAAAATCAGCACATGAAAATAAGAAGAAAAAACGGAGGAAAAAAAACAAAGAAAAAGAAAAAAAGAAGAAAAAAACAAATGAAAAAAAACCAAAAAAAAGGAAAAAACGTAAGCAGGAAAAGGAGTGGAAAACAGAAAAAAAGGGAAAAAATAACAAAAGCAAAAAAAAAAAAAAAAAACTACTGTTGCAATTCACAGTGCACTGTGTTTGTGTGCACAGTGCACTGATACACAGTAAAATAGCCACGGCATTTAGATATTAAATAATATATATATATATATATATATATATATATATAAGTGTGTGTGTGTGTTTTAATAAGAAAATCAACTCATGCTAATCTTTAAAATTTGTGACCGACCAACATAGAAGACAAGCCCAAAAATCAATGAAGCAAAATTCACAACAAGAAAAAAAAAAACCTTAGTTACAAAGCATAAAAAAATTAATATAAAATTAGACTCTTATGGATGAAATTGAAAAATAAAATTTAACTAGTAAAAACACATATAAAGATCACAATAATAAGAACCAAATTTGACATGAAAATCAAATTTAACTAAATAGTAGGGATGAAATTGAAGAAAAAAATCAATCAAAATAAAACAAAAAAATAAAAATATAATAATAAAAATGAGGATTAATTTAGATATAAAAAATAAATAATAGGACATACTCGTACTTTTTAGAGAGAAAAAGAGAAAAAAATGTTTGTTGTGGCCAGCTAGAGCTCCATCACAAGAGAGTGACACGTCATCATGTAGAAGACATTGGTGCAGTTCTTGCACCACATTTGAAAGCGGCGTGTAATCGCCATATGCGATGCATGAAAGGTGATGGCAATGTCCATTTGGTGGGCATGTGTCAACCAAACACCAACATTTGTTTTTCTTTTTATTAATATTTTATTAAACTAATACTAAAAGGGTTCAATTACTTAAACTAGTGAGTAAATTCAAGGTGAATTACAATATTATTACCCAGTTTTCAATTCAATTATCATTTTACTTGTATTTAATTATTTTTTCACAACAAAATATAACGAAACACATGTAACTTAGTGGATAAAGTGTTTGTTTTCGCAGGAGGTCAGGAACTAAACCCCTCTAGCGCGCCTGATTATGCTTTGTTCTTTTCCTCTCGTTTTTGGTTGTTTTTTTTAATTAATTTTCATGTTAATTTTTTTATAATTATTATTATTATTATTATTATTATTTTGTTTGTTCTTTTGTTAAAATTATTGGCATTTTGATCGAATTTTCCCCATTATTAATGCAATAATAATAATAATAATAATAATAATAGTTTTAGTTTTTTTTCTTGCTTCATCTTTTGTTAATGTTTTTGATTTTTTATTTGATGGATGATTTAATAATTTTTATTGTTTTAGCAATAATAGTATTGATATTCTTAGATGTTAAGACTTCAATGTTCCTGTTGTTATAATAGGGTTTGTTGATGTATTTTATTATATCAAATCTTGCATGTATAGATGCTATACTTTATTTGATTTTTTCAATTTTTTCATTTGATTGAAATTGATAATATATATGGTTTTGTTTTCGATCCTTATACTTATAATTTTTTATTTTAATTTCTTTATTTTTATAGGTCTTAAATGGTTTCTATTTTTGTCCATGTTTATATATATGTGCCTTTAGTTTTGGTTTTTAATTTTTATTATTTTCTCTTTTGTTGAGATAACATTTTTTCAAAACTTTTGTTCTTAAATTTTAGTTTCTGTATGATCATTTGAAAATTGATATTTTTTATACCTTGTTTTTTCTATTGGTTTTTTTATTAGTTTTTTTCACGTCAAATGACTTTTTTATTTTTAATATTTTTATTCATTTGTTTTTTTGCTACATTGCTAAATTTTGTATTTTCTATTGGTTTTATTTTTTCTCAAATGACTTTTTTATTTTTAATATTTTTTTATTCATTTTTATTTTGTTTGCTATATTGTTAAAGTTTTTGGTCTTTTTTATTCTTTCATTGAATTTATTTTCCTATTATTCACGTGATAATAATAATAATAATTAAAATTATAATAATAATTTTAGTTTTTTTCTTGCTTCCTCTTTTATTAATGTTTTCGAGTTTTTTCTCCTCAAAATAATTTAATATTTTTTATTGTTTTAGCAATAATAATAATGATATTTTTATATGTTAAGTCTTCGATGTTGTTGTTGCTATAATAGGGTGTGTTAATGTATTTTATTATATCAAACCTTACATGTATAGATGTTATATTTTATTTTTGAACTAGCAAAATCTATTAATTGTTTCAATCTCAACAATTATAAAAAATATTTGTTTAGCCTGTAATATAGTGGGTGCAATTAACTAGTATATACAAAAAGATCAATGTGTCTCTCGTTCCTCCTTATAATAACAAATTGGCCAAGATGGGAAAAAAAAAACCTTATAAGATATATACATCCAAGTTATTTAATTATAAATCAAAAAATGAAATTCCAATAAAACTTCTCCACCATCCAATTAGCATGAAAATAACAAAACACCATTAATGAACAAGACATTTAGTTATGTACTTAAGATCGGTTGTTTATATGGTTTAGTATATGGTTTGCTCTTTATGATGGGTTTCTATCCAAAGATGCATTCCGTCAAATAGAGATTCTTATACATGGTGGGTCAAGCCTAATTTTTTTTGGTGAGTTATTCAGTCAGATTAAATCAAGTTATGCATAGGATGTTTTGGGTAGTAAAAAGAGCCTATTTAGTGTGTATTTTGAATTTGATTTGATTCATATTAATAAATATGGGTTAAGATCATATGCAGTCTAAAATTTGCTTGAATTAATTGAGATGTTAGGATCAAATTAGATTTCAGCTTATTTGATACTTCATAAAGGTTTCAAATCTAGTTCTAGCATATTTAGGATATTGATTTTAGATTTTTATTATTTTCTTCATAGTTTTTTGATTTTTTATTACTAGTTTAGATCAATTTTATAAATGGACTCAAATTAACCCACGTATAAGAATCCATTAGAGCTATTTTAAACATTACATAAGTGTTTTGTATGTTGCAAAGCTAACAATCTTAGATTTATAAGATAAAGTTCTATTTTATGCGATGAATATTTTTTATTTGCTAGGAAAAAGATTAAAATTGCATATATAAAGGTACAACTAATTTTGTGGCGTTATTCAATTTAATTTCAATTGTGATAGAGCATTGGGATACATGTTCATTATGTCACACTTCTCAAACCTAATTTTTGACTTTTTTAGAGAAATATAATTTTTGTTTGGAGGTTGTTTAACCATGTGATCAAGCTAGACTCCAAATCCAGTTTTATTCTTGTTTTTGTTATGTATTTATTTGTTTTGGTTCAATATTTGTTATCTTCCTTGTGTTTATTTTTATAATTATATGTTTATTGTGTTCAGAATAATAATAATAAAAAGCAATATGAAAAGGTTATTTGGGTTACCTACAAATATGTTACAAACCTGTTCTTAACCCAAATTAAGTTATTTAGGGAAAATATTGTGGGCTGTCCACGGTCTTTCCTTCATGTTCTAGTACATGTTTAAGAATGTAATTAAGATTGTTTTTTAAAGTGTTTTTGTTTAGAGATATATCAAAATAATAATTTTTATTTAATTTGAAAAAATATTATTGACATCAAAACATGAAAATGATTAAAAAAACACACAAAAAAAAATAATTTAAAGTAAGAAATATTTTTTTTAAAAAAAAATAAAAAATATTTTTGAAATGAAGTGCTAAAAACACCTTAGTTTTAGTTATAATATAATATAATATAATGTTATAGCATATGGTTTTTGTTTTTTATTATTATAAAAACAAGGCGTGTATACTTTATACGTACCTGAAAGAGAACAAAATTGATGAGATAGAGAACGAGGCGTGGGCGGTTGAACCAAAATAGGTCATCACCTAGCTGAACCACTGGCACTCCTTTGACAACCTCTCCTCTGTCTTGTATTCTAAGCCCCATTTTGGTTATGATAACTTGTAGCTTAGTCCCAACCAATACTATGATCTAGCACATGATTAATCATTAGCCGTTCGATCCGATTATCGATTACAGAGTCTTTTTAAAAAAGAAAAATTAAAATTGAGGGGTCGAATTATATATATGTATGAATTACTTACAATCAATGGGATAAATGGAAGCCATAGATAAGTATATAAGCCTGCACAGAAAGAAGTAGCTTAATTGGTGTGTATTTGAAAATATGGTTAAGGTTATTTTTGAATTTGTTTTTCATCTAGAAATGCATCAAAATAATATTTTTTATTTTTTTTAAATATTTTTTTGATATAAATAGATGAAAACGATTTAAAAATACTATTTTTTTAATTTAAAATAAAAATATTTTCTTTTTCCAAATACGTTTCTCAATCACATTTCCAAATACCCGCGTGGTCAAACTATTAACTCTTGACTTTGGACCCGGTTTGAAATCTTGTTTCAACTTATTTTTTTAAAAAAATAATTAATAATAATAATAATAACAATCAAGTATTTTTTGAAAATATCCTAGAAATATATGTTAAAGAATTGAATAGTAATTAAAAAGAGAAGAAAAGGTAAAAAAAGATACAGAGTTCTCAGAAACAATCGTCAAATTTAACCCACCATGAGCGTTGAAGAGTAGGAAAACCACGGCAAAGAACCATATTGGTGGACTGAAATTTGAGAAAAAGAAGAAGATATGACTGTTAATTAGCTGGTAAATTGTTAATTAAACACGTAAGGCAGTATGTATGTATGCATGCATCCATGTATGTATGTATGAAGGGTAGGGAGTGTATACATGTAATTAAACTGAAGAGGATGTTACTAACCTTATTCCCACAACAACCTTGAAATCCTCTTCCAGTGATCTATTAATGTACTTTTGGAAATCGAATTTCGTATGGCTTGGGGGAGCCAAATGTGCCTGGATTTATTGACACATTATTAGTTAAATAAATAAAAACCATTAAATATATTAATTACAGTGTTGACTTCTTCACTAATATTATTAATTGTTGTTTGCCATTAACCAGCTTATTTAAATCATTAATTAATCTAAATGTTACTCTACTAATTGATTGGAAATAATTGTATTACCATGATAAAGCCATGTCTCAAAGTCAAATAATCAACTTTAGGAACCGACCTCACAAATTGCCTAAAGAAACAAACCTGCAATCGAGAGAAGCAACTGATTAATAAAGCTTCCTTACAAAGAAGATTGAACCCCTGAGGTCCACTCATAATTAATTTTTTTTTTTTGTGTGTGTGAGAGTGTTGGGGGTGGGGGGGTTCCTGTTTTAAATAACCAAAACAAAGAGAGGTGGTCTAGAAGGGCAAATTGGTCATTGTGCGAGTAAGAGTCAACACAGCTGAGCCTGAGAATGAAACAGGCGTTGACGAGGGAGGAGATGTTACGGCCCATAATACTTGGTTGGACGGCCACCCATGGTCATTTTCTAACATGGCATACCAAAACCGTTACTTGCTTTTGTTTTCCACATTCTACCCTCAAAATTATCTTCTTCTTTTTTTCTTTTTTTTTTTATTAATTTAGTTCTTTGCTCCTTAGTCATAATTGTTTAGCTTACAATTCAATTTTTCTGGATTGTCAAGCCAAATCGATTAAATACACACATCATCAGTTTTATGTGGATTGAAAAATCTAGAGGAAGGAAAAAATCTTTACTTACAATCCAAATTAGAACGGGTGTCTTGGTCCAGAAGCTTAAGTGCCTTCTTCCAAATGATGTTTCTCTTGCAAACCTGAACCTTTCTGGATCTGTGTGCAATAACATAAACAGATTAAATTATAATAAATAATATACAGCAATAATTAATTAGAGATCTGAACTAACCGTGTGAAAACTGATATTCAGCTGTTCTTGTTTCGTTTTCCCATCGTTTCCAACTTCTCATCTATGTGAACAAAAAATGACATGAATCAATACATGTTATTGAAGAAAAACAGTGTACCAGTTTTGAAATTATTTTTGAAACACTAGAAGCCGTATCCCTTTCTTTCATAAGAAGATAAAGTTTATTACAAAATATAAAAATAAAGATTGCAGTTTCTGATATACTAAAAGAGAAATAGAGGGGATCAGGGGTGTGTGTTGACTCACCTTGGCTCTGCTCAAAGCCAGAGTCAGAACACAGTAGAGGATGTGAAAGATTGCTAAAACGAAGATGAAAATATGGAGTTGATGAATCCCATCTGAAGACACAAATGGAACTTTACCCTGCACACGCAATAAATTATCACATTAATTAATATATGCATGTGTATAACGAGATTAATTAGTTATATATTTCAAGCATGAGTAATGTATTACAAAATATATATATATATATATATATACATACTTCATGAGCTGTTAAGTTAGTCAAATCCATAAGATTATGATTTCATGATTTTCTATCAATTTTTTAAAAAACAAAATCTAAAAATTTGGCACAATCTCTCATGGCGTCACTTCACAGATTAGTTAAGTTGCGTACAGAAGGGGGGGGGGGGGGTGGGGGAATGGAAAACTAACCATGTAGCTGTTTTGCGATTAGCTGATCTAGTAAATTAATTAATTAATCGTTTTTCTTGATATTTATAATTTTATCAATTACTTAATCGGTTAGAGTCATTAGTTTCAGTATGATTAGAGATGAACAGGAGATTAGAAAAGAAGAAGGTAAAAGAGAAGAATCTGAAGAGGTCATGCCATGGCAGCGCATTTGTCAGTTGATGCGCCCGTCGCCAAGACACGGCGGAAACTTTCACCGGCAGAACCCGATATGGAAATAAGTCTCCTGCGATTTTCATAATCTGTGTTTTCACTCCTGTTGAGTTTTGCTTCTTCTTTCTTATTGCATGGATGCCAAGTAGCTCCAGCTTTCTTAGATATACATATACTTGATATTGGACTCTGTCCAACTGTTAGCAGCAGTGATATAAATCCTAGCAGCACAAGTTCTGCATAAAGAGAATCAAGATCGATGATCATGAAAAAGTTAATTTACTCATTCATACTAAAACATCTAACATTTTTTTTTTATCAAACACCATGAAATCAATTTAGGTTCATGCTAATATGAATAATTATTTACCTGATTTCATCTTTTCGAGTGCTTCATACAGTGCTCTCTTGCGTTTCTTCATTAACCACTGCGCATGCGGATTGTGGTCCGAGTTAACATTACCCAAAACCACAAACTAAACTAATCTATTGATCCTTATTTAATTTCTTGATAATTAAGGGCACGCATACCTTTGCAATAAGATGGATGATGAACTCAATGATTATTGAAACGGAAACCAGAACAAAGCAGACTACGGCAACAGCCCATGTCGGTGTCTGTTCCAAAGATCTTCCGTCACTGCCTCCTGCCATGTCTGTAACTTCAATCCGTTTGCCCAGCTATTATCAAAGATTGTCAGAATTATATATATAGCAGAAACGAAGCTCTGCAAGCTTGGGCAAATCTACTACTTCACCAATGTTATCAAGAAATGAGAGATTTCATATGAACATGGAGGGACAAGTGTTTGAATGAGTGTATTTATACCAAAAAAAATATTGATTTTAACTAGTATGAAAGGAGATTAGAAGGGGCGAGTGGATTCCTCGACTTTCTTCACGCGTGTGTCCGAGGGTGGGGGTGATCAAATAATTCTAATTATTCAAAATATATAAAGGTTTCTTTGACCAGGACCTGAGACAGGTGTAGTCTCACCCGTTGATTTCTTTGGGTTATTTCACCAGCGTTGATCACTTCCTTCGATCAACGTACGCT